>CM029532.1:11928746-12078845 GCA_017141395.1 Laodelphax striatellus | reverse complement strand
TTTCCGCGAAAATCATATATTTTGCTAGACAAATTCTCAATGAACAGTTTCAAATCTAATTGCAGTGAATTCGGTTTATATCTTGCTCGTGCTACAGTTTTTCGCATACTATATGTATAACTTGTAGTAACTTCCATATTATTGCATTGATCCTACTGTATGTAATAATGATTACATGTGTTAATCATAATTCGAGAGAAAGAGAGAACTCAGAAATGAAAATATAGTTAAATTAAAAGTGAAATACAATTTTAAACTTACAAGAGGTTGTTTAGTCTGAATTTTCCCATCCACTCTATGGATTGTCGGCTGCAATAAAGTTGACGCTGTTTTGATGATGATGATGATGATGATGATGGTGGCGATGATGGTGGTGATGATGATGATGATGGTGAAGAGCAGGTGTGAAGATCTTGTTTATCCTTGCTTGAGATGAATGCAATTCATCTGCTCCGCTTACATAATTTGCAGTGCGAAATGCAGGTGCAATAACGTTCTCCTGTCCTTCCCACTGCAAGCTTCTGTGAAATTACAAAACAAACCACAATTCAGCTGCGTCTGGAAATACGAGAGTAGGAGATTTTTTCCAGTATAAATACAAAGTACAAATGTTTATGCTTCATCATTCTCAATTCGTTCATGCTGTTGCTTTCTTCATCAATTGCTTTCGGTTTTGATATTAATTTCAATTATTCGTTTCGTTTACCAGTGCTGTCGTGTTATTGTGTACAATAATGTCTGATCAAGTTTTCAATCCTATAAGTTTCAATCGTGCTATAAAAGAAATTGAGGCTTTTTCAATTGAACTTCTCACATTCAACTACAACTATCCGGCAGAGTGCAAGGATCGCTAAGACCAAATTCGGTAAGAGGCCGGTACTACGCATTACACTGCCACCGTGGGAAACCGTGAAACAACTTCAGGAGAAGAAGGCCGCACTCGCAGCAGCTAGTGCGCACACATCCGACACCGATCCTAACGCATTCAACAAGGCACGGAAGCGAATGATGTTTGCAGAGGCAGCAGCTCTTGCAACACAGTCAGTTGCTGACGAATCAGCAATTGAGGCGCGTCTGGAGTGATTGAAGATGAGATCGAAATATCAACTATAGAGCAGGAAAATTACAGCAGTGAGAAAGAGGTAATTGACACTTTCCTCCCCCGTCGTTATAATCAATTTATAAACGAGGAAAATATAACAGATTTTAACAAACGTTCATTCGAAGCAAAAGCAATACCGACATACTAATGTTCAATTGATTGAGGTATTATCGTAGGTTAATTGTTATGTGTGCATAATGAAATTGTCACATGCACACATAACAATCGATCTACAACATAATACCTCAATCAATTGAACATTTTTGTGTTCAATTGATTGTTTTTCATGAAAAAACAATGGAGGAAAAAAGTTTTATGTTAATAATAAATTAACATTATTGACTTAAATGTTTTTTTCATTTCACGTACCTTGTTTTATTGAGTAGTTAAGCAGCAAACAGCAGCAACTAGCAGATATATAGTACTTGTAGAAACATCAGCAATGGTAATAGTAGAACTGATCACAGCTATATAACAGCAAAATACTGCAGACACACAATCTATTGTCGATGTTGAAGTTCACACTAACAAGCCACAAACATATATAGAGAAAATGATTGTGATAGTTGAATGTAAGTTTTATTCGTTGTAATCGAGAAACAGAATATGCGTAACTATCTGCTAGAACACACCTCACACAATGATGAGCAGAGAGCTAATGCCTGCGTTTTATACCAATATTTTTCTATGAGTGCAGGTGCGTGCATGTCTCATCCGATGCGTGAAAAAATCGTTACTTTTGCCATTAACATATGGTGGGTGATGGCAGGTGCGTGCACGCTTTCATCTACATGTTTCATCCTGTACATGAAAGTTCGTTACTTTATGCCATTATTATGCAGATAATACATGCGTCATTGCTCATTAAAATTAGTGCAGCTTCAATGACAATCTTGATAAAAAATTGTTCTTTGTTTAGTATTGATTGTGGTGTGATAGTGTGAACATCAACATGTTTTGTGAAAATTACTCTGAAGATTTAACATGTTGTTGTTGCAAGTTGAACGAATGTGATAATATAAATCATCATAGGTATAACACCAACTATAATCTTATAATGCACATAGACGAATTTTGAAAAGACAACAGAAATTATTAAATGTTTTGTATGTGTGCATTATAAGCATAGTTGTACTATCGATTTATATTACTGCATTAGTTTCAATTAATAAGTTATCAGATGAAGATACAAAAGAACACCGTTATTCAGCTAATTCAACTCTCAAAAATTCACAACTAGGGTTGTCTTTAGAGAAATAATAGAGCTTCCACTTGATATACGAAGAGGAAAATCTTGAAATGTATTAGCAAGGTAACAAACTATTTATCCATCCCTAGTTGTGAATTTCTCCAAATCTGATTCTTCAAATGCCAACTTCGATAATTCTCCAATCACACGCATTCGATAAAGTTACAATGCAACTTTGATTGTAGAATATATAACGGAATTAATTCACTAATATTAACAGTTGTGAACAGACAGTTATCAGGTGAACATTACAATGAGTAAACTTGTGACATTGAGTGATAATTCTAGCGAATTATATTTAACTCTACAAGAACCAATTCATTTAGAGAATGAATGGGAAATTGGGATGGTTAATTTCACATGTTATAATTCAATAGCGAATATTAATGAAGGTATTAACAATAAAATTATGTACGGTGATTTAGAGATTGCACTAAGAACTGGTGCATATGAAATTGAATCAATAATCAAAGAAATTAAAAACATTTACCGTCTGATCATGGATTAAAAATAATCGCAAATAATAACACAATGCAGTGTGAAATCTATTCAGATAAACCTTTAGATTTGAGTGCAGAAGACAGTTTGGCAGACGTTTTAGGTTTCGAACGAACATGTTTAGCACCCGATAAATGGCATTATTCCACACAAATAGTTAAGATTAGGAGAATAAGTGCAATACGAATTATGTGTAATTTAGCTAGTGGTTCAATTTCTCATAATGGAGACGAAAGTCATGTTATCTATGATTTCGTACCGTCTGTACCGCCAGGATACTTGATGATAAGAAGACAATCACCAGTAATTTACTTAGCTATGAGTACAAATGTAATTACTAGCATTTATGTAAAGATAGTCGATCAGAACGGACGTCTAGTAGATTTTCGGAGACAGAGTAAGTGTGTGTTTACATTTAAGGCAAAAGAAAAGAGAAATGGGAGTTGTAGTGTATAATAATCCAACATCATCATCATCATCAAGAAATATTGATACAACACATGTAAGTTGTTATAAAAAAAGAAACGTATGAGTCGTATCATAAATCAAAAAATCGCAGTTTACGTTCAACTACGTTAAAGGTAACACCTCGTTACGCAAGAATTCTCAGAGATTTAGGATTTAAAGTGAACCCTCGTCATGTCGGCGTTTAGTGAAATATTGAATATTAATAATCAAATTAGTATTGACTCATCGATTCAGGGATATGAAGTTCATTCCTTTGTACCATACACAAACTCAAATTTCAATAGTTCAGACGAAATAAGAATAAGTATTCAACCGTCTGAATTATTCAGTTTACCTTGTGAAAGCTACTTATATGTGGAATTCAGCATAACTTGTAACAAAGATGAAATTGTAAGGAAGACAGATACTACACCGGAAACAACAAAAGTTGTTCCGCAGCGTATACTGTTAATTCTAACCCTATAGCAAATTTGTTTTCAGAGATTCGATTCGATTTATCGGGTCATGAAATACAACGCCGTTATCCAAATATTGCTTCACAAATAAAGCATATTTATGTCAACGTGCAGGCGTTGACACGAATTCATTTGAATTGGCTGGAATTAAATCATCTGGCTGGAGTAATGCAGATCATAAATACCAATTTTTAATGCCGTTGAAAATGGTTATGGGTTTTTCGAGGATTTTCAACAAATTCTTTTACATGTTAAACAAGAATTAATACTTGTTCGTACATCTCATGATAAAAATTTAATTACTAGTGCACAAGCAAAATACTTAAGTGTGAATATTAGCAAAATTTGTTGGAGAATGCCATTCGTAAAACTCGCTGATTCATTGCAATTGAGAATGTTGAAATTATTGGATGATGATCACCCATTACCCATTGGGTTTAGACACTCTGAAGTTTTTGAATACCCGCTTTACCTCTTTCAAAATCCCATAGTTGGGTGGTAAAACAGCTTCATTCCAGGATAGACCGAGTTTTGTTGTTGTCGGTTTCCAAACTGATCGAAAGAATCAGTATACAAAGACAATGGCTGAATTTGATGATGTATCAATAATTAATATGAAATTATTTCTTAATAATATATATTTTCCTTATGAGAATACCCAATCTAAATTTGAGATATTTTATCAAATGTTTCTTAATTTTCAAAAAGCTATTACAATTTAAAAGTTAGTGATGAATATGGTCTTGCATTAACATTTAATGATTTTAAGACCAAAGCGCCGTTATATGTAATTGATTGCAGCCATCAATTAGAACTATTAAAATCAAATGCAGTTGATATACGTTTAGAGTGGGAATGTAGTGTAGATGTAAAGGCGAATACTACAGCCTATGCTATGCTAATTTCGATAAACTTCTCACATATAAGCCGCCACCGGCATTGTGACGCAAATTTAGATTAATTCAGTTGGTAGACATGTGTATGCATGAGAGAGATAGATGGATAGATAGTGTGCACATGCTAACATATTAGTGTTTAATTAGTTTTAAGTGAATAGTCGGGCATAGAGACGTTACAGTGTATGTGAGAGTGAAAGATGGCGGCAGCTGGTGCGGTGAACACGAGTGCAAGCGTGGATACGGGTGAGATGCAAGATAATGTTAATTATCAATGCAACGAAGACATTAATAGCAATAATAATTCATATGCAGTTGTTGAATTTCATTGGTTCAGAGACAATTACAATAATCACATTATAAAGGAGTTAGCTTTTGCAAGTTATGGTGAACAACTAACAGACTGGAAAGAGGGAGTGTTTCATTATCAGCCACCTTATAATTTATGTAAACTCAATGATGATAAAATTAGACATGTATTATGGTTAACAAAGCATTATCATTTACTACCGTGGGATTGTGGAAGCGAAAATTCAGTAAAAATCAAATAAGAAACTTGCTATCAAAATATAAAATAGTGTATACTAAGGGTGAGGAAAACGTAGATATCTTTCTCGTTTTCACAATGATGTGAGAGATTTACCACACGATGGAAAAACCAATTTATAATCCACATACAAATGAACATTGCAAACAGCATAGAAATAATTATGGTCGATATGCATTAACTTCGTGCATACATTACAGGAGACAAAAAGAAAATTATATTTTGAATGATATTGATAGCGGTGATGATGATTATAGTTATGATGATGATGATAATGATGATAGTGATAAAAAAAGCTGTTGTAGTAGATGAGAGTAATGTAAAAGTGGAGATAATAAAGAAGAAGAAGAAGAAGAGGCGATGGCTGCAGAGAAGAAGAAGAATGAGGAGTAGAAGGAGGAGATAAATGAATTTGATTATTCATCAGTAATTAATAGATTGAAGTCGTTAATGAATATGTTTATGAATCAAGAAGATTCTAAAGCTAGTAAAACGAGGAAGAAGCACAAGATTTATATAATAATGATGATTATCTATATCAATTAACACATTTGCGTGTATTAGCACAAAATGGATTTTATTATTGTCATAAGAACGATGCTATCAAGTGTTTTGGTGTGAGAACCCATTAGAATTTCACATCGCAAATGTTTGCGCCCTGATTATAGAGATACAATTAATTTTAATGTGTTGGTACCGCATCCACCTGATGCATCATCCCTTCCACAACCGCCGGAACAGTTTCTCCCAAACATTAGTACAGAATGATTAGTGTATGTGTTGTGTGTGAATAGCAAGCAGACATCGCGACAAGGACTTGTGATTTGTGCGTCGAGGTGTGATATTGAGGAAGCAACAGCATCATGAATCCAGTAGATTACAGATCGATTGAATTAGAAGAGAAATTAAAACACATTATCGAATGTGTTGACAAATTGGATAATGCTATTTCACGAGCATACACAACAGGAGATTTGTATATAATAAATTTTGCTAAAAGTTGAAATCTACATATTTGTCAACAATTAACAGCGAAGATATTCACGAATATCTGGGCTACAGTAGACCGTTATTATTGGATGTAGATAAATTGATTAAAATTGAAACTTATATTTATGAAATGATGGCGGACATTGTAAATCAAGAATGAGTGTTAAAAGATTATATCAATGGATGTAGATTTAGTAGAAGAAGGAGAAGAAGATGCACTGCTTAAAAACAAATCAGCATTTGAAAAACATCTCATACATAAACTACGTTATCATAGGTATGAATGTTATGGAAAAGATTATGGACATTATATTATGTGTATAAATCCTCAAGCAAATGAAACAATGCATCAGTTCATTGGAAAATGTACTTCAGATTCGTGCTTTTATCGACTAATGCAATCACATACAGCGGATAATCATCGTGAATTTTGCAATGGAGCTTATCATACATTCAACATGTGTAAAACAAAATTGATAAATTTTCGTGTAACTTGTGGAGGAAATTCGATGTATGAAATATTGCAAATTATTTCGATCGTTAAACAGTGTACAATGAGCAGCTGCAACATACATACAGGTTTTTTAATTAATAATTGCACTTCAATTCTAGCATCTGCAAACTGCAACGATACAACGATGGTTTAATTAATTATTTCGATCGTTAAACAGTGTACAATGAGCAGCTGCAACATACATGCAAGTTTTTTTAATTAATAATTACACTTCAATTCTAGCATCTGCAAACTGCAATGATGCAACGATAGTTCAATCAACTTTTAACGGACATGTTTGAACTTGAATAACGGACAAACACACACCTGCTCGACAGGTGTGCCAATAGGTGTGCACTTGAACTAGAATGCTGGTTGATGCATTCATTATCTGTGAGATCGCCTAGCTGTGAACATTGCGTGCGTGTAAGCTGCTGCTGCTGCTGCTGCGGGAAAGTATTCAAAAAACAATTAATAATGCCGATTATTAGAACAAGTCGTCGTGCGTCATCACGTAACGAGTTTCAAGAATCGTTCAACGCGAAGCGAGAAACATTGCCAACAATTCGACTTTTAGATTTAACTGAACAATTTAGATATCCGATAATTTCAGCACGAATGGTTACGACTAAATTTGGAAAACGAGTTATTGTGCGAGTGTTGTTCTACAGTGATGAAGAACTGACAAGCAGTGCTAAACCATGTGATATATTTTTACCGGAAAAATTTCTATCTGTTGTAAATGCAGATAATATATCGAGTTTTAATGGAAAGGAAAAATATGTATTGATTACGGAACGTGTGAATGGTTCAATCTACCGAGTTGCACAATCGACAGGATGACAAAGGCTGAACTTGAAGAATATCCAGAGGAATTACAATCACTAATAATGAACGGAAGAGATATGGACACCAGATGTTAACTGCTGCTGCTGCTGCTGCTGCGGCTGCTGCTAATGCTATTCGAGCTCCTGCTTCTTCAAATTCTATTTCTACTTCTTCTGCTGCTGATGCGTTTGCTGCTTCTTTTGCTGCCATTGCTGATAATCTTGCTGCTGCTGCTGCTGCTGTTGCCGAGGTGATGGACACGGCAGAGGACGCTGATGTACGAGAAGATGAAGAATTGGACGACAGTGAGGAGGAGGAGGAGGAGGAGTTTCAGAAGATGGAAGGTGATGAGAACACTGAACGGATAATTGACATTGGAACTATGTATGATCGTTTAATATTATTGCTGTTGTTGTTGATAATTGCATTGCTTTTACTATTGTTGCATAATTTATTGTATGATTTAGCTGTTAACAAATTACATTGGTAAAGTATAATAATAATAATAATAAAGCTGAGATTTTTTTCTTTAAATATGGTTTTCTAATTTCCGTAGCATTAGAAACCTAGTTCATCTAGTTTTAGTACTTCTATTAATTGCATACATATGTGAGGTGTGTACTTGAGCTGCACAGTTGAATTATCATTAGTATGATGATAACAATCGATCGATTTGGAAGACCGCTGGGAGCTAAGTCCAGCGGTTTTGATAGTGATAATAACGAAAATAATAATATCTTTAATGGTAGCGCAAACGCGCCGCATTCTAAAGCAAAAAGTGGAGATAAAAATTAAATACTACAGCTGAATCAACTTCAACTAATACTATTATCGCATCAAAATCTGAAGAAACACAGACTGATAATGCTGATTGGTTAGGAAATTATGAAAATTGGGATGATTTTATTAGTTCATTACCAGATGGTCGCGGTCTCAATGTTCATTCTAGACGAATTGTGAATTTAGGTGCACCGCTGGAAAATAGTGATGCAATAAATAAACAATATCTATTGAATGAAATTGACACCGTGAAAAACTTAAGCATTACTGATCTTTCAGAACGTCTGACTAAGTTAGTGGAAGACAAGGATGTAGTAAATAGAACGCATCTATTGAATGATATCGAGAATATTAAAATTCAACTATTAACGATCTATCAGATCGTCTATCTAAATTGGTAGAAGAAAAACAAGCACAAAATAAACAATATATATCGAATATAATTGGCGATGAGAAAGCAGTGATTCTCAATGATGTGTCAAAACAGGTAATCAAATTAGCAGAAGACAAAGATGTAGTTAATAGACAATATATATTGAATGTAATTGGGAGGAGAAAAATCTATTCTCGCTGATCTTACAGGTCAAGTTAACAAATTAGCAGAAGATAAAGATGTGGTTAATAAACAACATATTTCGGATGTGATTGGGGAAGAGAAAAATCTATCCTTGCTGATCTTACAGCTCAAGTTAACAAATTAGCAGAAGATAAAGATGTAGTTAATAAACAACATATTTCGGATGTGATTGAGGAAGAGAAAAATCTATTCTCGCTGATCTTACAGGTCAAGTTAACAAATTAGCAGATGATAAAGATGTAGTTAATAAACAACATATATCGAATGTGATTGGGGAAGAGAAAAAATCTATTCTCGCTGATCTTACAGGTCAAGTTAACAAATTAGCAGAGGATAAAGATGTAGTTAATAAACAACATATATCAAATGTGATTGGGGAAGAGAAAAATCTATCCTTGCTGATCTAACAGGTCAAGTTAACAAATTAGTAGAAGAAAAGACAGAGTAAATAAAGAACATATATTGAACGTGGTTAGGAAGAGAAAAATCTATCCTTGCTGATCTAACAGGTCAAGTTAACAAATTAGTAGAAGAAAAGACAGAGTAAATAAAGAACATATATTGAACGTGGTTAGGCAGAGAAAAATCAATCATTGATGATTTATCAGGTCGATTAACAAAATTAGTCGAAGACAAGGTTGGCGGTGATGTTGGTCGACGTGTATCAGAAACTACAACTAATATTGGTAAATTATCGCATTTAGTTCGTAATAATAGAATCTATTGTGATACTAAACTAACACAAATGCAACGAGATATGGAATCAATGGACGCCAAATTCATGAATATGATTAATGAGAAATTGAGAAAATAATGGTGATGTAATTATTAGGTTCTAATTAGGTGTGAGATAGTCAGCTAGTCTGCTAATCAGCCGATTTGTGGGAAAATATTTTTTTTTGAAAAAAGGCGGGCGGTAGAGGAGCTGGGTGAGGTTCTATCTTGTCTTCATGATCCGGCTATCTCACAAGATACAGTAGCCATGTTGGTTACAGCAATTAATGTGGTGACAAAGTCACATATGGTGCCGGCGCGCATTGTGGTGATAGCGGCCATTGTGGTGCCGGCGTCAATTTTGGTTACAGAATTCCAATTGGTTACAGCGGCCATTTTGGAGACATAATCAGATTTGGTTACAGTGAATAGGTTGGTTACAGAGAACGCTCTGGTTACAGCGTCCATGTTGGTTACAGCAACCATCTTGGTGACAGCGGCCATCTTGGTGACAGCGGCCATCTTGGTGACAGCGGCCATCTTGGTGACAGCGGCCATCTTGGTGACAGCGGCCATCTTTGTGACAGAGTCTGTGACAGAACCAACATATTTATACTACTAAAGACAACATATTTATGTCTTAAAATTTCATCTTATAACTCATTATTCATTTGTGAATTCAACCAAGAAGTAGACAAAGACAAGTTATTTGAAGATGTAATTACCTTATAAGAATAACGAACTTATCCCGTGCAGCGCAAAGCGCCGCTTGTTTGTTCAGTACTGTATCGTTTGCGAATACAGTATCATTGCAACAGACTTGTATCAGTATGAGTTTTCTCTAGATTTCACATTTAATCTCGCAATGGTGGAAGTACAGTAGAGAGGAAGGCGCTAAAAGGTTTTTAATATAAATAATAGATAGTTTATGTGCGAAATACATACAGTTAGAGACTGAATGCTCCTCAAGCACTTGAAAAAATAGTCTCGACTGAATTTAAGCTGTCAGTTAATTCTGTCCAGTATTAGAAAGCGTGAGAAGTATTGAGCAGCCGATTTTGAATAAGAATTACCAAAACTAGTAGGTTATTCAGGAAAGAAAGCTAAGGAAATGAGTAGACAGGCATAGCAGACTCGGGTGGAAGCGAAACTCGCTTAATTTCAAGGCAAAACTTATACATCTAGTCACGCTAAGAAATTTTCATCAGTGTCACGCTATTAGTGAATGATTTACTATGCTGTAAAGGGGAAGTCTTTCTTAGGAAGTACGGAGTTAATAATAATTTGGAAACTTCTGTAGACTGTAGTATAAGAACAATATAAGAACAAAAGCACCCTTGGTCTTACATAAATGAATTTACGAGTAGACATTCAGAGTCGAAATTTGTTGGACGATTTTATGCATAATTCTTCCATTTTATTAGAGAGGTGAATGATGAACTAACTATCAATCTTGTAGGAGGCAAGAAGAGGGCTTTTTCGTACATAACTGCGATACCTATCACGTACAATAAAGGATTGAGTTCTATTAACTGAGAAAAAATCCGATTCCAGTAAAATTAAATACATTCACAGAGAAATTACTTGGAAATTTATTTAACAAATTACTGGAATGTATACTTTAAAACAAGCTTACTAAGAGAGTTGTATTGAAGTGGTTGTGTCAGAACAAACTCCTTCAACAGTTCTTAAAACTCTTCATAATTATAATGATTCATTTACTCCTTTATTAAATTTATTCATTGTGACACAACTCTGTCTATAGTTAACCATGAGTGCCTATTCACGTAGTCTCCCATGAAAGATTATCCTATCAGTTTCTCAACATAATAAGTTTCTTCTGCTATCAGTATTATTACTTTCTTATATTACTAATCTTAATGATATTAATTAATTTCTTTTTCGCTAAAAGTGATGCCCACTCAATCTCTTGTATTGTATGTACCTATCAATCAATAGGTAGGATGATGATGATTGATGATGATGAGAAATTAATGAGCCTACAGCTCAAGGTGTGTTCCAAACCACCGAGAAGCGATTCTGTTACTTATGAATTATATTCAGCGGAGCAGACCTCAAGTGGTAACCGTTCCGACGGGAGTAGGAAGCGCACGTCTCTTATCTGATTTGAGATCATAGTATCAGAACTAGATACCGGCGCAACCATCAAACCAACTGAGGAGATGAACAAAATAATCAAAACTTATTGCAAAAACGTTAATGAAATTTATAGTACCTCTGAAATGTTACCGGAAAACCAATATCTGACAATGAAAATTTAAGAAGAAAATAATTCACTTTGTAGACTATTTTAGCAGTCAATATTTGTCATGGAAAAATGATAGTAATAGAAAAAGTAATAGTTCATCATAGAAAGTGAAATAGAAGAGGAAATTATTTTGAGCTACTCAGAGACTACTCATCATCAAGCATTCAACTAACATAACATTTCCAAGGAGAGCATGTTTATTGAGATAAATTACCTTGAAATGGTGAGTGGATTCTGACAGTCATATGCGACAAACGCTCCTGTGTCACTCTTCAAAGCTGGCATGTTGACGGTAAACATGTGTGATACAGTCGACGCACAGATACCGTTTCAACGGACAAAATTCTGGAAAATGTAAACATTCTTTGAGATGCTGTAAAATTTTCGGCTACTAGTTTAATAGTAATGTCTCAGTTGTCCCAATTCACATGACAACACAAACGTATTGGCCGTCTTTCACGAACAATATAACAATAATACTATGTTTATTTCATCAGCGTATCTTATATAATTTTCGAAATAATATAGAACGCAACAGTGAATTCCTACTTTTTTCTAGTCACTATTACTACTACTCTAGTATTCTTCTGTAGTACTTTTACTTGGATTTAAAAAATTCAAGTTATAAAACTATCAAGCCGAAATTGACTAAGCTGTAAAATATCTGTCTTCAATTTTCAATGAATTTTTTCACGTTATTATTTACTGTCACAACTTCACAATTTATTATCAACTATTTCATACGATAATGTAAATTGTACACGGTCAGAAAATATTCTCAATTTTTCTCCAAACATTTTTTTCAAACGATTAGACTCCGACATCCGCCGATTTAAACGTGGGGTCCGACCAGGTTTCAAGTACGATTCTCGATTGAACTTCCAACTGCTAAGAGAGAGTTCGAGCTCCGACGCGAACTGCACGGCGCCACAACCAACACTGCGGGACCAAACTCGAACAATTGGCCGGCGCGCAACCCCCTACCAACCCCAACTACCCCCTTTGGAGGGGGTCAAACCACCACCAACCCCCTCACTACCAAAGAACCACCCAGGGTCATGTTATCAGGGATGTAACTCAGCCTGCACCCCTCCTCCCCGCTCCAACAATATCTGCCCATTACGTCCCCACCTAATTTTATTAACTCGATATTTCCATATAATCCATAAAATATACGGTTGAAACTCTGGGTAACAAAGTCGGTTATGTGAGTGAAAATAGCATTGAGAGGTCCATCGTGTCAAGAATACTCCCACCCCATTTTACAGATCCTATGATATAGAGGGTGTTTTAAATAGAGTGACAATAAAATACTTTTAGGGTATGATGTACTTATCAAAATCATACAGAAATGTTCCTGGAAACATGGGTTCAGAAGTGATTTTCTATTGAGTTGAAAATGGCAGAGGATTCAATTTTTTTATTGAAAATTATATATTTTATTGGTTTTGGTACCTTGTATTTTATTCAAATTAATTTATGAGTTGACAAATTTGTAGACATAAAATTGCTTTTGACAAAATTGCGTTAACAAGGTCATTGTTAACTGTTGACTGTAAGTGATCCATACACTAGACATGCATAATTATAATACACTGAACCATGATATTTCAGTCCGTGTGAGCAGCTGACTAATAAGCTGTTTATTAGGGGTAATTGCTCAATTAAAAATCTGATTGAAACAGCTTTGGAGATACAATAAAATGTAATAAAATGGAACAATAACAATTCTACAACATTTCTGAAAACACTGTTCAATTTATAAAATATAATATCTGATAAAAATGAAAAAAGGTTGATTTATAAAATACAGTATATGCTATTTTTATTCTATTCTATTCTATTCTATTCTATTCTATTCTATTCTATTCTATTCTATTCTATTCTAATTCTATTCTATTCAATTCTAATCTATTCTCTATACTATTCTCTATTCAATTCTATTCTCTATTTTATTCTATTCCCTATTCTATTCTCTATTCTATTCTATTCTATTCTATTCTATTCTATTCTATTCTATTCTATTCTATTCTATTCTATTCTATTCTATTCTATTATATTCTATTACAGGTGAATGCAACAGCCCCTGGAAGTATCTTCAGAGAGTTACGGGAAACTCTGTATATCAAAATTACATCAATCAATACAGTCATACAATGGCGAGAGCCACCTTCAACAAAGCAAATGTCCACTTACAATGATGAGTTTTGAATTGAAGATTCATCGTTCGATTCCATATTGTGGGTGCTATGATTGTTCCCTACCACGCACACAGTTCAATGGATTCAACAATGTATTAATATCGCTTTGCTCGAATCAGAGCTTTCTTCCCCGTTTCATCGACTAACCGCCCACTTCTGATAGAACGTTCATTGCAGGATTTCTCTGTCATAATAGACGAAAGTTCAATACAGACGTTCATTGTTATGTGAGCTTCATAAGTATATATTGGGAAGTGAAAAGTGTACTCACCCATGTTTGTAGTGTTAGAGTATTTACTTCCAGGGTAGAGGTCTTTTGAGAATGTACGTCATCTGCATACAACTGGTAACCGACGTAGACAAAGAGCAATAAGCTATTAAGGCCTTCCATCAGCATTTTATTTGAAAGGGAATTCATCTCGAATTGCATCTGAAATCAAAGATGTGGTATTGATTTAGTGAATTTCAATTTGATTTCTTTATTAACTCAATAACATTCTCCTCTAAAACGAAACAAGTATTCTCAATATTTTTTGTTCAATTATTATAACAAAGAAGATTGAAATTGATAAGAGTCGGAAGACTTCCCAAATAAGAATAGTAGAGGGCGATGTCAAATGAATGAAATATCAGGAGAATATTTTTAAAAGGAGGGTAACAGAATTAGATGCTGGCTGAAGAACATCACTGTCGATTTCTGAGAGTTCAACAAGTGTCCTGCTCTTAAAAGTACATGTACAAGTCTTCTTTGAAAATCAATTGGAACATGAGTTTACTCTACGACTAAGTCACAAATAATGATATCGTCAACAAAGAAAATATTAACTTGAGAATATTCTTACTGGCTTAGAGTTGAATACTGGAATCAGAGTGAATTTCATTGATTGGTAGTGCATTAGCGGTACTGGTTAACAGAATTTTCATCTTCAAACGCACAATTAGATTATTTATTTTAAATACTTGAAAATAATAAATAAGTGTCCAATAGGTGAATGATTATTCAAATTTTCGTATTTTTTCATGATTGAATAAGGATTATAGTTTAGAATAAGGAAATATATCATCCGTATAATTATACTCGTAATATGCTGATAGTGAACTTAGGAGTTTCAGTACCATAAGACACAACTTTTCTTCTTAATCAATATATTCTCGTTAGAAATTTTGTTTCAATTTAAGGACAATAGCTTCAGTTTTTCTACTTCTTGGCTTCAGAAATGAAAATATCTTTATTTGAACAGAAAATTATAGATAAAACGTAGAATTTAGTTTGCATGTAAGCACGACACAAGAAACATCAAAACTATTCCCTTCACAAGAACAAGAAATATTGCTCGTAAGGGAATGTAGAATTTGCAAGCAGATCTTGAAGGCAGAATGCATATTGCAAGTGGAACCTGACAGACTGCTCCACTTTCCTGACTGAAAAAGCTCAGCTGTCTATCATAGTGCTAGCTGACTACTCTCAACCTCTCCCAAACTGCAACCGTCAAGTTTGTAAGTACCAAATAACATTTTCAGCGGCTAAAAAATTCACGCATCTTGTTTCTTGATGGCTTTAAAGAAGTATGAGGTCAAGCTGGAACAGGAAGATCAAGAATTCAAGTTGAATTATTTATTCTGATTGTTGATTCATAGGGTATCAGCTTCTTTTCAATGCCTGAAGATTCACAAATCTTGTTCCTTGGTATGGTGGCTCAAAAAGGTATTAGGTCAAGCTGGAATGTGAGAATGTTCACATATACCAAGAAATCAAGTTCAAGTATCAGTTTTGATTCACATGTTATGTTCTTCAGAAGATATATCAATCCTCAGTCAAGGATATTTTTGTAAGGAAATACATTCTTATCTAATTAGTTTTTTATGTAAAATATTTGTAACTTTGGACTGAACAAAGCTCAACTTCCACTTTTTTGGAAGATAACCAAGTATAAATTTTCATCATCGATTAAATTTTAGATATCTGTTTCATCAAAATTGAGAAGTTCTGTAATAAAGGAATAAGACGGACGCACACTAAACATCATTAACATGGCGTAGCTTGCAATAAACGCTCAAGTCGACTGTGTGATTGCATTTTTCCTATTTTACCCTTCTTCTTTTTTCTTACTTCTATTTTACCTTATTTTATTTTACTTCTTTATCCATGAAACAGGCACTTGATTTGAATATTTGATCATAAACAAAAAAAATATTCATATTTGAATCCATTTTTCAGCATAGAGTTGTATTCATGACAAGATAAACATAACCATGAGATGTTTACTCATCAAGTATATTCAATGGATTTGAAATTACTATACAATCACTGTGAATTACAATTTGAATGCTTCAAGGTTGTCAATCATCTCTTTGTCAACTCGTGAGAAAACGTCAAAGTTTTCCAAGCAAAGAAAATGAAGACTAGAGCAAACTCTTGCACATCTTAATTTTTTCTTATCACGTACGCTTTCCACAGCACGTAGAGGCTTGGCTCATTATCTCCAGCCACTTCTGGGCATGCATTAGTCAATTCTCAGCCCAACTCCTTCCGCATTTTAAAACCAAACAATATCATCTATCTTATGGTATATCATTAACAAAATCATGACCATGAATTTCATACACAAAATCATGTCCTTGAATTTCATTCAGTCGTGGATGATTGATACAATTGCATTCGTTCCAATGATTTAGAATAAATCGAGAAAGAACCTTTGTAGAAATAAATAGGGCTGGTTGCACGAAAGCAAAAACATTTAACTGACATATAATAGGGGGATGTTATTTAATGTAACGAGAACCAATAAACGAACCTGACGACAATGCAATGACGTCACTTTACAGTGATTTAATTCAATTATTGTATTTTCGTGCAACTGGCCGATACTCTTTATTTCGAAAAATTTGTAAATATCATAATTTTGATCATCATAATTATTTAAAATATTCATATTCCAATTCATTTTTGACCATAAAGTAACACATGACATTGTGAGTTAGTGGCATGGCAATATTAGTTACTAACTAATATAGAAGTGTATTCAATCTATATCATTTGGGTGGCTAAGAATTAATTCGATTCCAATCAAAACAATAATTATATTGTAGTATTCAGAGTTCAATTTAAAGCTCAATATGAATAAATGATTGTATTAATCCGCTAAATTGAGCGACTCATAATGATGAACTCGTCAGCAGCAACATACGACAGTGATGCTCACCATTGACTAATCCGGTCACGTTTCTATTTTGACAGAAATATCACGCTACGGTTAGCATCGGCATTCCGCCGAAAATAAGATTCAACATCTTTTGTGGAGAAAGCTGACGACGCAATCGACAAGATGGCTTCGAGAGAAAGAAAAGGAGAGAAAATATTCGGTGTGGAAGATGGAGAACGAAGAAGAACGTGCGAAAGTTTCTATGGAGTGTTCGCACTTGTCAAGATGCTACCAGGAAAAGCGCCCAGTTTTCCAGCATTTCCCACTTTTCCCGTTGAGAATTCTCTTTGACTCGGGCAGAACGGATCAGCGGGTCCAATATCACACTCATCTGACATCTCCCTTCCGCCCTTGCTTTCTCACTCCTCCCCCTTTTCAAAACTACTGCTGTCAGCCCAACAACACAACACCGCACAAAGGTTAAACACACCACCAACTAAACTCAACTCTCAGCGACCAAAATGCTAATTCATATTTCAGCGCAAATATTTATCCCCGATTTTCAACGAATCCACTGTTCAACAACTGAGCCAACATGCAATTTCATAATATTTAGATGGCTGTTATTAGGCCAACCGAAGAGAAGTTTGATGATGCGAATTCCCCACTCTAATATATTCATACTTTATCACAGAGTGCAAATAAATCCACCGCTATCCATTTGATACTGTTCTAGAGCTAGTAGTAGAGAAAATTAACTTTCGTTGCACTTGGATGTGCTTCCCCTGGGAAAACAAGAGCAGATTGAGGTCGGCTTTGAGACATTTCTTAAATGCAAATCAGTCGCTAGAAAGTCTACCCTGAAACAGAGCATCTTCAAATGAAGGACCCCGATCGAAATTGCACTGGCTGCGCTGACCAACTCCCCCTACATCAAATCTTCTATTTCAATTATTTTCTTCAATACTTGTACGGCAAAATAATCAACATGCAAAGCTGAATTAAAATATAATCTGATGCAAATACTGAATCTTGTTCAAATGTCAAAACTTATTTAATACAACTTTCAGAAATGCATGCACATTAATTATGTGTTTCAAACAAATATTCAGAAATTTCCTTGAAAATGAAATTTGTGAGAATTCCTATGATTACTTTAAGAATATTCTAGTATTATATAATTATGTTCGCATAGCTTTTATCGATGGGGAGATCCATACGGATACGTTCCTCCTCGCCTTATTTTTGTATTCTAGCAGTTATATGTTATTTGAACGTTTTAAGGTGGGTTTTCGTTACTGCGACCGAGTGCCGCAGCGGAGCCCGACCCAGCGTTGCCAGATGCAATTGATGAAAAATCCCCACTATAAATAGTTCATCAATTGCATCTGGCAACGCTGGGTCGGGCTCCGCTGCGGCACTCGGTCGCAGTAACGAAAACCCACCTTTAGGTGTGATTATTAGTGTTTTCAGAAAAATGAAAATACTTGATCGAAAATGACAGTTGTATTATTAAAGAGATTTGGATGTTTAGTGGATCAAACTTTGTACAATTGAAAAGTCCTTATCCACTGTATGGTTATCCTTTGGTAATCAATCCACTGTGAGGTTATTCCTTTGTTTAATGAACTTAGAATTTCAAAATTTCAAGCAAAAAAGACTTTGGGAGAGTGATACTTTTCCTGATGGTGCTTATGGGCCATAGATAGAAGAAATTGAGTTATTCAGTGTATCGTGAATTCAATTCATTGAATGTAAAATTTTGGCATAAATGAAAAAACTAAGGGCCGGTTCATGAGCTCGGGATTTAGCCAAGTCCTAGACTAAAATGGGTGGCTACCGAAAAATCGACAAACGTCTCGACAGGTTAGTGAGTTAGCAGCATAGAGAGCCCTTTGTACATCCATTTACGACACTATGTACTAAACCAGTCGAGGCTAACGTTATGTCGATGAATCCCGAGCTCATGAACCGGCCCTAAATATCCAAATCTATTTTTTGTTTGTATTTTTTTGATGTGTGCATTATTTCTCGTATCCCAAGCTGAAATTATTCCATCTGATTTGGAAATCTACAGACAATCAACAAGCCAGTCTGGAAACAACACACAATTTTCCACAATGATTTTAACGTACATTAATTGTGTACATGACATGAAGCACACGTCATATACACAGAGTGTAATAATAGTCTGTAACAATCAGCTACTAGTGACAAAAAAGAATCGCGACTAAAGGGACGCGAGTGGGCCTGAAAAGAACAACCTGCCAGCAGCAAACGTTCGACCAGTAGCCGAAAAGCTCTGACAAAGTCAAAGAGTTTTTTGACGAGACATGAGACTGTAGTCGACATGCAAATTTCTCACTAGGTATGATAGCGCCCGCGCGTATTACGCAAACCCTATTTAACGGCGACAGCGCGACATCAAAGCGCTTCTTCATTTCAGACCGAACCCGGCTCCACGTTATCTGACGAAAAGGCTCAACGCGTTTGACGCCTAACCAACATCAACCATCAAACTTCGCGGTTTCAAAAGCTTTGAGCCCCTCCTCGGTGCGTTTTTCCACTTTGGAAATTTGCCAGAGCATCGATTATAGTTGGTAGGTGATGTGATGGATTTTTTATGTGTCACTGCTTGGGTGACAGAATTTGATATGTGGCTGCTACGGCAAATTCCAGCACCTACTATCACATCCTATTATTACTATAGCAGGTACGGAGAATTCTTTTTGATGCGTTGAAGGACTGAAAATGGGTTGCAATTTTATCAGATTAGAAGATAAACTAGGATATCCCAGGTCGCGTAAAACTGCGACTATTGAAATACATAAAATATTTTCCAATCTTCTTCTCCATCTTCTTATTGTTCTTCTTCTTTTCAATCTTCTTCTCCATCTTCTTCTTCTTCTTCTTCTCTTCTTCTTCTTCTTCTTCTTCTTCTTCTTCTTCTTCCTCCTCTTCCTCTTCCTCTTCTTCTTCTTCTTCTTCTTCTTCTTCTTCTTCTTCCCTTCTCCTCCTTCTTCACCTTCTCCTCATTCTTCTCCTTTACCTCCTTCTTCACCTTTTCCTCCTTATTCACCCTCTTCTCCTTCTCGGCCTTCTTTTCAATCTCTTTCTCATTCTTCTACTTCTTCTTCGTCTCCTTTTCCATCCACTTCTTCTTCTCGTTCTTCTTCTTCTCGTTCTTCTTCTTCTTCCCCTCATTCTACTTCTTCTCCTTTTCCTTCTTCTCCTCATTTTTCTTCTTATCCTCATTCTACTTCTTCCTCATTCTGGAAACGACTACTAAATTATTCTAGTCCATCCAAAACAGCAAAAAGTTTCAAAATACAATAAGCTCTCAACTCAAAATACACCATTGGAATTTTGTACAACCCTACAATTACTGTCAGCCTAATAATTTATTCACGTAGGCTACCAGTAATCGTACAGAAATGAGATTATATGTTGGCTCGAATTGTACATAGCAATTGTGATGCAGATGGTGTGTTTGATTGGGGCCGACGGTTGTATCATTGAGCCATTGACTTTCGATTGGCAAGCTCATTGCGGATCGACGCTGATTGATGTATTCTGAATGAATTACATGCCTAATACATTATTGTGAATTGACATTGTGGAAACGAGCGATTTGTATTCAATTGCGACAGCCCTATAGTACCTGTGGCTGGCGCTTTTCAATGAGTGTTTAGAAGCTGGTGCTGTGTTTAGAAGCAGCTTCTGAACAATGCTGTTTAGAAGCAATTTAGAATCGTTTGAGACCGAAGAGTAACGTCATTAATTTGGCGTGTGCGTGTCACTGTGCGTACGTGCATGTTTTCCCATCGGTACTTGTATTATTTGTGCCAACCGTCAATGCGATGAATGGACAGTCGTTCATCAAACGGTCATGCTGCTGACGGGCAAGAAGAACAGGCAGGAAGTGGAATGAGTAGCAGCTGAGAAAAACAGGTGAAGTGAGATGAGAAGCAGCAGTGAAAATAGTGTGGGAAAGAAGAAGGTAGATGATGGAGAAGTCCACAAGAAAGGGATCGGTATTGAAAAAAGTTGGATGAGAAAAATTGTAATAAGAAATATATGGAGAGAATAACATTGTGATGGAAGATAAAAACCAGGGAAACAAATAATAAGAGTAGATAATGCCAAATACAGACATGAGAAGTAGGTAGCGCAAAAAAATACAGAAAGAAAGAAAAAGAAAGTGAAGAGAATTAGCTAGCGTGGACTGAACGCGATTGTAACGACAAGAGAAAGAAAGCGAAAAGAGGCATCTAAAAAGAACGAAAAAGTGGAAGAGATGTATGGATTATTTTCGATTGAACAAATAGGATGGGAAAAAATAATGATAGAAATAGAAAGATAAGGAAGAAGAGAATGGGAGAGGATAAGCAATTAGATCGACGCTTTTCTGTCGGTAAAATATGAGCCAGTGTCAAACGCATGGTGGCGCGCTTATATGCTCCATTCTTTTCACTTCATGCAATAAACATTAGGGTATTTTTCAGGGTGTCGATTTCTATGGATTCCAAATAAAAGCGTCGGCACTCCACACGAGACGACACTAGCGCAGCCACGCGACTGCTTTTGACAGCTGCCTCCCCCTGTCCACAACGAATTAAACATCACAAATCTCACTTGACTTTCCTTCTTTGCCGGAAACCCCTTCATCCGCCAAGACACTCTTCTGTCTTCTTGAGAAATTTGACGCCATTTGCTCTAGCTCGGCAGCTATTTATCAAATCGACTCGCTGCAATGACCCATATTTGTTTTTCTGCCAGTTTTCTGCCGCCAATCTCTCACTGTGCACACACAAAAACTACGCACTCACATAATTCACACCCGCACAACAAATACTAGCGTGATTGGATTGTCGGTGGTGGGAATTGAATTCTGGACGGAAGATAATCTAGCAATATATCAGTCCATCGAGTTGTCCGAAATACAAGTGATTGAGAATAACTAGTTCATAGTGTTTTTAATCAAGGAAGAAGAGTTCCGGGCTTGATAACGTAGAGCTGAAAGAGTTGCTACAAGTATACACAAATTGAATCTAACTTATTAATGGGATTGAACACGATTATTAACTTTATTCGTGTAGATTATCTAGTTAAATTCTAGATCATCATAGTCGGAAATACATTATAAGTACTGTGATTTACTCTAGTAAATTACTCTAGTAGTAATAACTCATTTACAAATTATTAACAAAGGAATTTATGGACGATATGAAAATTTGATGCATTGTGATTCTTTAAAATGGATTGACTGGAGCAAAAGTATCAAGTAGACAACAGTTCCATAATAGTCTATAAATTTCAGTTTTGCATCGAACAGCATTTGATTCAATGTTAGCAATTCGGACTTTCGGTCGTTCCTGACAAAAACGGTTCTAGTTCACAAACTGTAGGTTTTCATATTTCTATTCTAATTATTAATCATTTGGAATTTATATAGTTCTTATATTACTTGGGATACTATTTTGTAATGATTTTTGAGATAATTTATCAGCCCAAACAAAATAATCTTCTAGCATATCATATTTTATAATCTGCAATCATATAGCAGGATCTCTTTGTCAGAGAACAGCTCATTTAACGTTAGTAAACGAGCGTACATCAATTAGCTGTTCTCTGACAAGTTTAATGGATCCTGCTATAGTTTAGAATTTAGATGATATGAAGAGGATATTATATGTGGTGTAAAATAGTTTCTACAAACAGAAGAACATTAATATAAAACGATTCGACACATACAGGCTGTGAATTAGACTAAGGGTAGCGATAGTGGTTATTGAGAAAAATCCAAAAACTGATTGGTCAAAAAATCAACAACCATCCAAGACTTAAGAGTAACGATAACAATTCTAATAATGCAGTTATAATTGTGGCAAATCACCTGCAATTGAACAATTGATCCAACAATTAATTTGAATTCTGGTCCAAAAAGGGTAGAATCATTAATACAACAGAGCTATAAAAGAATAAGACATGGAGATGACATGAAAGGTTAAAGATCAAAAGTGAATGGAGATAAGAGCTGAGGAAGGTTGAGGTATTTGAAAAAGAGTCACTCATTTGGAAGTTATCAGAGGCCTTTGAAAAAACCCAAACTGAAATGCTTGTATTCTGACAAAACACATTCATAATCTATTCTAGCGCGAGACCTTCAAAAGAAAGTAAGTTGAGAGGAATGTCATCATCTCCACATTCCATGCCTATGGTTCATCCTCATCGTATCGTACGATTTTAATTGTGGTTTTGACAGTGGAATCTGGGGACTTTGAGGCTGAAATTAATCTTCTTTGTTCATTATGACCCATATTTACACTGATGAAATACTCAACAATTGAAAGAGATTGACAATTTTTAATTGCAGATCCCAGTTATGTGGTTCTTAATAATTTCCTAGTTTTAGCAATAAAATTCTCATCTGATTAAGCAAGTGTAATGTCAATCGGCTCGACATATAGTACAATAATAGTAAATAGTAATAGTACAATAGTAAACTACATGTATATTGCAGTGAATCAGAGCTGTGTGGATAGAAAAAATATTCGCTGTAGAATAATATTCATTCTAATAAAAATTGAAACTTAATTCAAATTTCGTTTAATGAGCTGTTCATTGAAAAATCTATTTTTCAGCTTGTTTCAAAATCAGAAATTTGATGACTAATTAAAATATTCAGTAATGAACGCCATATTATTATTTTTCATTATATGAAACAAATTGAAAAGTTGAGGATTGAGAATTGAAATATTAGAGTTGAATTATAAAAAACAATGTTCAACTATGTTCAAAAACAAAAACTATGTTCAACTTGTTCATAAAAATTTGCAATGAAACATACTTGAAATATAAGAACTATATTGAAAGTCTATGTTTATATTTTTGAAATTTACATACTAGTATTGAGGAAAAATATGAGTATTCTTCTTCAAACATTACCTCTTTCTACAAATTAAAGCTCTGTAAGGAGTGAAGAACTACACTTATTTTAATTCTATCCTCTCTTTAAAATTAGTCCAAAATCTATCTTTAAAAGTTGGAATGGAAGTATTCATAGTCAACCTTATATTGAAATTCAATAAAACTTTAATTATAGAATTAAAATCTTAATTTCAAGTATAATTTTTAAATGAATAAATATCGCCGAAGAAAAATCGAACAAACCCAGAGACCCATTTCCTGCTTTTCAACTGAATTATACTTCTACTTCTTATACTTCTAATAACTTATACTTCGATTCTGCTTTAGAATAGAGAAGTTTTTTTCATATATGAATTGATGGGAAACTTCCAAACATCGCTTCACTCTCGGTTTGAGCAATTAGGAAACCTCCTCCTGTACAGTTGAATTTAAATCTCGCCATAAATCAACGCTGTCGCAAATCTTAAAGATTACTCTGCGAATTTCTATATATGGATATAGTTGAGCGAGTAGCGGTATCGAGTGCAGTGATTTATGGTCTGTCAAATGGATTCGACAGATCCTAAGATGTGATAATGTATTTCCTCTGTGATGTGTCGCCTATTCCTGACAAATGGATTCTCTTTTCCTCTCGACACCCGAGATTAGTATGATAGAGATTTCGCGCGCAACGCCTGCCTTGAGTGGCATCACTTTAGCGGAAGTGCACTGCTAACTGCAAACCACCAGTGATTGATTCTATTTCGGCTGGTGGGAATTGTCAGCTGATCCAGTCATTCAACATTGTTTGTGAACAGTAATGAGATGTCAATGCAGCACCGCAAACATTGGGCCGTTGTTTTCCAGTTTACGAATGCCTAATCCGAAATACAGTAACAAGAGAACAATAGGGACAAGATAGAAAAGAGCCCTTATGTGATTGAGTAGATCACAGTAATGAGGTGTCTTGAATATGCCATTGAATTTTTTTAATATTCCTGAATATTAAGTGAACAGAAAAGCCGATAACTATCGCAGAGAGTCCTTATTTGGGTACATAAAAGTGATGAGACGTCAATTGAAAGCTATAAAGATTGGAAAAACATTGTTTCCAAGCGTTCAATGCCCTTAAATCAATATTGAAATAAAGGTAGGAAAGCAATGCACAAGAAAGTGATTGTATAGATCCCTTTTGTGATTGAGTAGATCTCAATAATGAGATGTCAATTAAAATGTATGAAGATTGAAACATTGTTCCCAACATTTCAATACCCTTCAATATTGAGTATAGATAGATAAGGCCCCTAGTGTTGTTTAATGAAACTTGAAGAAATCTCAGTAATAAAATGTCAATTTAGACTGAAAATATTGAACAAATTTTGTTGAATCCTTCAAAAACTTCAATGCGGAGATAAGAGAGCATTTTTGAAAAATGTCTTGTAAGATATTTTCGTATTGGACGATACTTGGTCAATACCACTTCATAACCTGTAAAAAACTATAGTTCTCAAAAATTATAGTAAAAAAAACTGGATTTTAATCTCACTTCAATGATGGATAAAAAGTAAAATTGATTTGCTTAACTGTTTACTAGCCTAAAAAAATAACATAATTGAACTGGATTTGAATTCTTTGCATTTTAAATCATGTAGCCTAAATTGAAAAACTGTTTTTGATATTGCTATTGCAATATTGAACATATCCAAAGTCAGAATTTTTATAATGGTTTATTGAAATCATCGGATTTGTTAATCGAATATAGTATCTTGATTATAGAGGTTCCTTAATGTTATAAAAATTCTGTGTAACTTAACAAAATATCGATATAATTTTTAAAAAATTGTTTTTTAAATTGACTTCTTTAATTTTTTGTCCACCAACGCTCTTCCAAGTAAATCAAGTCACAAAGCTATAAATAATTGAAAGGAAGATATTGTTGACCAACGCTAGTCCAATAAATTATGTCCCACATGAAACAACCAGCCACTACGAGAAATTGAATTCCAGCGGCAATAGAAAACGTGTGAATATTCACGTGGAAGTTGATAAAATTCCGGAACTTTATCATACATCATATTTCCGCCACAATACTCGATTTTTGCCAAAATCCTTTCTGCCTTAAACCGGGCGGGCCTTTCACTTGAGTCGCGCGCGGCTTCCAGGCCTAAATAGAAAGAGATGGAGAAGGAGAGGGAGGTTCGAGGCACCTGGAATTTTATTTGTGTCCCTCAATAGATTTCAACTGGAATAAAGCGATTTTGGCGGGACTGCTGTGGCTGGATGAAAAATGGCAGAAAGCACACCACCCACATAAACTAACACCCCTCTGATGCCTCCGCACCCTTACTGCTACACACAAAAATATGGCGGAATTTATGCGCTCTCGACACTGGATTGTCGCCGATAACAGTGATGTTATATCGATATAATCTATAAGAATCGATAGTCGTTATATATCGATAAACAAGCGCGAGTTCCATCGATGACCAACACTTTCCAGCCTCTTTTCAGGTTACACTCGTTTTATTTACTATCCAATACAAATATTTTTTGTCCCGGATCCAACCAAACCTCGAATTCCGGGTTCCGTAGAATAAATATGAATGCAAAAAGGAAGGCTGTCATCTGCGCGCGCATCAGTTTATTTGAAGCTTGATTATTTACAGACATCCGGACACAGTCGGATCACACCCTAGTTATAGTCACGAAAAATCAATGCATGAAGATCACAGTTGAGTATTAGAATATTGTAAGACAATCTGAACTGATCGGAGAAGATTTTCAGGGGATCAAATACATAGTCGTTTCATCTTCCAAAGATTGTTCTCTCAAATTCAGTTCAACCATATTAAATAACAGTGGTTTAATCTAAAGTAGAACAAATAAAAATATGAACAGATGAAAAGAGAGTAAAATAATTGCCTCCTTTGAATTTGTGTTCAATCACGGAGTATGATCATGCAGGTTTAGCTTATTCATAAAGGTAGCCTCCAAGTAAAAGTATGAATAAAGATTCATGAACAGGAGTTGTGGAAGAACCATGATATGAAGTGGACATAGGCTTCAAAGAGAATAATTAATGCATTTTGTATTGTTAGTGGGTGCACACATCTGACAGCATGAGAAACTTAATTCAGTTAAACTCGACTACAGAGGAAAATCCTATAGGATAGTCCTTCACCTGTGACGTAAAAACATTATTTTCTTTTCAAGGAAAATTGACTTTTTTGGATAATAATTTAGCACTATTACAATATTGCCCGCAATATCTCTATACTCTCAACGCACAATGTTACCAAACAAAATAAACTATCTTGATTCGAACTTCACTCGACAGTGCTCGGAAGTGGGAATACTGTACTACACTTTCATTTTATTACTTGGACAGCGATTCCGACTTGTCTGTCTCCAAGCCAATGACACTGCCTGCTGGTGTAAATCAAGCTTGATTGTCAAGTACCAATGCAGACAAGGGAATTCCAACCGGAATAGTACTGTAACGCTTTCATGAACAATTGAGCATTATCTGGGACAGCTTTTCATATTCATTCCAGTGAAGCTTATTATGCACCAAATGCTAACTCATCTTCCATTCATTTCGTATTATGCTGAGTAAAAGTGAAGAAAAAACATCAATGGACAGAAAAAGAAGAAAAAAAGAGATCAAATCAGGGTTTGAAAATTGAGTAGTTTTAGACCGTTGAGACGACAATATTTGGAATAAAATACTGTAACTTTAAATTATGTAAAATATTGTTATAGGTTAATGAAACTGGATTGAGACTATTAAAGTAAATTTTAAGAGGAATAATTCTTCGCATTAGCCTGTTGTATTATCTTTCCTTCGCAAATGGTTATGATTAAATTACAATTAATAACTTTTATAGGCTAAAGCTATAAATACAACACACTATTGCAAAATACATTATGAAGTAAGTTATTGACTGTTGTGACTTTATAAACTCTCCCGCCTCAATTCAACACTTGTAAAAATATTAGAAAATAACGTGATTGAAAAAAATTGAGAGAAAAAAATAAATTACGAAGATAATAAATAAAAATATTGCTAACCTTTATAGATGAGGAAAAGTTGATTCCAGTGCTTGAAAGTGCTGCTGTAGACACTCAGAAATAGCCGAGAATATTCAAGCAGATCAACTCTTGATCATTGTCGTGATATGAGTCATTATCAGGTTGGAGGCAGCAATGACCATTAATTCTCAGTGCTGTGCGCTGGCATCTGAAAAATTATATCACTCACATTATTCTCAACAAAAATGGATAATAATGTAATATATAATGTAATAAATTATCCTAATAGCTGTAAGGTTGAATAAAATAACATCAACTTAAGTATTGAAGTTTGATAATACTTGCTGTTGAAATTTGATGTTATTTTCTGTTAATCTACGAGTATTAAGCTTATAATATGAAGGCGATGATAACACAAAAATGTGAATTATGAAATACCATGCAAGTTATATTAAATTGAATGGATTATGATTAGAGGAGAGTATACAGTATTGGACAGCTACCATGTATAAAATTTCAGTAATAATATATTTGGCCATAAAAGAAAGGTATATATTAATGAGATGGTTTACTGGTGAAGAGTATTTCTCAACCTGACAGGAGAGAGTGCCTCTTCGATAGGGAGGGCCAATAAATTTAATAATAGAGTGGGTTGGAAGCGTGAACTTGGCCTACTGAGATGTCAAAGACCTTCAGAAAATCAATAACCAACTAGTACCCCAATTTCCACCCTTGTGTAGCCAAGCACATTAATTTTAAAGCCTACAGGCACTGTTTGTTCCGAAATTTTCCATCTGCAAGCTTGTATTGGGACTATTGACAGAACAATGAAACATTAACACTATACGGAATTACAGGGAAACATTAATGTACGGAAAACATATTCTATCATAGACTAACTGTTTTGTTTAGTCTATGAATTATATTGACCAACTGTTTTGTTTAGTCTGTTAATTATATTGAATCTGCGGAAAACTTGAAAGTTTTCGGAGTGAAAAATTGTGACTTTGAAAGATATGGATCATAACCTAGATTTTGGACTTTTTTTCTAAATTTGAAGAGGGACAGTTTTGGGCTTAAGCCTGTTATTGAACCTTTCATTCAGTATTATGTGTACATTACTGAATAAATAAATAAATAAAAACTTGATAATGCTACTTTTATTGTTATTTTCATGTGATTGAAAGTTGGTAATGTTATTAAAATGTTCAAATAAGTGTTTTATCGTATTGATCGAAGTATTAGATTGAATTTGTAATCAAATGCTGCAAAAACAAACTGCTTTTAAATAAGCGATAAATGTGATATACGGTGTACCGTACAACGTTATTTACACAGAGTGGTACAAAAGTAGCTTTACAGTACTGAAAAATTTCATAAGAAAAATAGGTTTATTGACTTTCACAGTCTATTTTTGAACTGTTTGAGTATTAAGAAACATAAATGAACTCTTTAAAGTGTTCTACTTTACCACATACAACTATTACTTACTATTGTACTTACTAGTACTCTTACTTCCTATTGTGTTCAAACTGTTGGCCTTCAGAAATGGTATACGGTATCAACATTTACACCCGTTTGTATATGAATCATTCAACAACTTATTTTATTAATGCATTGAAACTCATTTATTCATTTTGTGATTCAGTGATGAACAAAATATTTTTTTATCAAAATACTAGTGTGAGTAATTTAGAAATTCAATAAGTATTGTGACAAGAGAATAGATGAGTACTAAGATGCCAAAAAAATCGAGAGATACTCATAGCCAAAACGAAAGCAGATGATCAATCTTGGAAGGACTAGGTCATTAAACTGTCTAAAAGTCCAAACTTATTTGTGACCGATGCAGCAAACCTGAACTGAATATGAATGCGTCTGCACCCAGAACTCTTGATGCAAAAATAAGGAGTGCAATTCAACATAGATTATCGCAGCTGAGCTGGTGAAGTGGTGAATATGACTGCAGAAAGCGAGAGCATTCCAAAAATGCTTTGTGTGCAAAATTTTCAATTCACCTCACGAAGGGTTCAAGCATTGTCTACCGATGACAGGTCTTACATTCACAAAATTTTGTTCGCTTTCCTCCAGCTTCTAGAGTCTGTCTTGATATGCCTGTCTAGCTTCAATGAACTTTTAAAATGTCCCACTGGAATTCACTTTCCTCCTACAAACAAGCACTCCAGTATCATCGCTTTCACAATATTCTGACAGGCCCGTGTCATTTTCAATTTGTGGAAATTGATTTTGAGAAGACTGAACTAATTCAAAGTGGTTGGTAACGCTAGAAGCATTCTATGCTTCTAGAACTCGATGCATTTAATGCATTCCTCGAATTGAGAATAGATTGGATGGCCTTTCACCATAATATTATCCTTGTTCTATTATTAACTTGGAATGATGTCCAGTAAGATTGATTTGCATTCAACTATGCGTAGCTAGACTCACAAAGGTTGGATTGGAAAGCATGGACCATATTGTGTAAGAGATAGAATTAAATAGTTTTCAGGAAAATTCAGAGAAGTAGACTGATTGATCATGTTGATCAAGGAATCAATAGAAAGAGATTTGCAAGCATGAAAAAAATTGGGAAAGCTTATCAAAATAAGACTTGGAAATAGATTATGTTCAAAGAGATTATTTGTGATTATTTGTAATTCGGATGTTACACAACACCAAACCCATAAGAAAATTGAAAGATTTTTGTTGAATAGTTTCCAATCTCAATCATGAATATCTCATTTCCTTTATTACTGTACCAATCAAAAGAGTTATAAAATCTGAAGTTTTGAAAACATAATAATTAATACCTATCTTGAATATATTAACAACTCCTTAATAACGAGCACAATGATTTTTCAGTGCTACTGTATTTGCAAAACACTGCTGAATGGATATTGTATCAGATTATTTCGTTGAAATGCTATAAGATTCCATTATATTATTATTTCAATATTTGAATAATATTCAGCAATGAAAATAGCAATTACAGTATCATTAGGAATATTCACAAATATCTCACAATCTAAGTTGGGTTAAGTGAAAGAGCAGGCTTTTATGCCGCAACTTCACACACAAACAACACTTTGTTAATGTAATAAATGGAAAAATAAAGACAATTATCTATCTATTTAAATCCCAGATATCTATCAACCAGAATCCCACCACCAAAATCTCAAATAATACCAAGAACTCAAAAAATCAACTATCTAATCAACTATCCCTCAAAATATTGTTGAGATAAGTATTATAACATAAACAAATCTTTACAAATATTATGTTATGTTTGACAAGAATACAAGAATACTTGAAAATGAAAACGCTTTATGAAGGTCCTCTTTAATTTTGCTAGTTTTTCTACCCTTTTATCTGATTTAGAATTATAGAGTGGATAAAGAGCGAAACAAAGTCTACAACACACGACCGATATTCACTTTCTCGAAGTACAATACCTTTCACTAGTGGGGTAGTTACTGGCAAAGGTGTATTAGAGACGGCGAAAGCAATTATTTCTATGGCGGGTCCAGTCTCCTAATGAAGCCTGCTGCCTTCTCCGCATATGCCGGCCACTAGCCATCACCAAGTTGTGCGGTGCACCTCACATAGTTCTATCTTTAGTGCAGAAGTCATTACCCGGTGGCAGTTCACATTTCCCGGGAAACTTGATGCCCAAACTGTTGATCGCCGGGGCGTGCGAAGGCGAATTCCAACTTCACAGATGAAAATGGGATGTTTCCAGCCCCACCCCCACCCGCCAACTCGCAGCATTCCTCCGCATCAAATAAAATCATATGCTTCAAGGAATTTCTTAATAGACTCATTCCATCAAAAGTTATGAGAACAGTTTTCAGCTGCCCTCCAAAATATCTTGCGAAACTATAGTTTCGGGAACAATTTCGTTCGATTCCTTGCTAAAGTTTGTCGACTACATCGAGGATAAGTTCCGCATGATAACTTTGAATCACAGCAAAAGGAGAAGTATGAAACTTGCATGAAACACTAATTGGAAAATGTTGTTGGTCGATTCATCGTTGAAAAAACTGATGGAATTGAAAAATTGGGAGATTCATTGTGAGTGATACTTCGAATTAGTTTTACAAAATTAACTTCTTGTGTAGTAATATAATATAAAAATATAATATCTATATTGGATAAAAAGACTCGAATTTCTTAAAGTTATGGAGATTTATAATGGTGTAACAACCAAAATCGGTATCTCAATAGTTTAATGAATTTATGGTTGTGACAACTTTTGAAGTATTTTCATTGAATTAACGAAATGGGGTCTATCATATGATGGCAATGAGGAGCTATAAAATTGATAAATGTATATTATTGATTGTACATGGAGATTCATTCATAATTGAAGAACTAGATTAGTTACCTCATGTAACATGTAGAAAATAGTAGCAAATTTCATACTTCTCTCACACCTTTCTTTCTTTCACACTCTTTCTACAACACTCACGATCAATATTACAGTTGCAATATCACCACTTCAAATAATAATCCAGCAGCATGATTTCCAAAAGTCAAAAGAATCTAGAGAATTTTGTGCATCTTCCGGAAATGTAGGCAGTTGGAACCCAAAGTTGACTTGTACTCTTATTTCCGTTTATTTTACCAATTTGAAATCACAGAACAATTATTTGGAAACGCCTAAACCTCATTTTCGACTTGGTAATTTACCGTCATTATATCTCATTAGCAGACGCAGGGTATTATTGTATCACAACTCCAATGTGTAAGATTCAATCTTGTGCTTAATTAAATAGAGCCTAGACGCTGAAATCATTTCAAGACGGAAAGTTGCAGCGTCAGAGAAGCCGAGGAGCAATCGATAGTTTCCAAGTCAGCGACCCCCACCGCATAAATTAGTTGGCAAATTAAGCTTGCCTGCAATTCACTATTATTGCGTTTACTTGGCAATCTCGCGAAGATTGGCTGGCTTTATGTAACTCGGTCAGCTCAGCACCGATGTTGGTACCAGGGTGCAATGGATATTCGAGCTACGACAACTGTTTGAATCAGTGTCGCTAATCTGTGCAGGGATGCCTTATCGGTGATGAGTAAACTCACAGCAAAAAGCACGTGAGGAAATACAGTAGTAATTCTCAACATAAATCGACGTATCCTATTATATTAAGCGAGCAATTTCTGTATGTTTATATGTTTATATGTTTATATGTTTATATGTTTATATGTTTATATGTTTATATGTTTATATGTTTATATGGTTATAGGTTTATATGTTTATATGTTTATATGTTTATATGTTTGTATGTCCAACGGATCTCGAAAACGGCTCTAACGATTTTGACGAAATTTGGAATATAGGAGGTTTGTGATTCAAAAATTAGTTTGCGCCGGGTCTCATCCCTGGGATAACTCACGCAAAGGACCTAAAAGGAGAAATTGCTCCTTTAAGAATCAGCTGACAGAAGAAATAAATTTCCGTCGGCTGTAAACGATGACAATGAGTGAGAGCGAGTGAGTGTGTGAGCGAGACAAGATTATTATTTCAGCTGCTGAGACAGTGACAGAGAATGAGCTGACAGGAAGAAACAATTTTCCGTCGGTTCTTGATGTTGGTAAAACCAGCGGTTCCATTACTAGAATTGAGAAAAATATCGAAACACATAAGCTGCTCCTATTCCCCTTTTTTTCTGATTTTAATTTATCTATAGAAAATCAAAAGGAATTTGAAATTTTGAAAATATTCCATATTGTATTGTTATTTTAAAATTTGAGGCATGAAGTTAGCCATGTGATCTGTTTTTATTTATTTGAAAAAAAAAATCGTCAAGAGTTCATCTAAACAGCTGACCTAAAAATAGTTATCAACCCATATTATTATTTCTATATGAAGCATATAGAAATAATAATCCTCTCAAAAAATTCTCCAAAAAAGAATTCGTCACCCGTCCCCTACCCCCGACCCTATTGAAAACGCTGGTGTGGAAACTAAAATTTGTGTACCAAAGAAAAAATCCAAAAAAATTTTATAAGCTTTCAGTAAGAAAATGTTTTGATATAGCCTAAATAAGAAACCCGTCTCCCTCTGCAATATACATTTATACATACAATATAATAATTATGTGTAGCCAACCCAAACAAAAATGAAAACTCTGTTCTGGAAGCCATTGACATTGAAGAAAAAATTTGGAAGAAATTTTGGGGGAGGGCGAGGGCGCTCAATCTCACCCACTTAAAATCACGAATTAGAAATATGCTAAACTTTCAGGAATCATACTCTCAGTGTTTGAGCTAACAAGTTTTTATGAACTTTCTAAATTATTGAGCGCCCTCGCCCTCCCCCAAAATTTCTTCCAAATTTTTTCTTCAATGTCAATGGCTTCCAGAACAGAGTTTTCATTTTTTTTGGGTTGGCTACACATAATTATTATATTGTATGTATAAATGTATATTGCAGAGAGAGACGGGTTTCTATTTAGGCTATATCAAACATTTTCTTACTGAAAGCTTTATAAAATTTTTGGATTTTTTCTTGGTACACAAATTTTAGTTTCCACACCAGCGTTTTCAATATCGAGGGTAGGGGACGGGTGACGAATTCTTTTTTGGAGAATTTTTTGAGAGGATATCAGTTTTTTTTTTTTAATCACCTTCTTGTTATAGAGGTATAACACTGCAAACACAATGGATGGGGAGAGAGTTAATTTTTTTCAAACAGTGAAATGCTATGTTATTTGATAAAAGATATTTTATCCTCACTATTTGGGTGCTACAAAATTATTCTAGCTATAAGTGAGCCAGTTATGGTTAATACTGAATGAACAAACAAGACGTTGTGACTGTGTCTGTTGCATCACACCTTATCATTTACTATCCAGACTTCAACGACATATCATTGTAGCAACATTAATTCATGTATAAGCAGTTATCCACAAAGTTTGTTAAATAAGATTGAGATTTTGAATTTAGATTGAAATTTTAACCCATTACGATAGGTCACATGACCACTTTTGATGGAAAAAATATTTTGTAATCGAAAAATGAAATCCTTGTAAAAATTTGCCCAACACCATTATTATACATTCCAGGAACAAAATTCTCAAACTTTCCCCATTAATGATTCTAAAATGAACGATTCAATTTTTCTATTTCCTGTCAGAGTTTTATTTCTTTTAATTGCTGAAATTGTTGAATTGACGCGACATTTACATTCTTTAAAACTTCAAATTCCAAATATTGCAACTTTAATTATTATTCGGGCAGAGCTACAAAGCTTAATCGGACATTGAATGATTTGAAATTTTAAATGTGATTAGACTTCTACTAATCTACTTGAAGGCCTATATCTTCCAAACTATTAGGCCCTCAATGACCAATTAATTCTTAAATTGTAGGTATTTTAATATACTTTAAGAAATATGTTGGATGTCATATATGAGAAAGTGATACTTCACGGTCAAAATTCAAAAAACAAATGAAAAATTACGATAATTCAATGAACTTTGAAGAGCTGTATTTCGCAAACGGTTGAGCCTACAATAACAAATTTGGTCTCAAATTGTAGGTAATTGAATCACCTTCCAAAACTATGTTGAATGTTCTATATGGAAAAATGATTCTTCATGGTCATAATTGAAGAAATGAAGAAAAAGTGGAAAAATTCAACAATTTGATAAACTTTGAAGGCCTACATCTCGCAAACAATTGGGTCTACAATAATCTATTTGGTCTCAAATTGTAGATTCTTAAATTATCTTTCAAAACTTTGCTGAAAGTCACATTCGAAAAAGTGATGCTTCACGGTCAAAATTGACCAAATGTAAAAACAAGTGAAAAATTACGATAATTTGATGAACTTTGAAGAGCTGTATTTCGCAAACGGTTGGGCCTACAATAACCAATCAGGTATCAAATTGTAGGTATTTAAATTTACTTTCAACCCTATGTTGAATGTTCTATATGAAATAGTGATTCTTCAGGGTCAAAATTGCGAAAAATTGAAAAAAGGGTAAATTCTCGTTAATTTTATGAACTTTGAAGAGCTGTATTTCGCAAACGGTTGGGCCTACATCTACAATGATGAATTTGGTCTCAAATTGAAGGTAATTTGATATACTTTAAGAAATATTCACAATGTCCTCTATGAAAAACAGATTCTTCAGGGTGAAAATTAGCCAAACATAAAAAAGTGCAAAATTCCGCCATTTTGTACGATTTTTGGAGATGAACCGGTAGTTTGCCTAGGTCTAAAACTTGGATTTAGCATCCCAGGACTACCATAAACATTACTAAAAAAACCGACTATCCCATTTCATACAAGGTAGACCCTATTTTTGATGACAATTTTACTGGGCTATTATTGAAAAGGTCGAATTTGGCGGTGGCAACAGTGTGAAACTTTTAGTTTTTAACCGCTAGGATCGCGACATTTACATCAGGGCCACCTAGGAACATGGTCTAGCTAGACACTGAATTTAAACGTGCAGCTGACGTCATCACATCGTGTCCATAACAACTCATGTTTACAACTCATCCCTGCATTAAAATTGGAATTCGTGTTTGGTTTTCTCGTCTCGAGTTTTTCAACTGCACAAGTATCTTTTGGAGGGAAAGTAGGTCTATTTATTTATTTTTTAATAATAAAAATTTGAATATTCAAACTTGGTTGTGATCAGTGGCTGTTTATGAACAGTATAGTGGAGTGGTAGGCCTCTTAGCCGTGACGTCACATTTCGAGTGTCTAGGCCATGTTCTTGGGTGGCCCTGTTTACATTCGATAAAAAGCTTCAAATTCTAACTTCAAATTGCAACTTTAATTTTTATTCGGACAGAGCTACAGAGCTTAATCGGGCATTAAATGATTTGAAATTTTAAATGTAAATAGTTTAAACATGTCTTCAATCGCTTTTGTTAGTCCGAAATCTCAACTCATTACAGATTTTTCACATCAAGTGCTCAAAGTTGAAAAAAAACTGAAAAATCCCAAAATTAGTAAAATGACAAAATACCCGTATATAGTATCTTTGCGAATTTATATCGTAGAAAGTTCGTTCTGATCTTAAATGAAAGCGCTCAAAAATCTAAGAAAATAATGTCATTACAACATTTTAAAATTTTCACTACCTTCCGCGTAAATTGAGATGGCGGCATGCGAACATCAAAGGGAAGTTCGTTACAGAATATATAGTGGTCCCGGTCTTTCATTCGTATCACGGGGGGGACGGGTGGTGGAACGACCGTTCCACTAGATAGTGGTAAAATATTTTTTAATGAAAATAATGAAGAATGGAGGAAGACAGGCTACCAAAATTAATTCTCAACTACTACCCAGAAGGCAAGAGAGACCGAGGGCGTCCAAGGAAACGATGGATGGATATGAGGTTCGGAACAGGCAGAGATGCCTAAACCCTGATAGGAAGAAGAAGAAGAAGAATGAAGTATTATTATTACTACTACTACTATATGAAGCAAAATTTTACCACATGTGCGATTTTTCAAATGATATGCATTCAAACTCGATTATTCATAATATTTTGAAAGCTCAGATTACTTTTTTTATAGTGCAATGATGAATCAGTGCATAAGACTGATGGCTGTACTTTAAAATTTGTTCAATTTCATTCCTTTTTTTCCTTTAAAATTTCCATTCCTGTACCTTTGTAGGCCTACCCTCGAGCGGAGCTCGGTACCCCGATATTCAAAATTAAACTGCCTAGGCGAGCTGAGTAGGCCTATAACTGTGATGCGATATAATATAAGATCAGCATAGATCAAAATTTAGATTTGAAAATTTGTGTCCTCCCCTTTTCTATCAGCTACAGCTCTTATCAATTTCGTTTTGGTTCCAATTTTTGCATTGTTATATTATCTCTTTTTGATGTAATTTTTTTTTAAATATCTCACCTGGCTGCATTCAATAATGACGTTTTGATCACATTTACAAATTTACACATTTACAAATTTATTTGCTTCTTCTCATTAAGTGGATCATCTCTGAGATCTGTCACTCATGCCCGGTTTTTCAGTCGTTCAATAAACTTATTGAATCAATAACTTCTTTTGCATTTGAAAACACATGGTTATTGATTCAATAGTGCTATTGGATCCATAAACTGTCTATTTAGCGACTGAAAAACCGGGCATTAGTCCTACTGTGAAATCTTTATTTGATGATTCTTCCCATAGCAATAATCACTTTAAAAAACAAGTTATAAAAGAGGAGAAGTTTTAATAAAAAAAGTATAATTCTCGCCATTCTATATCCTATTAAAAACGACAGAGATTGCATAAAAATTTACAATCTCAATATGAATGAAAAATATATCCGGACAGGAAGAGGACCCAGACACGTATCACTCAGTTTTAGTATAACACCTGACACATCCACTATCCTATATGTTTGATACTTCAACCCTAAATGGTCAGAAGCATGACTGTGCATAATCATGTTTCAAAGCAGCCACATGTATGTGAACTAGCTGACTGGCAACGATCAAAATTTGACACTCTGTGTGAAACATAAATTCAAAGGAGATGTCCATTATGGATTCAGTTTTGGCTAGTCCATCCAGGCTAAATTCAGTGACTATGACCGTGTACTTCATATCCCTGCGCCCAGCATTATCTGATTAGGGTGATTGACAGACGCAATGAATAAAATTTCGCTTGCATAAACCGAAAGATCTACAATTAACTTGTTAATTTTTAAAGCTTGTTAAAAATATTATTTAAATACTTAAAATGATGATAAAAAAAAGTGAAAATTCTGGGGAATAGGAAGCACGTTTAGTACCGGTGAAGAGCCGGTGTTGGCAGAGCAAGCGGAATATTATCCCCTGCGTAGTAAAGCTGAAAAACTTGAATAATGAGCAGGAGTAGAATGGAGAACAAAATATAATTAAGTGGATGGAGACGACTAGTAAATTATTGGAAAATTCATAAATTTTTAAAGATTGTATGTATTGAGTTCTAATTCTATGTATTTACATTATTGAAGATTCTAAAGAATTGAAGTCTACAATCAATTTTTAAATCATCTCCAAATCAATATTAAAAAAGCTATAAATCAATATTTTCCAATATTGTGATTGTTTTAATAAAATACAAATACCCATACTTCACAACTACTCCAGTTGAAATTTTATAGAAAGGTGATCAATGTACTATGGGGATGGCTCAGACCACATGATTATGTTGCTCATAAAGATTTCATGCCATCAATCCATCTAGAGGAGTAGACACGAATGTTGCCACTCGAGTAAATTTCTCCCACCAGGTTGCACATCTGGCGATGTGACTTCGATTTCTGCTTTTTTGCGAATTCAACATTCTGAAGCGCTCAGCCCTCGAGTCTCGTAAAAGCGCAGGTTCACGAAATGAAGTCCTCGCGGCCGGCATTAATATTTCACGAATCGAATCTTTCCTTATCAAAATTGCATTCCGGCGCATGGAAAGTAACAGCTGATCAAACCGTTCACTTTCCATTACAGATCAACGGAAAGCTACATTTTATTTCACTGCTCCTTCATATCGACTACGGTACCGATATCTTCCTTCCTCAACGGAAATCTTCTATATTTTACAATGAAGGAAGAAGTGATCATTCAACTATTACAGTCTGCATTATTCATGTACTCTGAACACATATATTCGACAAAGAAATATAGGCTACAATATTTCTATAATCAGATTCAATTAATTTGGCGCTTGGCATTAGATAGATATTATTTCTTGATGTTGCTGATGACTCTGAATAATATCTTCTATATTATCTCTTGACGTTGAATAATATATCTCTTTCTATATATCTATCTAATGCCAAATTAAATGAATCTGATTAGGCTCTACATAATAATTATATTTATGCCAATATTTACTTCATACTGTGACAACTTTGAATGAGAGCTACTCAACCTATCATTTTTATGAATGAGAGCTATATAGATTTAGAGGACTAATCAGATAACATTAATTTAGTTTGTGATTGGTCTCAGTGGTTTTCACACAAATCTTCAAGGTTTGTACCTTGAATTACAACAGTAAATCTATTTGATAACAAATCGAATATTGTTTTATGTAGCCTAATATATGGTGAATAAGTCCTTTGCTAATTTCCATTCAAGCTTTTATGGAATCAATGAAACAATGAACAAATTTGAGCTCAGATCATCTGTGGAGACTAATCAAGTGACCTTATTTATGGTTCAAGAACTTCATTAACTTTCCTGATCAACTTTTGTCCTACACTGAGCTAGTTCCATCATGGTAGGAACTTGAACTGGAGTTTTGTCTCACTTGTTACAAAGAAAGATAAATCGATAAAAAAAGAGCTCCAAAAGGATCTTTTTCTAGCTAATGAAACAGGAATCAAGAAATCAGGCTACACTCGTCCGGCAGTTTAGTACTTTGGCCTTAATTCTCAGCGTTTTACAAGAAAATGCCTCGTTCACTCCCCTTTTATTAATTCCGCTTCTTACAGATTTGATCTTCATCTACTGTGCATCAATCTGTATTAATAAAAAATGAATCTCCCTCTTATAAACACTTTTGTGTACTTTTCCGGCTCATCATTACATTCAAAATTCAACTCAAAATCCTGAGAATCACTTTGCTCCAGCGTATTCCGGGATGATCCCTTCTCCTGCACAGATCGTTGAGAGAGGGCGATGCTGCCTATTCAGTGAAATATCAGCTACGCAGTTCAAATTTCTCAGGAGGTGGAGAATACGTACTTTTCGAAAGCAGAGCTGAGGAAAGTGTAACGATGTTTCTTTTTAATGTCAACGAGCTCCCGGAAGCAGGAATGCCGCGAATTGCTTCCTACATTTTGCATCAGCAAATATGGACCTGAACTATGAATCCCCACTGCGCTCGTAAATGCAGCTGCAAAAGAGACTCCAAAATATAACTGAGTACCTTGTAGATGTATTAATCATCAGTTTTTGGATGTGTGCCATTGCTTTTTACTCCTTTCATTGGTATATTTTGAATTATTCTACATTATTACCTCTATAAGTGAAGTGTTGTTCAAAGTAGTAGGCTACTACACAAGAACATTGAGTTATGCATAACAAAAAAGTAACTCGCTATTTCTTGATTCATTAATTTCTTTTTCTAAATCTATAATAATTGAGAGAGATTCCATACAAAGATTCTATAGCCTTAGCTATCATCTCAAAAATAATACTCAGGGCAATACATATTTTTTGCTTGAACAATTTAGTAGATTGAATTGTAGTCCTATTCTCTGTGAAGAATGTAGTAGCCTATATTGAATTTTATACTTTGTAAAGAAATTTTTTAATAGAAGAATTATATTCTGCTGCTAGTTGCAAATTGATATGATCAAGAATAATATTGTGAATATGAGACGAATCCAATTTAATCAAATTTGATTTAATAAAAGATTTCCAATTCAAATTAATCTCAAATTAACTTTGAATTCTTCTCTAGAGCAATCTATAGTATAGTAAGTTTCAACTCATCAAGTAACATTATGTCAAGAAAGGGTTTACTGAAAACCTTGTCCAAAATAGATCAGAGAAGACATAGATAAAATAGTTCAAAGAAAATACGTAGATGAAATAAATCATTCAGAAAAGAAAAATAATAATAGGCTAATGGTTATTTAAAATTTAGTAGAAAGAGTATAAAATATTAATCTGATTGATGTACTCTACGCTATATGAACAATTTTAAACCATTTTTCACAGCATAGCAAGAGATAGTCGATTTCAATAATTATCAGTTTTCGACGGCGAGCTACAGGCAAGCGTAGGTGGAAGGTAATAAGAAAGACGAGCGCACACTACAGGCTACAGGCAGGCCGCGAGTCGAAAACTCATTAGGCAGGATTGTCACTGGTGCTTAATTTAGTGTTAAGCTGTAGGGTCCAACGCGGATCCCAGTTGAGGGCTGGGAAATAGGGCATATGAGAGTCTAGGGGACCAAGGGATGAGAAGGGGTCTGAGAGACCGAGCACTGAGAGCGGTGTAATTACTGGCTATCGGCCAGACGAAACGTCGTCTTTATTCGCTCTATTTACGAGCGATAGCGCGCACACGCGCACTCACCAAATCCCAACCCTGTTCGACCATCCAAGACGCATTACCAGAGTTTTATTAATTTCAAAGCGACCATCACTCGCTATTTATGTGCGTTGCCCTAAGAGCGTGATGCTCCTAAATACATTTATATTCATCATCCACCCTCAATATGCATAATTATATTGTTGCCATGCACCTGTTACATTGTAACATTTTATGAGCAACTGAAAAACATATTATTTCATTATGTTAAACTGATAAACACATTATGCCACTATTATGAACATAGTTTAAATATTATTAGGAGATAATTTAGATTTATATTCATCATCCTCCCTCAATATGCATAATTATATTGTTGCCATGCACCTTTTACATTGTAACAATTTATGAGCAACTGAAAAACACATTATTTTATTATGCTAAACTGATAATCACATTATTTCACTATGATAAACATAATTTAAATAATATTAGGGAATAATTTCAATTTCCTTGAACATATTTGTACACAGAACAAAGCATTATTACAAAAGTAAAATACGAAAATTTCACTGCACCTCTTATTACTGTAGCAATAAATAATTTGGTGGGAATTTTGATTGGATAAAATCAAATTACTTTATTATCAAAAAAATCTTACTAAAAAAACAGTCTAAAGAGATATCTTGCAAATTTCCTATTAACACAATTTAAATGAGAGAAGAGCTTCACAACTTTATAAATTCTGTTCATATTAATGTAAAAGGGTCTCAGAACAAGAGCTATAATCTCTGTTTTGATTAGAGGCAAAGATGAGATGAAGGAAAGAAGTGGCAATGTAAGAATGTAAATTCAGTAGGAATGGATATTTTGTTACTTCATTAATTTCAAATATCAGGAAGATTTGCAGTAACTATTAAAAATAAAAGCATAAAAAGGAAGTCACAAATACCATAGCCTCCTTTAAACTACCACCTTTAAAGGTTTTTGTAGTTTAAAGGGGGCTATGCAAATACTTATCAGACTCAATGTGGAGTGAAGATGAATAATTTATAAACTAAATGGTAAACACTACTAATTTCTAACTACCTAAACTAATTTCAAGCGCATAATATTTTGAGCTTTGAATACTCTCTTATATTAAAAACAAGCTGTCCCGGCGAACTTCGTATCGCACTCTTCCCCCCCCCCAAATGTCCCCCCTCTTCTCCCCACGAATGTCCCCCCTTCATGCCACCCCTCAAAAAATGTCATCCCCCAAATGACCCCCGTTCATTCCCCCCCAAATGTCACCCCCACATATCCCTCTTCATGTCAACCCCCTCTTTCCCATCAAATATGTCACTCCCCTCTTCCCACCAATTATTAATTTTTTTAATTTCTTCTGTTTTGTATTTTTTTCATTTATTTATTTCTTTTTAATTTAAAAAAAAATTAAATTTATTTTTTATTTGTTCTTCAATTTTATTATTTGAAACAATAAAACATGTATGATACGAACGATAACTCATTCTTAATTGATGATTCTAGCGTAAAAAAATAATTAGAGTAGAAAACCGAGTACAAAAAGAAATGGTTCGGAGCGGGAATTGAACCCGTAATCTCATGTTTTCGACGCAGATGCTCTAGCACTACGCTACCGGAGCTTAGGGTCTGCGAGCAGATTTTCCCATCTCAAATACACGATCATCTTTCCGTAGCCGCTTGGCCGGCAAGTTTGAACTGTGAAATGTTTGATAGGTTAGGTCATTGATTTACTAATTATTTATTGATTATAAAGGGATTTTCTTATATTTTAATACATATTATGTTAACCAGTGCTGTAACAATTCAAACTAATCCAAAATCATCTAAATCGGTTCAGCCGTTCTCGAGTTATAAGCGAGCGTACAGACACCAACTCTCTTTTATTAATATAGATAGATTAGGTACTCAATATTATTACTCACTTGATATTATAAACACACAAAACTTGAATTTCAAGTCCATCAATATTACATGTTTGCAACATCCATAAATTATGATAATACGTACAAATAAATACATCAGCGCACAAGCCTAGCTTTGCTGATGTATGCGGGTATTAATAAGAGTAGTTTATTATTATTAAATTTGTGTATTATTTACTTGAAGTTTATTGATGAAAATTGTATTGTATTGTTGTTGAGAATAAAGTGATTGATTGATTGAGATAGTATAAGTGGTGATTATTGAACTAGAAATCAAGTCTCCTTTACAAAATTATTTAGAATTTTGAATAAATATTAATATACTTTCCAATACAATATTTATAATATCAATTTTGTTACTTTGAATTAGAATCATTGAATTGAATCATTCATTAATGTTGTTAATTGAATCAATATGAATAATATAGAATTTCATGTTTAAATATTTCATTTAGTGAAATGATTGAAGTCAGGATAAATTAAAATGATAAGAGACTGGCCAAGAACCCAGTCAAGCAGCTTGTGACAAGAAAAAAGACAGGTGATTATTAGCGAGGGCATTGAGTGAATTGGGACGCGTGTGTAATCGGCCGGAACTGCTGTTGTGATAAGGCGGCAGCCAGTGTTTCAGAAAGCAACAGGCTGAGGCGAATTTATAGTTGTCAGGAAGACGAATGGGGGCGGCAAGAGAAAAGGGGCGGCAGGTGAGAGGCGGCGGCGGCGGCAACTGCTGACTGATGGCAGACGTCTTGGGGGCAGTGGGGGCGGCACATCCAAGATTTCACCAGTGTTGCGAACGCTATATTTCACTCACCAGCAAAAGACAACCGTCTTTCAAAGCCCTGTTGTATATCGCCAACTACACTGGCCTTACTTGTGTTGCCTGCCTATCGTGGTGCAATTGATAAGCAACGCTTTACTGAGGGAATAGTTTTGTGAGACGCATCTTTCAGTGGGAATGTTTGAACTGATAAAAGGAGTTCAATAAAAATGAAATTACATGGAATATACTCAATTGATGGATAATATAGAAGTAATATATTTCTGTATTATAAATCTACTGTATTTTTCCACACAATACCACATAATATATTATAACACATTCCCCATTCTTTTACTTTTTACTATCACGAATTTGTATGAATAACTGTAAATATTTGTAAATTTGTGATTGTTTGAATGTAAGTAATGTTTAAATGTAATCAAACAATCACAAACAATATTATAGATAACTATTTAATTAGTTTTTGGGAGAACAAATCATTTATCTATTTATTTATAATAATATCAAATAAAAATAACGACAGTAACATTCACTCTTTCCATATCGCATTAAACAATCACAATTTGTAATTCTTTTACGTTTGTGGTATGTTTATCAAGCCCTCACAGCCAATCCAACATGAAAGTTATCGGATTCAACTTGAGTATAACTTATATAAATTTTTTTATAGAATGAGTTATTTTAAACAAATTATAGTTGAATAATTATGACTCCCTCCAATTCCAATAAATTCTTGTCAACTTTATACTTCTGTAATAATCATTAAATATCATTGATAAACAGGTTCATTTTCCATTTTTTTTTCTTTTCCATCAAGTTTTTTACAATTTTAACTTCTTACAATTTTGGTGGAAGAATATTTATAACATGCAACAAAGAGGAAGTCAAAATAGAGGCAAAAAATGAAGAGAAACTAAAAGGCCTTCAGATAATGACATCTTATATTGGAACTTGCACCTATGAATGTTTAGGAAAACATTTACCAAGATTACTAGACAAAAGATTACTAGACTACTTTACCAAGATTACTACTACTACCAAGATTACTAAACTTTGTCTAGTAATCTTGAACATTTACAACATGAATAGGGTAATACATGGAGATATAGGATTTCTAACAAAAGTGTAGCTTGACACATTGAATAAGGTAATATGAGAATACAGATCCAAACGTAGCTGTGTTTGCAGACCTGTCAGCTGCCATGATTGGAACTGTAAATGAAACAGACAATATTGACAAATACTGTGGATCCAATATGGGCTGGGTTGTATTGCAGGTAGGCAGAGAGGCGTATCGAGAATCAGAACACGCTATTTGCCAAATAATCAGTATTCTGGCCACAAAAGTAGAAGATGGGCCGAAATTTGCAGCAGCCGCGGATTGTGAAACCTGTGTTCATGTGCATTGGAAAAGTGAGCTGACCAGGCAATTTCCGGTGGCCGTTGGGCGTGAATGCCACTTTTTTCGGACGCTCGGCTTGATTACTCTATCAAGTTGCGGCTTGCGGGACAGCGCGCGTCAATTAAGTGGTCGGTAATTATCGCCAGAACGCCAACCGACAGATCACCAAAACGCGACGCGCGCTGTATGCTATCTACGCCAATAAACAAAAACAAAAAAGCGGCCCGAAAAAACCGTGACTCCCATTTGCACCAAAAGGTGGAACGGAACTCGCTCATCGAGATTGCAGATGTGGCGTATTTTCCACAACAACAGGTTCAAATAAGGGTTGCGCTTTGATTGCTCGCATTCAACTTCTTTTGAATAAATAAATAATGAACACTCATTCATTTACTCATAAATATTAAATATTGTTGAAGGTTTTTAAATTAAATTTGAAAGCATCTTAGATGTACATTTATGGAAAAATAGGAATCATGGTCCTAATCTACAGAAAATTATTTCCAAGTCACAAACAAGCCAAAAAATGACTATGAAATACTACAGAGAACAGTGTATTATTGAAAAAAAACATGATTGCTGAGAAAAAATGCATTCAGAAAACTCTAAAAAGTACCACAATATGAAAAAATTGTATTTATTAATTATTGTTTATTCAATGTTGATAAAAAACTGTAGCCTATTACTTACTGTAAACTGTAAGGAACAGAAAATTATGAATTTTAGCTTGGTGCCCACACGTGCTCTAGGCTTGTGCGTGGGTAATGGGAGGGATGATGATGATGAGTTGTGACAACTGCTTTTCAAGCAGACAGGACCCACGGTGTGATGGAAGATGAGTGGTCCTAGGAAAATATCTTCAGTCAATTGGGAACCTATAAATTTTGGTTTATTAGGCAAGCGATAAGCCATCACGGTCCATTCATTTTTCTTCTTTACATGATATTTTAACCAATATTTATCTTAATTATTCACTATGGAATACCAAAACTCAATTTCACAACAAAACTGAATATCAAAAATATGATTATTTTATATATGTCATTTTGTTACCTTGTGACGTCAAAAAACAATGAGGAAACTTATTCAAATTATTGTTCCAACGTAGTTTTATTTTTCCAAGCAAACAATGAAACTCAATTCGACATTTTTTCTCAGCAATCAGGCTTTCGCAATATTTTTTCCTCTACCTGTAATAATTCGCATTGTTTTTTTTTTTGTCATCAAGTCCTCTAGGTCTACCGGCAATTCTCATTGGGTAATTTCAGCTACACAACCTATCCAAGTCATAAAAACCACGTGTTCTATAGTATTATTCAGTTCTGATTTTGTGTTCACAGCTAATAACTTTGCGGTTTTTTGAATTGCTGGTCAAGGTTTTAAAATTTCATCAAATTATTCTTGAAGAGGAAAGCATGCAATTCCTAAATTTGATTTCAATTGATTTAATACACTGGAAATGTAATATTGCTTTGTTTCACAATATTTTTGAATGTAAATAGAGGGTTAGTGCACATTAAGAAGAGAGGAAGAAAATTTAAATTTAAGAGCCTGTAAAGAGTATCGGGTGGGTGGCCCTCTCTTGATGGAGGAGGAGGAAGAGGTGTAGGAGGAGAAGAAGAAGAATAATAAGAAGAAGGAAGAGGAGGTGGTGACGTGAAGAAGGATGAAAAGAAGAAAAAGGAGGAGGAGGAGGAATCTCTATGAATTTTCCTTATAAATACTATGTACAAAGATGAACTTTATGAATGTAATTCCTATGTTGAATGACCCAAATATTTTAGGCCTATAGATTTTCACATTTTAAATGATTGTCGTTGTTTATTGAGGAGGTACTACGGTACATAGAAAGACTTGTTACACCCTCTGCTTCACTCATTCTATTATAGATCTGGTCCATAGCAGAAACAAAAACAAAATATCATGATAGTTTGTTTCGTGATTGACATGATATTGACACCATTTAACAAATTTACCACTAATTAGTGCATGAGGTGTACTGTACTGATACTTAGGGTGGTGTACTATAATAGCGGAGGTGTGCTGGCTAATGATTCACTTAATAATGCTCCGGAGAGAATTAATTTTGCGCACAACATTTCATTGTGGGATGGGTGGAAGGGGAAGGGGTGTAGGTAGGGTAAGAAAGGCAACAGCAGAGAAAGGATTAAATGTTTGGACGTATTTTGGTGGGCTGGGGGATGGGTTTATGGGGTGACATATGCCTCTTCTTGGATTCGGCTTATCTCATGGGCACAGCTAATGAGACCCGGACGTGCTGCTGCACCCGCCACTGTCATCTTAACAAGTCGTCTCTTCTTCTTACTTTTCTTCTCACTCTTCTTCTTTCTCTCTTTCGTTCTCATCCTCTTATTTGTACTCGTCTTCGCTTTCCTCTTCTCATCCATATACTTCTTCCTCTTCTTTTTTTTGTTCTTCTTCTTGTTCTTTTCCACTTTGTTCTTGTTCTACTCCACTTTGTCCTTGTTGTTCTATTTGTTCTTGTTGTTCTTGTTCTTCATCCTCTTGTTCTCGTCCATCATGTTCATGTTTTTCTGGTTCTTCTTGTTCTACTCTACCTTGTTCTTTTTGCTATGCTTCACCTTGTTTGTTTTGTTGTTGTTATTCTTCTTCTTGTTCTTTTCTACTTTGTTTTTGTTCTTGTTCTCGTTCTTCTTTTTGTTCTTCTCTACCTGTTCTTGTTCTTATTCATGTTGTTCTTTTCCTTCTTCACCTTGAGCTCTTTTTTCTCTAATGAAGTATCCTTGGCGTTTTCTCTCCCATGCAATGATTTTTTTCATCATTAAATAAGCAGAAACTCGAAAAATACTATCCAAAAACTTTGCTCATTTCAACTTCACTATTCCAACTAGAAAATATTGGTCAGTAATATTGACTCGCACATAGCAAAAGCTTTCCTTGTTCACTGGGGACTGAACTACATACCTTTAATTAGAGCTCATCACATGTAAAAGGCGTTGGTGTGGAGTGGGCCACGCACTATGTAGCATTGATTTAATTAAATTAGTTCAATGTTCGAGCTCATGTGAATAGCTCCTGCTGTAAGTGTAAGGGATCAATCAGTGTGCTTCTGTACTTCCTGTTTACAGGTTCTGGATGGTCATTGATATAATGGTCATACGCCTCTTCAATAAGCAAGACCAACTATTTTTCCTCATCCAATCCACCTTTCAGACTAAAAAATCCCCAGAATTCCACTGTTAATTCATCGGAATAAACTACGGTCGATTTGGGGTGTGCAGATATAATTCGCGAGCTTCGAAATAATCCTGATAAACCTGATAATGAGGTCGTAAAATGGATGGAAATCTCAACGGTTGGTCGAAGTCGAATTAATGAGCAAAACTACCCCCTCCCCCCTCCACTGCTGCTTTCCACTGGCCAACTGTATTGAGCCTGCTATACAGATTTAATAACGATAAAGAAACCCTATATTGAAAATTGTTCTCATTATTTGCATAATCTCATGGCCTCTTTATTACAATTCGTACGATACCACTGTTGTTAAAAAAGGCAGTAAATCTATTAATATCCAGGCTAAACCCTAATTCTTATTCTCTCTCATTATATGAATTGAAAATCATGAGCGTTCTTTTTTGGTATGAGCCAATACAATTCTCGAGCCTACCTATACACATCATTGGTACCTAATAAACGAAAAAGATTGAATATGATTTACATTACAATACACAGCAAAGTAACGATGAAGTTGTTACAATATTGTGATACTGTATTAAACTCAGTCCTGAACAAAATGAGAAAGAAACATTTTAGAGATTATGCAAATAATGAGAACAATTTTACCCTGGATGAAAAAAAGTTTTTCTCCAATTTATTGAACAATGGGATCAGTCACCCGGTCATAAAACGCTTAATTGAAGAAGTAGCTCAATTGAGGTCAAACGTATCACCTCTACATTTCATAAAATTATTATACTTAAAGATTATTATATTGGCGTTAAAGGAGTTTGAAACTGCGACACAAATATTGTAATTCATTACATTGCTTTGGAGAAATAAGGTTGTATCTAATAATAATTAGTTGATCATTTTCCATAGAAGAACTTTGAACCAAATCAAAACGAACTAAAAAAAATTAAAGGTGATTGAATTCACCAAAATATTTTAATCATTAAATAAATTTTTTTGATAAATTTTTGTATATACCTACATAAATTTTATATATAATAGCTATATTATGTTCCAGTAGTAGATACTATATTCCATTAAATTTCCAAAACTACAGGGAGATATATCCTATTAATCCTTCATTGGGTTCGCCTTTGCATTAAATCAATTATATTGTCAATTATCACAACATTATATACTGACTACTAGAGGTACACAAGAGTATCACAAAATATCAATCAAACCATATTGTGTATCATAATCATACATCAACTGTTAAACCTATTCAAACTTCAACACTTTATCCGAAATAATTGTATTATAAAAAATTATTAATTATTAAAAAGTTATTGTTCCAGATACGTGAATAATGTTATCAGCTCCACAATAATATCAAATTCTAATATCAGTTCTTATATACAATATATTACTGTATTTGTTCTTGGTGAAAAAGGTCGTATATTTACGAAAATGTACATGGTATCTATACTGTAACTTAATGCAATGCTTCATGTGATAATAAATACCTCAGAATAACTTCTTTTTTAAGTACTGTGTACATTCTTTTCTATACAATCCAATTATCCAACTCATAAAATATTCTTTCAAATCAAATTCAATTCTTCTGCTGAGTTTTTCTGGTATTTTTCTTTCAGTGTCAAAAATGAGAAGTGTTACATATGTATGCATTTTTAAACCAGTATACAGTGTTTACCCGGCCTAGGTGTCAAAAGGAGACCTGAAGCGGCAGTGAGCTGCATTGAAAACTACTTAGTGGCTGTTTGAAGACCAGGCCAGCAGACGTAATGTTGTTGTTTGGCATCGTGTAAACATAAATAATTCAGATAAACTTCATGTTAGTTTCAAACGGCTTGTGGAACGGCCGCAGTTTTTCTTTTCTGTTGCAAATTAACGCTATAAATTATTACTACTGGCAAAACACTGCAGAGCACAAAATGTTGCTAGCCGGCCACTCAGCTTTCTCTCTCTCTCTCTATTTCTGTCATACACTTTTCCTCTTTTACTTCTGTTTCTCCTTCCCTTTTCTCTTTATCGTTTCTTTTCCTTTATCCCAACCTTTCTATCAAAACCATAATACGTATAATCTGAGAACCCCCAATGCCCAATTGAATGGAGAAAAAAGAAAAGGGTAGCCAATTTTAAACCACGAAGTCGAAAATGCGTGTTCCCTCACAACTCAGAAACAGTAAAACTTCATCATTTCATGTCTCACCGGAAACAATGCTCCGTTTACAATCTTTTCATAGTCTCTGATATAGAATTAAAAGCTTTGCTGGTTCATTGAGAATATCGCATCCTGGTACAGTACCAAGTCTATAAGTCTTATGCCCGGTTTTTCAGTCGCTCAATAGACAGTTTATGGATCCAATAGCACTATTGAATCAATAACCATGTGTTTTCAAATGCGAAAAAAAGTTATTGATTCAATAAGTTTATTGAACGACTGAAAACCCAGGCATTAATTATTATAAGTTATATAATACAGGAGAACCGCTATCATCGATAAATCATAATATCACAGGCTCCGTACAAGTAACAGAATAAGTGCTTGTATTATAAAAGTTAGCCTATCCCTTTATTAGATTCCTACATCAAAGTAACGGTACCGGTAATTATGACAATTTTCATAAAATAGACCCTAGATCTGATCTTAAAAATAGAATATGGAAACAACAGTTTCAGAACAATATCTCAATAAAATTTGAAACCATTCAACTCTGAATTGAATCCGCTGTAGCGTATCCGTCTTTCATGGAATTCAATCTCTGAAAATTATCTTGTAGTACAGAGTGTATAGTCACGATACACTCTCTGTATCTTGTAGAATTATACACCTCTATCTAGCGGTACATTTTGGAACTATCTGGCTGTAGCTAGATTTGGTGACATAATTGTCATGATTTTTATGTTTATTTGAATTTGAGTATTGTTTATTTCTGCGATGTATCTTTGAATTTGTTTGTTCAAATGTAGAAAGATTGGTTTGCCAAGCAATTAAATCTTCCCAGCAGAACGTATATTGAGCAAACGAGGTACGTGTTTCCTTCCTACCTCTTGCCAGCAAGATGTCATGCTCTTAATGGTGATCTCTCATCTCAAATGCAATTGCATGGTGGATATTTTGTCTCAAATTTCAGCAATGTAAGGACTTTCTCCAGTATGTACACAAACTGTAGAAACCTCTCGCTAAAGGGGCTAAAATTTGAGACAGAATACCCATACAAAAATCAAATCTTACCAAACAATATGTAGAGAAGAAAAATTACTACCTATTAAAATTTATCTAGCTTATTTTCTCCCATTGACTAACATTCTTCCAAGTACCGAGTATACCAAGCATATTGATCATCCAAGTACCGAGGCTAATCAAAACTCATTTCACTACAGACACTTATTATACAGCACACACTCTGTACAGAAATCTGCCTGAAAACCTACGTAATGTAGAAGGTGAATCTAAATATATTTATAAAAAAAATTGTTAATTATTGGTTAAAGGAGAATGGGAGAACGAATATAGAAGAGATAATTCATTCAATGTATAAAGCAAAGGTCGTGTATTGATAGTCCAAGTTGGTCTCTGAATCTTTTCTGAAACAATCCAACGTTAGCCAATTAACGTCAAGACCCTCTTCCACACACAGGCTTTGCCTTCGTGGAGAGATTTCATGAAGCTTCTTAAAAAAATAGTGTTGTATTTTCTGTAACTATGATACATTTTAGTTAGATTCAGTTACTAGTATTAAACATCATTCAATTGAAACTGTGAGTAGTCTTATATAACATTATTTGTTTGCAGAAGTTGTAATATTGTTGTATGATTTTATTTTTTGTAATGTGTTATCATGAAAAATAAAAACCAATTTGAATTTTAATTTCTTGTATTACCTTGAATTTTGTATTTTTTCTGTTCCTTCATTCAAGTTTCTAGGGTCTAAATCATACTCAATCATACTGTACCGCTTTAGATCCAAAAGCAACCAAACTGATTGAAATTTTTGTCTTATTGAACCTTTTCTTGTAATTGAATGAGGACTGCTAGCCAATTCAATTCTTTATCTTGCCAATGAGTTTTTGTAGTATGTATCTCATTTAAACAATGCACTCGACAAACTCTGTATGTGACCCAAAATTCAAATCTCTGTAATAGCCCAGTTTAAGGTTCCAGCACAATGATTGTGCTAGAGCTAGACAGTATTTGCTTTATATGGCTCATGTTATACTGAAAATTTATTGCACCGTATACTTTTTCATCTTATTAAGTAAATGGAAAGCTCTTGCATGATGCAACCATGCAGCTCAACCATTCTTGGTAACTTAAACAATAATATATCACTCATATATGCATAATAGCAGTCGGCCGGTTAACATTAATAAAAGTGGAATTATCGATCACACTCACTCAGAAATAATAAATTCAATTGCTGGATGTAACTGAGCTGTTGAGATGAAAAATGCGCTTACCATGAACAAAGGAATTGTGAAGGAGAATAGAGTGCAATATCATTTGGACGGGGAGTGATATTGCAAGAAGTTTTATGGTCGTTCTTTATTCTATGGATTTTCAGGAAAAGGAGCAATTCTCGAAAGAGAATCTCGAATTCATAAATTTTGTAGCATCTTCTCAAGCGATTTGAAAAGGATTGCTTGCAAAGTTCTTCTAAGTATAGTACCGTATGCAGTCTATCAAAAAGTATTCCTAGAATGAAATTGGGTTCTGATTTGTTGTCTTATTAACCTTTCACAAATTAATAAATCATAAGTCAATAATATCCAAGTAAGAATGAGGATTGAATCAACTTCGAATAGCATTGCAAGGAAAATACATAAAAAAGTAGATGAAACTACTATCAGCACAATCATGATGAAAATATCATGCACAATTATGAAACAACTTATTTATCCTACAACAACAACAAGTTATTACAACTTACCTAGAATTCGTTATAGCAAATTTTGAAAGTGTATTCTTGTTGTTTTAGTACCTACTACTGTAGGTACTAAATTAGTCAATACTGATTAATTGTAGTACTAAATAATTATTCAATAATTGTGTTCCATTTCTGACTAGGACATATAATATACCACCACGCAGCTACTGCAACTGCGAAGAGACTTTATGATCATCCCATTATAATAAAAGTACTCATAAGTTCTCAAAATAATAATTAAATTGTAACTGAATCAAAATAAGCACGAGCACAGAACAGATGAATCAAGCTAATCAGTTAATGTTTACCTTGAAATGACAAATGAATATCATTTTCCAAGAAGAAACTGTTCTAACTATGGCGGTTTCCACTAACAATTACTATTATACAAAGTTTATTGCTTCCAGTGCACAAGCAAGTATCTCATTAAAAGTTTTTAGTTGATAATAATTTGCTTTGAATTAATTCCAGATTGTCTATTCAGAGCGGAAAATTAAAAATGAAAGAACGGCCAAACTTTTCTGAACAAAAGAAAACTACCATTGTTTTGAGAGTTACATGAGATATTTTTCCATGAAATATAATCTCCGGAATATATAGCTCAATATCCCGTAAATCCCTGATACATTCACAATACCTAGACGCCTGAAATGCATACATTCTATTTTTCAATTGATTTATCACTCAATTCTGGCGTTTTGCCATCACAAAAACTCTGGTCCACCACCAAGTTTCCAACAGTTTTAACTTTTCTCCAACACCATTCTCATGTGTACAGAAATCGTTAAAATTCCACCCATGTAATCCATCTATCATTGTAAGAAACGAACTCTATTCTCAATCCGACCCGGATTAGGGTACAGTACCTAAATTTCTCTAATATTTTGTGTGAATTTATACGATCACATGCACGACTTCGGCTTTAATTTGAAAATCTCCAGTCACAAAATAGCGAGGGAACAAACTTCACCAAGAATAAACTATCGTGAACTAACTGTACATATCCTATCCAGGAAGGCTCTTGAGACTCACATGCGTTGAAGTTTATAGCAGAAACAGTTAAAGAATTCCGTCCTTTCTAGAGTAAAACGATACAAAGTTTTATGGAATTTCCCAACAAAGTGAGAAGTTTACATTGCACTTGAAAAGTACAATTTCCTTCAGAGAAATAGTATTACAAGTACAACGTTACAACTATATTCTCACTTTGCATGCTTGTTGAACGCTGAACACAACACTATACTCTGGAAGAAATAGAGAAACTCAATCATAATAAACATGTGGATAAGCAAATAAGACAATATTCCTAAAAATACAGCAAATTTTTAGAGAAAAATAAATACCATACTAAAAGGGCATCTATTGTTTATTCCAGGCATATCAAATAATATGTCATATATTTTAAAATTCTACAGAATTTATTTTTATGTTAAATTTTTCAAATTCTTCATGTATTCATTTCTCCCAAAAAATTTCCAATGTTACTCTTATGTGCTCTACTCAACCAATTTGAAAGTTTTAGATTTTTATTAAATTAATACCACAGAGAACAGACTTGCTTCTCAATGTCAATACACTCTACAATTTTAACAGGTCTCACAGTAAATGAACAAAATATGCCACTATAGCTCAACAAAACATAATTTATTATCAAGTTGAACAGAATAAATAGGACAATATGAATAAATAAGTAAATAAATAAATTATTATGGTATGCAATGTATGATGATCGATTCTAATGAATAATTTGTAAAAAATAAATAATGAAAAATAATGATGAAATCACCACAAAGTGAAGTTGGATACATTACTAAGATTGATTCTGATATTGATCTAGTAAACATTCACTATGCGTCCAATACAGTCTTCAATTGGTTTTCAAAACTTTCATTTTGAGAAATAGCTTCTTAAACCTCCATACGTATTTCATCAGAATTATTCATTGTTTCGAACCTGAAAAAGAAAAAAAATGATGAAGATTTCTCATTATATAAAACATATTCCAATTCACATATAGTTTTTCCAATAATTTCTTCGTGCATACGAGGTGCATACTAGTTTGTTCTACACTAGGCTCTATATCCTCCTGCGTTGAAAATTGATAGCACTGAGTTAATTGGTTAATTCAACCACAATTAAGCCGCTTTTAAATAATTTCATTATATAGTCTACTTATTCCGTATAATTCAATATTAATATAATCGAATATTCATTTTGAAATACATGTATATCGTTGTACAAACGGCGAGATGCTACGGGTCAAATCACCCACTGAGCTAAATATCAAATCACAAAAAATATCACTAAGCTTAAAGTTGAACTGATTTTATTTTGAGTTGAGCTCAATGCCCTCGCCAATAAAAGCCTCTAGAGTATAAATTATTCTTATTTGAATGTTGATTGAAGATAGAGTTTACTAAATGGAATTTCCATTTGAAATTGAAAATATAATAGATTACTAAAATCCTAATGAAATTACTTACTTGTTCAAGGAGAGTGGGTGTAGCCTCTGTTTTCATGGAGCAGGCGTCGCACACACTTTACATTCGCAGCGTACATGTTCGGAAATCACAACTTCCTGAATATCTTCAATGGTGTTATCACTCTCCAACTCAAACTGCAACTCCAGAGTGACGTTGATCACCTTTTTAGGTACATAGCACTCGCCGGCAGCACAACAATTGCACAAGGAGTCACATCTGCGCAGACGCAGGTAGGAAGGGCTGACGGTGCGATTTTTGAGGTCAACACCATCCAACTCGCTGAGAAGAACGTTTCTAGCGCACGGCAAGCGCTTTCTGCATGCGAAATTGCCCGACTTTGCCGCAAAACTCACGACAACCAAACACAAAGTCAAAAATACTAACAGTTGTTGACAACGTGAATGAATCATTTTGACGGTACAGATACAAATGACACATCGACAAAGTATTAACCATCTATTTATAGACAACGAATTTATTCGAGTCTCCTATCTTATCATTGAACAATCCACGGTCTACAAATTTCTGTCTCTCCAAAAAGCAGACAATCAAATAATATCAACCTTCCGTATGATGCGCCCAAAATTTGACTCCACTGACCTTTCCAAAACAATTCATGATAACGAATTGGGAAAAATTGGGTCAATATTTTTGTGTCATGAACAAAAAATATTTGAATAAACACTGAGTTGACCGTGAAAATCTGTAATCGTGACATATTTCTCAACCTTACAGAATTTTTATCTGTTTGTTGACTGCATTTCATCATTCCCAAAAATATCTCCTATTATTATGAACCACATACAGTAGGCCTATTATAACATTAATTAATTGAGATTTTGGGCTCAACTGCCTAAAAATACAAAAATGTATATTTTTCTCGAAGTTATTTACAATTATCTCTTGCAAATAATAGGAAAATACAAAGTATTTATCACGTATTTTGTAGGCCTACTAACGACCTGCAGAACTCACATGAATAGATGATTAAATTATTAGACCACTAGGTACTCTTTCAACTATCACAATCAACTTTTCCATCTTACCCAATATCCAACTGTTTAATTTTCTTTTACCCCGATCTATTGTTATTCTCTAATCTTAATCAACTCCTCTTTCATCTCCTCTTCACTTACTCTTGATCAACTGTTAAAATATGTCAACATCTTCTTTAAAATCAAATGTTTCATCTTCTTCCCTATTGATCAACTCTTCTCAACCAAGAATCAATCCTAATCAACTCTGATAGAATCACTCAAAATGTTTCATAATGCTTCCGGCGTTGGTTTCTTCATAGTCATGGGTAGGCTAATAGCTAATATACTTTCAAGTTTTCAAGATCGCTTGCATAAAAATTTTACTCAAAAGATTTACCGTACCGGTACCGGTAGGCCTACCTATCTTTTTCATTTGGAGATTAAGCTCAACATACCTTTGTGTAACTGGGACTAGATTATTGTTCAATAACATAGTTACCTTTACACTGGCATATGATATTTCTTCAATAGATTTATCACATTGCAATCATGATTTATCACAAGCTTTTCAAGATAGACATCAACAAAATAAGAGTGTCCACTGTCCACGCCTAATCGATGTTGGTTTCAGCCGAGGACCTTCCACCAAGCAGAGGCCGGGTTGAATGTCCAAAGTTGGCCAACTCTTGAAGCCATCAAGGCCACTCCGCTCCACTCTTATTGCTCCTTCCAAGTTGCTCATCTACACTGAGATCACACTCATAATATCATAAGAGAAGATAGAACCATCTGTTAGCTCACTCCCACTCATCGTTTCACTCTAATGCTTGGAACTTCACTTACCCTCATCAGTAGCTCTTTAGCTGCTACAACAACGCTCAACGAAATTTATAAAGTTCTTCTGCTCCTGACTTGCTTTTTACAAACAGTGCTCTTCTTCTAGAATGTTCTTAACGTTGCAACAGATCACACCCACTTATTTTAGGATAAACTGTTCTGAACAAGAATCGGGGAAAAATTTCATCAACCAAAAAATTGTCATCATCGAAAATTATTGTCTCAGAATGATGGTGAAAATAGTGAATAATTTCATTTAATGTCAATGATAGAATTTTTTTTACAAAGAAGAGAAGTGAATAGAATAATTGAAAAGAAAATAATTTAAATTTTCCTTACTAGCCTACTGATTAAATTTTTCAAGTGGAAGGAATTTATTTCATACAAAGTGAACTAACTTGAATATGTAAAATTATCATTAATGGTTGTATTTCCAAAAATCAAAATAGAATTTGGGGGGGGGGGGGGAAGTGCTCAGTTCGATAGTACTACCTACTTATACAAAGGGTTTCATATATTCTATCCTGAACAGAATTTCCAAGTAAAATTTGTTCTGTCAACAGCAATTTTCACTCTACGATAACAATTCATAATCATACTGTTCTTATTCTCATAGAATTAAAGGCATTGTTGAGAATTTCGAATGGATAGAATACAATATTTTCAACTTGAATACTGCGATGGTAACAAAAAATATCTTTTCTTCTTATTGGGGAAGAGCAGAATGGAGCCAGAACGCCAGCAATGAGTCAGGCTATGCAATAGAAATCCTTATCACGTCTTTTTCTTTCTGTGCTCTCCGCCATCAAGAGCTGAATTCACAGAGCTTGTCCGGCCAATTACATCCATAAATTAAACAAGATCCATCACCCCTTCCCCGCTCACTCCTATTCCCACTTGAAACAACCTCTATTAAAAGTTCAGAGACAATTCAACTCGCCCCCTTGAATAAAGTCCCCTTATCATTTAACCTTATTATGAACGACTCACACCCTCAAAAATTTTCTCTGTTTTTCCAAAGCTATTCTCCCCTCCCTCTTCTTCTAAATGGAAAAAATTCTTCACTGCAAACGCCATTACTACGTTTTTTCCCTCCCGCCCAGCGTACAATTCATTCGTCATTTGACAAGTCCTTTTCAAAAGCAGCCTGAATACTTTCTCAAGTTGGATGGAGCAGTTGTTTTTGTACTCCTCATTGAAAAGATTACCAACGGCCTGGAAAAATATCCAGCAAAATGAACTTGTCACGAATGAAAGCTTATTCTGTTTTTGACATTGATAATTTCCGGACTAAATGTTTCTGGGTATTAAGAAAAATTAAAAACAGCAACGCTGAGAAACCGACAAGATTTTATATTTCTATAAAAATATATCTGACCATTCCAGTCATTTTTCTTTGTTATCTCTTCCTTACATACATTGAAACATTGGAACAGCGCTGGAAAATATCAATTAAATTCTCATTTTTAGAACAACTCAATGCCTTATCCTATGCTTTCCGGGTAAAATCGCTGCTAAGGAAAATAAAATCAAATCTACATTTCACCTTTAAAATGGATGTAATTAGTTTATGTTGTTTGTTGTAGCTGTACTCAGCTTCTCAAAAAGTACTACTGTAGTTTTTTCTCAGAAAATTTGATGTTCAAAAGATATTAATAATGTTGAAATACTATTAAATTCAACCCCTTATTGTTCAATGAAACTTATAGAAAGACTGGACTACACTATCTTTTCAATCTTAGAATATTGTAATACATTACCGGGATTCAGTCGAAAATTTTCTACCTACTAATACTCTAATACAGAGGCGATCAATTTTTGAAATTTCCAAACTAATGCGAATCATACTTTGTAATTTGTATGATAATCTCAGCTCATCACCGACGTACAAGCTTTCGATTTTTCGTCAGCAAAAAATGTAATATCTAGTAATCAAAACAAAAAACTTGAATATCTATCAATCATATAATTTAATAAGTATTTTTCATCAAGGAACAGGCGATAGTCAACTACCTCCAGAGTTTTAATAGAATCTAAGTCACAAAAAGTCCATTGGAAAATCCAGTCATTTATTGAATAAGGTTTACTGGAATTCCAGAAAGAGTACCGTTAGTCAAACAATATATTATAATACTTTTCCCTGCCCACCTAATGTCCTTGTAGCGTTGTTATAAAGCAACTGAAACACTCAAAACTCGCAGTAAAACACCTCACAGCAGGATAAAGATTGAGACTAATGTGGCATCTCAGTTCATTTGATTCAATGATAGCACTAATGACAAAGTCTTGTTATTTGACGCCGCTTCGCCCTTATAACGAATTAGATGAGCAGCTACATGAATATTAACTCGCTGGAGCAGGGTGAGTTACGGCGCTGAGCCAGTGAATTATATGTCGGGGAGCGACAAGGCCGCATATAGGTACCCATTATCGGCTAACATATCGTCCCACCCGCACCCACCACTAAGCACACCCATCACCCATAATAAATTCGACGATATTGCCACGTCTGAGCGATGCTCTCATCTCTATTGAATTGTCAGTTCAAAATACAGGCTAAATCATTGCGGCGCGTTAAAACCGCTCACTGTCAACTGAGTAAATCGTTCTGTAAATCAGTTACATGAGTAGATAGTAGGAAACATTCTATTTTATGCATTCTATTTATGCATGCATTGGCAGGCCTACAATACATTGCTAATGTCCTAATATTATGTGTTCCTGACAACACAAACACTATCTGACACTACAGTTGAAAAGATAAATTATAACTTCCGTATCGGCGTAGTATGTATAAGATACGAAATACAACGTATTCCGATACGGCAGTTATTCAACTATAGTCTAATCTACTCTCGAAATTTCCAAACACAATTCAAGAAGGGAAACTCGAATTCTTTCAAAATAATTATTACAAGTAGCATACAAGAATATGCAATAATATTTCCAAGTTTGCTCATAATCCTCATATTCCTTACAAAGATAAGAAAATTGAAATGGAACAAAGAATATTTTGAAAAGCTTCTGGATTTGAAGAGAAAACATTTTCAAAATTTTGTTAATCTCTTTCCAATTTTCTCATCATCCAGAGGGAAATGAGAATTATTGAAAAAAGAGAGAATAATTGATAAACTGTTTTTCCATTGATTGAATTAGCTAGACGCTAGACATTAATTGAAAAATATGGAAAATTATTACAGTCAAATAGCTCAACTTCCAACTAGTCGTTACTTAGAACTTACAATTATTATAAAAACATAATGTCAGCACCTAGTCTCTAGAACTAGAGAAACAGAATCAACGTTGAGCAGAGACAAAAATATAACAGAATTTTAAATTATATTTTCCTATCAATCAATAAAAAATATTGAAGTGATATTGTTAAAACTATTTACTACAGTGACCATATTGAAGTTATTTTAATTTCTATAAGTTATCTTTCTATTGAGATACAGAATGATCCAGAACTGCCTACCAATACTCTAGGACATTGTTCCTAGCAAAATGGCAGCTGTGTGAGTAACTAAGGACTTCCGGACAATTTAAATATAATATTTAGATATGTTTCTTACCCAGGAACAATGCCCAAGAATATTCGTAGGGAGTTCTGAAACACCCTGTATAATCTCTATAAATAGATTATAATATAAGGTAGGTTATGGAGATTATCTTTATAGTCGCCTTACTATTTATTACTTAACGCATAAAAAATATTCATTTATCGACTGTACAGCCTACCAGAGATAAGAAAATATTATATGTGATAGTATACGATCAACGTATTAACCAAAAAATCAAATCAAACACTCTGGAGACGGCCAAAACTTCTTGCAATAATTTGACAATAACCTGAGTGGTTCTATTTCCCCGAAGTGGGAGTCATGGTCGCATCCCCATCTGTCTACAGCGGCAATAATTGAGTTGCCAGTGTGTAGCTGGGCTACGAATGCAGCATGTAAGTGTAAGCCAGCAAACGAGGTTTGCAGCAATAAAAGTGTGAACCGTGCCGTGCGCATGGCATGGCGCAGACACACAAACTTCTCGCACTCTGATAATGTACAAAGTTGCAACCAACCAACACTAGCAGCTATTAGAGCATGGCTCGATGTCCGCTCGCTCCTTCCTTAACTTTTATTGTTCGTTATAACTTGAGACCAGACTTGTGAGTTGCAACTTTCTCCAGAGATATTGTACGTTGACACTACTAGTTTTCCCTCCCTCACACCACGGCTACACATTTCTCCCGACACACCATCAATAATAACTGAAATTCTTTTCTCTGCTGCGCAAATTTGAGAGGTTGACCACGGAATGGCTGTACTCAATTATTTCAGCCATGGTCTCATACTGTTGTACATCTTGTCTCAGCAGTTATTATTATGATTTATGTAGTTAGTATCATTGACTCAAATTAATAGACAGAACGTTGGCCAACAAGTCATATGCTTGGCTAACGGCGCCATTTGAAATACTGTAATATGCACATCTTTGAAATATGAACATTTTGGCAATAAAGAATTTGAATTTGAGTGTATATCCATCTTTGAAATATGAAAATTTTGGCAATAAAAAATTTGAATTTGACTGTATATCCATGTGTTTATTCATTTACTAATGGAGAGCGAGAACTGTTGCCTCAAATGTGTGTCCTTTATAGCTTATACAACAGAATTATGATAAAATAAGTGAGGTACTATGTATTCACGCTATGTACGAATACAATGTATCATAATATTGTTAGAATATGGTGCATTCACAAAGACAGCTGTTTGCATTGTAAGAACTTGCTAAAAATGACTGTAATTGAATAAATGTGAATAAATTGTACAGTATCAAGCGTGTGAGTTCACAGACAGCTCTAGCAAGCGCTTTAAACAGCTCTCGTTATGTTAGCACCCTTGTAAGGAAAATTTTGTTTCATAATGTTGATGAGAATGTGCTTAAAATCGACGTAGAATTGAAGATCGCCACCAACTTCGGACGACTATTTGTACCTTCTATGGTCATGGGTTCGAATCCCATCCTACCTGGAATTTGTACACCTTCGCTCACCTCTTTATTATTAACCATATAATTATAAGCAGAGATAGTTCTCTCCTTTTCTTTGGCGTAAGTCATCATGAACTTACTTGGGCATCATAAGCAGAATAAAATGTTTTCATGATGTTCAATATCATAGTGTTATTTGAGACAAAGAAATAAAATATGGCTGATGGATAACTAAACAAAAATAAGCAGTTCGATTTCTACCAAACTCCAATTTATTACTAAAGTCAACAGTATTTCTACACAACATTACAATCTACAGCTATAAAGCAACAATTGTTAAAAGCACTAACCCAATCTATTTTGTATCAGAAGACTACGGCTTCAAGAGTTTTATTCGCCTACCAGGAGTCTGAATATACACTAGCTGATACACACTCTTAACTGGACATAACCTCTGGACTATTAAGTCAAAATTAGGGATTGAAACGGAAATGTCTATTGTGTGGTATTTTTCAGAATAATCATCCCAGTTACCTAAGCAATAGTTTACTCAGTCCCAATTATAGCAATATAGTTTTAATCATAGATATGCTAATTCAATTGGTACTTGAAAGTTCAACTTCGAATATGAGTACTTCAAGTTTTTAAATTATTTTTCATTAGGAGCGACAATAATGGTACTTAAAACCCATTTTATCAATTAATATAAGGAAATTTGCAAAGATTTTAGGCTACCAAAAGTTTATAAATATGTATTTAAGCTTATCAAGATATTGCTCCAAAGTAACTGCCTAAGTCAACTACCGCTCACATGAAATCAGCAGGCATTTTTACTAATTTTCCATTTGTATTTTTCAGTATTATTTATTTTGAGTCAAAACAACTGGATAATGTGGCCAACAATTTCTCATTTGTAAAGTGAAAATTTATGTTGTATATTGTTAATGAGGAATAAATTACAATTTCAATATTACAGTAGGCTACATCCAACACCGCTACACATTGAGAACACAAATCTCTATCCGACCAACAGTATCTGTCTCCTTTTCACTTACATATTCACCCACTATCTATCACTACACACGTTCCTCAGGCATCATAGTGGTAGCACCCTGCGAACGCACCGGACCGTAGTCTAGTCTGAGCGCCTTGTTGATGATCCGCCCCAGAATGGTAAGTGACTGTGTCGAGGTTATAGTCCCCGACCCGGTGTAGAAGGCGAAAGGCGAGTTGGTGAGCCAGTGCAGCGAGGCGAGTAGACCCTTGCCGGTGCGAGTTGACGTGCGAGTGGGCGTGCGAGTAGCCTCCATCTGCTGGTGCAAGTTGCGGTCCAACTCGCATACCGCCTCGATGTCAGCTATCAACTCGCGCAACTCTTGCGGCAGGTCCTCCGGCTTGATTTCCTCGCCTTTCGCTGCTTTTTCCGCTGCAAAAAATTATGGATCAGTACTTCAATTGAATAGAAAGATGATAGAAATATGGGGAAAAACGAATGTGAGGTGAATTACAGTGTTACAGTATATTAAAGTTACTAAGCAATCAGTGTCAAAATCTTTTTGTGTAATAATGAAGGTATTACTAGGTATGTTCAACAACCAAAGACGGTATCTCGATAATTCAATAAAATTTTGTGGTTTTGACAACTTCGTCTTTTTCATCAGGGTCAAAATCATTTGCGACAGAATATGCAATACGGAATATGAGGAAGGCCTAAATATTGCTATTTTATATTGAGAGGAGGTAAGATTAATTTATTTATTAATTTCATACATAGAAAAGCTCAGATACAAAATTTACAACAGAAATTTTCAGTACAAAACAAGATGAAAAACAAAATAGATTCTGTACATCGCAATTTACTAAATCAGAGAAAGTAAAACAACGAGATTGGAAGAGACGATTTATGAGAAAACATAGAAAATGAGGATAATGAGAGGGGGTGATTTACCTGGATGTATTGAATATTTCAACGTGCAAACTAATTTTCAATTGGTTAAATGCTAAAATTTGTGAATCATCATTGCAATGTCAATTTTCTACATTCCTAATACTGTACTTCTAATTTTGTTGATTTGATTAAATAACATTTTGGTCAGCAAGTATCTTTGATCATTTACATTTCAATTTTGCATCCTGCATTTCATTTACTTATTATTTTTTTATAAGATGCAACGCAAAACCCGAATCACTGTTGAATTAACTAGAACATTGTAAGTAGCTGTAAATTCAGGAATTACTTTCTCAAAAGAGCAATCTTGAACTTGGGGAAGGAGTATTATCGATCAAAGTTCATACGGTAATTAAAATTATATTATAATAGTGGAAATTGATTATAACTGTTAAGATTTTGGACATGACCTGACTGTGGATGTTTTTCGAGAAAATTTGGAATAGAAAGAAGTTTTGGGCTAACACCTGTTTTTCCCCTTGTTATTGTATTTCTGATCAAATAAATTAATATGAATATAACCCTGGCGGCTCGTGCCGACGAAATAGGAGAATTGTTTGTACAGTAAAAGATACGAGCACTTCACCTCACGAGCCGCCAGTGAAATATAATATTTTCAAATAATAATTTCCAAGCTAACCACATTTTTACAGTCTATTACACTGGCTAAACATTCGATTTACCTAAACATCAACAAGAGACGGAAAAAATAGACGACACAGTTTTGGACGAATACTTTTGAGAAAGTCTTGAACAGCGGCGCGATTCGCAGGCGGCTGACGTAGGCCAGCCGGCCACTTCAAATATTGGCTACAGTATCTAGTACCTATCATCCGCAACGGCTCCGGAAGGTAAACAGGAAAGTCTGCCCGTGACGTCTCTCCTCCGACTCCACACGCCACAATCACCACCACTGTCAGGCACACAGCACAACACTTGAAACCCACAACCATCTTTGACACTGGAAGCTAGCAATCTAACTCACATTCTCCGCTGCTCTGCTTTTTATGCAAAAAACTGACAATGGACTTCACACTATGCGGGCATATTCAATCAAACTGATGTACAATATTTTCGTAACACCTGTAGGTCATTGCTGCACTCTCAATAATTACGACATTGCTCGACATACCTATTTGACCAATATCGGCCATCATCCACAGGCTTAATTATATTACTCAGTAGTACTGTGAATAATTAGTACATTAATTATGATAGTATTAGTACTGTGAGTCAGTAGTCAACATTAATTATAGTAGTAAATTAGGGGGCGTTGCAATGATAGCTGCTTTATCATGTCAATGGTCAAGAGATACCGTGATATTGATTTCCAAACAATTTCAAAATTTAGCCAACAGTGATGAATTGCAGCAAAAGAGCATAGAGCTACAAGCGATATAGTAAAAGTATTCCACCTCTATGAAATATTAAGATGATTAATTCCACACAAATGTATTATTAGAAGGAAAAACTAAGAAAATTATTGGGAAATGGAATAAAGGTGGAAAAGAAGATGAATTTAGAAAATGGATGTTACTGAATCAAGTTGAATAGAAATTGATATTAAAACTGTTTGCAGTGAGCCTGAAGATAATTTAAAAATCGTTGGAAAAAAGTTAGAGGAGAAGATGAAGTTTAAATTTCCTTTCATAATCATGGTGCTCATAATAAAGAAACTGCATAAGAAAGAAAACAGATCCCAAACTTGTATTTGCTGTAATTCAATTCGCGTCTTATTTTTTATTATTTGTCCAATCTCATCTTCTTCATCTCGATCCTCTCAGGAGTGAATAATTCACTCCAAAAATAACAGTTTCACTGAATGTCAATCATATACGGTGATGTGGTTTCTATCACAGGTGTGTTTCACTCAAGAAGAATAGATACATCAGTCAGTATCACATCTATTGGAAATTGAAATATATTGGATATAACTCCCAACTTTGCCATTCTAATACCTGTCAAATGATATTCTTCCATGTGCCTTCTAGCCGACTGTGTTTATGCTCACAAGGAAATATACATTCTGGCAGCAGCCGTATGGAAAACAAGATGGAATTTTATTCTATTGAGACAATAGAATGCTGGAAGGAGAATACTGGTCTCCCTGAGATATAGAAATATGATCACGTTCCCACATTTTTCAGAGCCAAATACCGGAAATCTTTCTTATAAAACTATATATTATAAAATCATCATAATCTTATAAATATTGTAGGATTTTTTTCGAATTCAACCTTGTTGGCAGAGATGTACAGTTTCTTAAAAAAAAATATCAGATTCAACAATGGGGCCCAAATTGTTTTCATTCATCAATCTCATTCTGATAAGAAAACCTCCTTTAAAAATAACTTTCAACAAGACGCGGTTGCAAATACTATTAATTAAAAACTGAATTTGTCACAAAAAAGTTTGAAGCTGGAAAACAATAATAGCTTCAAACATTATTTGGAGGATTAACGCTGTGCAACAGGATACTTTATCAGAAAAGTTTACTCTTATACAGTATATTTCAATCGATTATTAGGCCATTACCATTAGGACTACCTACTATTAGGTCGATAATTTATCAACACAAGCAGTGCTCTTTGACCACTACGATGGAAGACTTCAAAATATGTAACTTCTCACTCATAACTCATGTCTGAATAATCACAACGGTACATATTATAGCCTACTTTCTATTTGAATTGATAAGATAAGGTGTCTACTATTATAGTTTATCCAATTACTTTCCTTTCCAGATAAAGACTACTGTATTATAAAAGTAGTTGATGATGTCATAGGCTAATGTAGTTTTCGTTATCTATCATAGTAAAATTACAATATTTATACTACTGTAGGTCTATAACGATTTGATATAAGGAAGTTGCAGATTGGAACTGAATGCATTTTCAATCTCCTTGCTGTTCAACCAGTTATAAATTGTGTTTGTGAGTGAGTTATATGAGGAGAAAAGTGGAAAAGTGATTTAAACACTAGTGTCAAAACTTGAGTGCAATAATCTGTGATTTGCAATAGAAGTACAGTTATCGTGAGAGTTTTTATCGAATTCAATAGTCTTTTCGTGTGTTTTTTCCAATAGGCTTTATGCTTTAGTGATCTTCGCGTTTCCAGGAGAAAAGAACTCTCCCTCATTTAAAACCTAAATCTACACAAATGAAAAACTTTGAGGCTCAAGATCAGAATTTCCAAAAACGGTGACGAACGATTCTCAACACTGCGACTATAGGAGGCAGAACGCAAAACATTCGGACACAAAATAATTCGGCGCAAAAAGTTCAAGACAATCGTGCATAGATAAGAATTTTCCAGAACACTTCATTTCCTAAAATTCGCCCGCTTTTCTATCAACCATGAGTTCGCCGAGACCAGTGCAAATGTTTGGATCACGTGAATCAACTTCTCACAGAAATCTTCACGTCAGTATGAGAGGTCAACGTAAGTTACAATCGAAAATGATATCTAAGCCCTTGAAACAAGACCTTCTTTACGTTATTCCAAAATACGATGGACATTCATGTAGGTTAGTAGCTTTCATTGAAACTTGTACAAAATTATTTGATACTTATTGCAATCCAAAAGTCATTGAGCATGAATTCAACCACTGGCTACTGTTTAATTACGCTAGAAATCAATTGTATGGTACAGCACAAATCCTAGTGTACAAGAAAAATTGTAGTGACCTACCATGCTTAATTATGACACTGAAAAAAGATTTCGCCAAGAATAGATCAGCTCCAAATCTCATTACCGAAGTATTAAACATGAAGTCAGAACAAAATGAAGACCCAATCACATTCATCAATAGGTTGGAAGAGAAACGTTCAGTAATCATGACCAAGTATTGGCTAGATGGGTTATCAGGGCAAATTTTAAGCCATCTCACTAAACAGCTAGACCACATCCTAGTTCGAAGTCTCATACGTGGTGTTCATATCACACTGGGAGCCTACCTCCAATTACTAAAAATTGAGAATCTCCAACAGGCCAGAAATAAAATTGCAAATAATTGTGACATTTTCTTGAAAAGATTCGACCACTCATACCACTGTATGCACGAGTCTTATCACGACTTGAGTGATTAAATACATTACCAAACTTTTCTAGTTCATTATCTACAAACGCAAGTACATTTTTACAATTTAGATTCAGATAATTGCTCGAGTAGTGAAATTAATTGTTAAAGAAGCAATATTCGGTTGAATTATATAAGTTTATATTAATTGAATTATATAATTTGTAGTTAAGGTAAAATAATTTATTATGCAATCTCAATTTCCAGTGTTGTGTTGATAACGTTGAACTATGCATAAATAGTAATCTCCTGATGGAAATAGTTGGAAATAGAGTCTGGGAATAGTTCAAATTTTTCATTTGTAAACATTAATTGTCTAGCCTATACAGTACAGATGAGTGAGATTGCTTGGAATACTTTAATAATATATTAATAACCAGGGCCGGATTTCAACCTATTGCCGCCCCTAGGCACAATTCTGGCTGCCGCCCCTTGGCATATTAGATATATGTATTATGTAGGCCTGTGTTATTATATTTATTATGAGATATAATTATACTATATAAGTTATTATGAAAATACCAAATTTACCAGTCAATAATGATTGTTTTTAAATAAAACAATCAGTTAATTTTAGATTTTTATTATATTTTAAAATGTCTATGCTTATTCAAAGTAAAAAATAACTGACAATGAAAAATGAAACTCATAAACAAACTTGATCATCAATCACAAAAAAATATTTTGTAAACAAAACAAACTATCAAATTACAAAACTACCTAAATAAACTCACTACTAATACTACAGTGATTTGAAAATTTTCTTAATACTTGGATAAAACGAAAAAATTACAAATATAAACTAACTTAGATCCCGAGAGCCGTGCCGCCCCTAGGCAAGTGCCTAGTGTGCCTAGTGGGAAATCCAGGCCTGTTAATAACTATATAAAATAACATATTATATAACACAATTAAATAATGAGATTGCATTAAATATTTCAACTATGCGATTGTTATAATTGAACACACTATAGGTCTACTAAGCATAAGAAAGTCAATGTAATAATCTTTAGGTTTTTGTTTTAAATTTCTTTTTCTAGGTTTTACAGCGTTGAAACATTGTAAAAGTTTGAAACAGTGATTAAGAAATTGTTAGGACCAGACAATGAGCAGAGGCTTCAGTTGTGGGGTCTGCTGTCAGTATCAGTCCAATATCTCCAGGCATCATATTATCATTGCAATTGGCAACACAGTAGGGAAGGCACATATCCTTTCAACATAAACAAGCATCTATGCTTACAGTATATATGCAATACTGAACAATACAACAATATAGTACAACTGAACCAATAAGGAATCAAATTCCGCTTTGGCCATTATGTAATTGATATTTGGTTCTAGCTATAGACTACAATGAACAATATCTATGAATTTGCTTGTCTGTTGTCGTACTGTTACATAACTGTAAACCCTAAAATCTAATATTAATATTAATTACACTGACTTTGTACGTTTAATATTGTGTGATCAATTATAAAAATCGAACTGTTGATATTTTCAAGGCCACCTCACTCATTTGTACTGTAGGCTACATTTACTAGACAAATTATAGCAGACAAAGAAATTTATTAAATCTTGTCAAGTTAAGAGTCCCCACCAAACTACAGTAAAATGAATATTAAAGTTGAAGGATTTTCAATCCAAATTACTACTTTATCTAAATTCATTTATTTATGGATTTATGAAATGAATGTATCATACAATATTTTATCGTATGATTCTCATCATATTCCATTGATGAGATGAGGACTTATTTCTTTTTGCTTTGGAAATTGGGGCAGCACATGTAATCTAATTCAATTCATAACTATATTTACTATTTATTCTTACTATAATGAATCTGTACAGTATTTATATACTTATTCATCCAACCTTATTCGTAATATAGTACTGTACATCTAATTCACTTGAAATATGAAAATGTTATGTCATTCAACTATTCCCATCAGTTGATCAATTGTCTCTATCTAGTCTTAATTTTTTAAATAAATTCTTCAACCCATTACAATATACACAGTAGAGTATTTTTAACTTGCTTGATAATGTTGATAGTTGAGAACGTTTATGTAGGTGTTAAAATTCTGTCAAGTTTTAACATGGAAAATATATTTTGCCTTGTTTATTGAAGATGGAGATTGTTATGATTGATGTGAATTTTTTTTAATAAATCAACTCATCGGTTTCCAAAATCGATTCTCCGCGTCTTTTTTTTCATTTTCCAATTGCACATAGGCCTACTGGCTCGAAAGGGTTGTGTTTAATCTTTGAAAAATGAAGAATTCAATTCATTCACGTGAAGTATTTTGAAACCTAAACTTTATGTATGGTAAAAATATCATATTCACATATGAGTGATTGACTGAGGGCCAGTTGCACGGAAATGGGTCAAGTTATTGTTTGATTACTCATAAGAATAAACATTATAATTAAACAAAAATTTCAATAGAAAGAGCGGAACTCTCCATAGCATTATTTAGATTTTCGTTAAATTTATTATCATGCATTCAACAACAGTTGAATAATAGCAATGTCTAATGATGTTAAGTTAACTTTCTTAATTGGAGATTAAGCTCAACAGACCTCTGTGCAACTGGGACTCATAAGTCCATTTTAACTATTGTGAAAAAGGATGAACTTTCAATCTTGATAGAAGAAGCTAAATAAATTTCTGTCTCACTATTCCATTTCAATTATGCAATTGGAAACAAAAGTTATTCATTCACAGAATCAGAATGGAGGTTGAACATCACTGCTGAATGAGTGTGATAAAGTGAGTTTAATCCGCTTGGCCCTCTAGCATTAGACTGCTCATTTGTTTTCGGAGGCCATTTTGAAAGAGTTCCGCCGCCAACTGCCTATTGATTCTACCCGGCAAGGGCACTTAATTGGGATAACACCTTTCCAGTTGAGCGCTTCTTTCGTTCAGCAACAGCTTATTAGATAAATCCCTTCGATCGGAAAATCTACTCCATTGAAAGAAATAGGTCTCTCATCCGATCTATCTTACGTTCTTTCATTATCTTTATGCTGCGAGTGTTTTGACTATGAGGACTCTATACCAAGGAACCTATTATATCAGGACCTTACATCAGAATTTTATTATACCAGGAAAAATTTCAAGAGTACAGACCGGTAGTTCGAAAGCCAAAAAAATTCAACCGCTGAAATATGACGCCATCTAACGGATAAAATACAACGATTTCCCTATTGAGCTCTGCTAGATGACGTCATTTTACAGCAGTGACATGTTTTCGGTTTTCGTGCACCCAGCACTAAGAATATTATAAATATTTCAAATCTCAAGTTACTATATACCAGGAAACGTGAAGGAAGAAGAAACCTACTATATGACTGTAATTAACTACTACAGAAGTATATGTAATTATTGTATAACAATTTTTTATTTCTAAAGGCTTGTATGAATAATTGATACTTTTAGCAGCTTTGGATAAATTTGATATTTCTATTGATTGAACTTACCAATCTTTCCATTGGGAGGTTCGATCTCAACAAGTTTTGCTCGAATTTCGAGCTTCAAGGATTACTTCCAAACTCTAATATAATTTTCTACCATATTGGGTCATATGAGATAGTAGGCCTAAATATACAGAAGAAACAAACGTTTGTCTCAACAGGTTAGTGGGTTAGCAGCATAGAGAGCCCTTAGTACATAGTGTCGAGGCTAAAGTTTGTCGATGCTACAGTGGCAACCCGTTTTAGTCTAGGGCTTGGCTAAATCCCAAGCTCATGAACCGGCCCTAAATGAACTAAACTACAGTAGGTATAGTGTATTTCCAATCACAAGTTACAGCTACCACTACACTGTATTTTTAAGCCGGTTACTTTTGTAATTTATTCTGTTGAATTAAGGTAACGGAAACAGGGAAACATTACCCTAAATTTCATTATAAATTTAATTAGGGTAATGAACACATCATAAATATACCTTCAAGGTTATTCCAAATATAGTTTTTAGTTTTAGAACCTTCGAATCATTGAAAAAACGACTTCTAACTCAATTTCTCATTGTTATTATGATGCTGAGAATTTTTCTCCAGACTAGAAAATAAACACATTCTCCTTTTTAAGGTATGAAAAAATTCAGAGAAAGCATTATTTCTGTGGCAGAGAATGTTGTTTGGAATGAAAAGGGTATAGCAGAAATGATAGCCCCACAGAGATACGGTTGGGTCAAATATATTTCAGAAAGCTCTCAGAACGAAATGAACCATATTGAGGTCCGTGCGAAGCGCTTTATACAACTGATTACAGTTGAGAACATTTTCTATCTAGGCCAATGAAAATCATCTCTGTTTTACAGAATGCTCAGTTCACACATTGCTGTATACACCTAATCACAAAGGAATTGCACTATATAGGAGCCCCTTCACACAACATAAAATTGAAATATAGCTGTGAAATAATAATTTTAACGACTCTATGATTTTTCAATGTGTTGACTTGCAGTAGATTATGATCATAAATGAGACAGATTAGATTATGCAAGTGTGGAACAGAATAATAAAATCATCATCAAGAAAAAAAATGAGGCCAATGGAAGTAATAAGTGACAAAGATTGGAAACCACTGATAGACTATAAAAAATATTATTATAGACAATTCTATTGATTTAGTAAAACTTCTTAGATCTTCATGTAACTTGTTATCGCCATGCAAAAGCTATCGTAAAATTGATTCAAAGTAAGTAGGTATGTATAACCATTATACTAGCATGAAAATGATAGATAAACAAGGAAACTGCACGCCAACATCTAGAAACTTTTGCAACAAAGAATTAGAATTCGCCATAGAAGTATTAGCGACTCTCTGCGAAGCACCCTGTATTTGATCAACATCAACTTATGTGATTTTAATTATTCATCTCGATAAAATCAAATACTTAAATTTAGAATTTACATTCAATAATTTTAGAATTTACTAATTTTCATTTTGGCAATAGAGATTGAATTGAAGGAAAGAATTGAATTGAATGTCAATTTAAATCTTCCTATAACTTTCAACAACTGACAATATTGTTACTCTCTTCACCAACATTCGGTCGCTCTCTGACAAAAACGGATCCAGCGAGTGACCAGGCCAAGCGACAACCCGCTCCACTCAAACTATAGTGAACAATTTGTAAACAAAATACTTCTGGTACAGTATCAACTTTACTGATGAAATAAGAAAATTTATTCAAGGATCATAATCTGAATACTTTTGGCACGGCAGATGTGATTGAAAAACATTTACTCCGTTCATAGACGACAGGTATAATCATTACTATTATATTTTGCCCCAAAGTGATGCCTCGATGAGCTTAGCATGTTGGAAAGAAAAAATGTAATAACAGTCAAATATGTTGCTCAACATTCGTTTTATGGAGTAATACAAGTATTACAGACAAGCACAGTTACATTATGGCTTCATAGCAGGGAAACAACATAAAAACGATCAGGCAGATTTATGAGGGCGTGCAGTTGAGCGTGCGGGCGAGAGAGTGTGAGAAAGAGGGACGAAGAGAGAGTGTTTATTTGTACTTGGCCGTGTTTCACTTTGACTTACAGCGTTATGCAAAGTTGTTTTTCCTGCAGGTAGAAATGGCGAAAGTTTTGGCAATACCTTGCAAAGCTTAATAGGTTTGTATTCGTCGTCTCTACCAAAACCCTTTATCCGCATCTGCCTCAATTGACTCATCTCGGTGCTTGTAAACATGACCGTACTACATACCATGCCAATATTGTATTTTAGCATCTCAATTTTCCTTTTATGGGGGCTCGTTTTAACAACCAGCTTTATAATCATACAGTGTCTGCTTCATATTTCATGAAAATTTCGTTATTGAAATCACATTTTGAAGCAAGTTTATAAGCACTGTTCAATTCGATTGATAGTTCAATAGATTGGCAATAGATTGTATTATGAATATCTTTATTACAATCATGAAATAAAATTATTGATTGATTGATCAATATGAGATTTTGCTCATAGTAATTAATATCCATGAGTTGAGAGGGTTTGGTGAAAAACGTCTGGTTTCAAACTATTCCAGTTGATTGTTAAAACTTGTTTTTATTATTAGAGATAATCAATTTTGCTCAAAATTATTGCAGAAAATCACTTGGCTGAATTATTCGGGAAGAATCCATCACAAAAGCTTTTACAGTAGTTCATCAAACATGAATTGATGAAACTTGTTCAAGTTTGAGAATAAGAAAGTTGTTAAACTTAGGGCCTGTTCATGAGCTCGGGATTTAGCCAAGTCCTAGACTAAAACGGGTGGCTACCATCGACAAACGATTGTCTCGACAGGTTAGTGGGTAAGCAGCATAGAGAGCCCTTATTACATAATGTCGAGGCTAACGTTTGTCGATGCTACGGTAGCCACCCGTTTTAGTCTAGGACTTAGCTAAATCCCGAGCTCATGAACCGGCCCTTAGTATCTTAATAGTGCCTCTATAGCTAGCTCTAATGATCATTTTTCGATCCCTGGTAAAATTAATAAGAAGCTAATAATGTCAATGTTTTCCCTGATAATGAAGTTGCGGCGAATAAAACGTCCTGTGATCACACTATACCATTATCAAGTAAACATGTAGCAGAGAAGTTTGCCAAGTTTTTCTTGTTATGAATGGAGAGAACGACAGGAAAGCAGCGGCTTTTCAACTTTGCCATTCACTTATTCCACTAAACCATCTGTCATCAGTGTTGGTTGACCGCTGCACTGGCAGTCATGAATATTCTGTCCCGCTTTACTGTCCCTCATAAAGTTTTCCAGCAGCTCTTCCTAATTTGCCTTCGACGAATTTCAAAAACACCATCTACGCGCACCGACATTTTATTCACAACGCAGCCACATCAAAAGTTATTCATTCTGTTGCGAATTTTCGCCCGTGGATCAATTTCTGGTTTAATGAGTTGCCAGCTTCATAGCGGGACAGCCAATATTGTACACATGAATAGAAATTGAGATTTTTTTAAACAAGCATTTCCTCTATGCCATGATTTTTCGAGACATTTTTTATTCATATATTGGTTGTTTTGCTATTGAATATATTATTTAAAATTATCATGTTCCTGGATTCGAACACCTCGTTTAGTGAGAAAAGTTTTGGTTCCAAACTATTCCTCTTGTTTAAATTATTGAAGTATTCATCAAAATACTTAATGCAATCTGGCACATAATCTGATGAATAAACTTGATGATGATGATGATGATGAGAATTAATTCCGTCTTGAAGCTTGAAGCCGTGTGAAAGAGGAAGTATTGTTCAACAAAATTCAAGTTCTTGCAGTCAAAATGATATGCAATGCAAGATGATCTAAATAGCAAAGAAACAAACAATTTATATACCGTTTTTGTACATCCAATTTTCAATACTATAACATCTCATTAAAAAAATAGATCCGATTTCATCTGCGTTTCAGTCACCTTCAATAGTGGCAAGGAAATAATTTCAACTAATTTCTTCATTTTAACCCAATAGGAAAAGAATGAATTTTGAAACTGAATAATTACATGAACAAGAAATAATTTCAATTATTTTCATCATTTCAGCACAATAGAAAAAGCTTCTTTTTTCAATTTCTAATAGCTTAGAAATCTTGAATCATCAATTCTGTAGTTTTTAAAATTTCAAGCGTCATTTCCCATATTCAATCTAGATGCACACAACAAGGATTAATTAGACAATCCACGAACCAAAAAACTGTTTGCTTATTTTATGATAGATTTCAAGTACTTCTCAGCTTCTCCCCTTGATTCAGAATAGAACGCCGACGTGCAGTCGATTTTTATTCTCATCAATCATCAAATTGACACAAACAGCTATCTAATTGAACTATTCATGACATTTTCAATTAGGTGATGATTAGCCGTCATGTAAGTTATGAATCGGCTGCACACTTGCTCCACACTTGGATGTACGAATAATTCGTACAATTTCGCAGGCAAATTCCTCATTTAATTAACATTCAACGGAAGCACTTGTGTGACTGTATTATACCATAGCGCGCATAACGCCACTTGCTAAAACATGTATATTCAAGCACACGCCTACCGTACTGCAATAGTGATAAATTTCTGTTCAGCTATAAATCAGAATGAGCGATTTCAGGTGACATCTCCTTCCACGAACCCGTCATCCACCAACGCAGCTGCTTCAACACGAACACAGTCAACAATTCCAACTCGCCAAAGGTGTAGCATACCGACTACAAATTAATATAATTCCTTGTCAAAAGTTAATTATGAACATATTCATTACCAGAACGAGTTCACTCATGGCATTCAACTACATCATTGAAGCTTCTGCAATTGAAGATGCAATACGATGTATAGTTCTGTAACTTGAGAAATGAGTTCTCAAAGTTGAGGACACTGAAGCAATCTACTTCATTGAATACTAACTTATCGATAGTCCCCGATAATTTGTCCTTCAATATTGTTTCTCATGATGAGAAACCCCATGCCAATCCTTGAAATAATTGTTAAACACTATCATATAATAGTCAAATTTTATTGTTATTTTGCTTCAAATGCTTTCCTCAATGCTCCTAGTAAGACTATCACGATTAGCAAAATACAACCATCACTATTTTCAGTGGTTATAGCCTACTAATTTCATGGATGATACAAAAATTAGCAAAAAGTATGTTGACACCTTCGGTAGACTTTTATAGTTTCAAAATATCATGCAATCAATAAGGCTTGTGCACAACCGTCGTCAACCTTCAAAATACGACACACAAATCAAGACTTCTGTACATTTCATTCAAGTGTACTAAGAACACAAACATTTTCTTTGTACAATATAAAGTAGATAGTTCTTTTTTGCTGTATGTGTATTGCAATTTTACAATTCGGCTTTATCGGCTACTAACGGAGGCTTAGTACAATTCAGCCTGTAGTTCTTGTTCAGTTTGATATAAATCCCGTTGTATCGATCAATAAAGAGTAAGTATAACCTACTCCTTGACAATGCCAATATTTTCGGATGTAAATAGAATAAGTTAAAGTCTGAAGTTCATGTTCAGTTTAATATTAATCCAGTTCCTATTTGTTTTTTTTTTTTCAATTTATCCAATACAGATAAATATATCTATCAATAAATACTCGAAAGAGCGAGTATTTACTAGAGTGAGTATACACTTTCACATTTTAAATAAAAATCCGATGTTTTTTAACGTTTTGTAACGCATTTTCAATGCGTTATCGATGTCATACATCCTAGAAGTTGAAGCATTCACACGGAACAAACAAACCCGCATGGTTAGCTGCTAGGGACGTTTGCAGGAGAAATACTTGAAAACCCCCACAGTTCAGGATTTTGTTGTTGGACCGGAAAAAGATTGCAGCTTGTAGGAGTGGGAAGGACTTTGTGCATTTGAGACGGCATCGAGTGAGGCATGAATAATCCGTTTTATAGCGCATCATGCTTGTGGCAGAATGAAGCTCCGTGTAATCGTCTGGAGGTTCACAGCGTCCGTCCGACCTTTTCAAATCCAATAATAACTTTCTGCTTTCTGGAACCGCTGATAACGGCCCGTCACGACACCGAACAGCAAAATTTCGTCGCTGGCACGTTGGCAGAAAGCGAACGGTCTCGAGGGAATAAGCACACATTTTCTCGACTTTTTCTCCTCGAACGAGTCTCTTGATCTGCGGATAGGTGCGGACAACCAGTGACAAACGATTTTCTCTGGTCAGACAGTTTTGATTTGGTTTGTTGGTTACTTTCTTTCACTACCACACTACTTCTTTCACTAGACAGGTATGTCGAAAATGAAAAGTTGGTTCATAAGAAACCGATTGATAACCCATTTCCTTGTTATATTCCTTCAATATTTTTCCATCAGATTTTCATAGCTTTCAAACGCCCAATCTCCAATAGTCCAATTAATGCAATACGAGTAATATAAATTAATATATTTGGATGATTTTTGAAAATGACGATTGAAGTCATCGCACAGAGAGAATAGCCACAGTAGATGGTCAGTAATATGAAGATACAAGTAATTATGTTACTACGCGTGAACGACACTGAAAATTCTAATGTACTTTTATCATAAATTCATAACACTATTGAACTTAATGAATTCAAGTCCAGCCATACTGTTGAAAAACGCTTTTATTAATAAAAGCAATTAATTACTATCAATAATTAATTGAATCAATACACAGCAGATACTTTCTTGATCTTAAACTAAACCTTAAACATTTTTAAATTTGCTGCTACTATTTACTATTTGAACTTCTAATGTAAGGTATCCAAAAGAGTTGAATTGGTTCAAGAATCAACAAATTCAGAAATTGAAATTTGATCTTGACCATAGTCTTGATAGTTTCAACAAAGTCATTGAATAAGTAACTTTATTGTACATGGATGTAATAGAATTATAGCTTATTATAATGATGATAATAATTTTATTATACATGACTGCGTTATAAGATATAAAACCCTATAAAACCTGAAAGAATGTACTATAGGAAAATAGTTTAGATGATGACTTATTGATAAGCGACCGAGTAAAGAAGTAATAAGAAGAAGGAAGTGGTACGGTGTGAAGTCCAGCGTAGTAGAGCCCCTTAAAGGGTGGAATAGGAGCTGGAAAGAGTCCAATAACCACTCGGTGTACGGTCATAATAACGCTCAGGTGGTGGTGATATTGGATACATGAGTTTGCGCGGCGCGGCGCGACTCTTGCCAACTCTGATCGGAAACTATTGAACAATCCCATGGGGGGAGGACAGCTTCACTTTTGCATTGGTTCGATACGGTTAATCAAACGAAAGCTTTTGAACAGGTTCTACATCCATTCAACAGTCTTAGTGAAATTTAGATTATTTTATATAAAAATAATACTTCTATAATGCTACCGTACTGAACTGACTTTAGAGAATACAACATTCAATAATTACTAGACGTACTCAACAGCCTGACTAAACTAGTACCAGCTAAAAAAAAGTGTATCTACAAAAAGAACAAATTTGATAAATTCTTGTGTTTTGATTAATAAAAATCAGATTTATAAGGTTTAGGTATATTTTAAACTATGGAATGAATCAGCCATTATCTAATTGAATTCTCTACTATTAGAAATACTGGTTGATGTAGCCAATAATCGAGTTATGCCATTAAACTTGATTCTGAGCTTTCTTGAGTCTAAGTCACACATAGCCTACTGGAGATTAATACATTAAAAACTTGAAATTTCATTTGTTTTAAATTAAGTGACTCCAACCATTTTCTACATTCATATCCTTTTATTTATTTGTTATAGATTTATATACGTTTGCAAACGAATACACTAGTTTCGAGTTGAGACTTTCATTCAAATGGGAGCTCTAAAAGTTTATCCCTCCACGCCATTCGCCGATACAATACACCTATTTTCTTTCAAGGGAAATTCAGCAGTAGAACGTAGATCAAAGAAGGCGATTATGCAAACGCCGATGCTGTTGCTCCAATCGAGTGGATGTTTCCGACTTGTTTGAGAAAAAACGTACTGAACAATTTCTACTCTACGTGAACAATAACTAAGAACTCTTGCAAACGTTTTGCTGCTAACAGCATATTTGGCAACTTCCTTTCTCCAGACAGTGTTTATATTTTATGCTTTTAGTGTAATGTTTTCTTGCGGTTTTCTCGACCTCTTCTTCTTCTACTTCTTGCCCTGCTCGTTGCCGTTACCAATTTGCGAAGTTTGTTTCTTGCCCAATTCTCGACTGCCTAGGAGCCTGCAATTTTGGCGCACATTCAAATCGAAGCAACATTTCATTTTGCTGCTAGCGAGTTGTAGAGGGCCAGTCGCCTGCCGCGCAAATTTATCTCACCGCGTTGAGCTGGCATTGTACGAAAAGTCGTAGAACGCTCCACTCACTCGACTGTATCCGTAATGAATTGGTCCCATTTGCAAGCCTTGCTTCTCACCATGTTTCACGAAGGGTTCGCGCCAATCTCAGACGGAAAAATGTCTCAACACCGTCAATACGGACATGCATCATATATGATCGTCTACTCTATACAATCAAATAGTACAATGCAAACCTAAAGCAGCTGTTTTGGTGTGCATTGGACTATTTGATTGCATGGAGTAGACAATCATATGATCCATGTCCGCGCCACGCCTCTGCCTCACGTCTCTTCTGTGTAAATTGGGCCTAATATATTATATTCATCTTAACAGATAAATGTTTCGCATTACTAAATTTCAGACCCCTTGTGCCAACCTGTTGAATATTTTATAAAATATATTTAATTGAATATTTTAATTCCTCAAAGTAAAAATTATTAATTGAATTTCTTTTCAAAGTATTTCTGTGACAATACCATTAAAAAATGTAGTTTTCTTCTGAATATCTCAAACTCACATGAATACAAGCTACTTCTTTCACGCCATCATGCCATCAGAAGTTCTCGTAGCTCTCAATCTTTGTTGCTGCTGGAAAATTTTGCTGATTCTATTGGGAGTATAGAGTGCCGTTGAAGTGAGGAGATACGGATCATGCTGAGGTCACCCACACCAATCATCTCAGCAACCTGAATAAACACACAAAAATAAAATTAAACAAGTTCTATTGAAAATGTATGATTCAGGAATTTAATACAAATAGTGTACTATTAGTAGTAAACTATTAATAGTGTACTAATAGTGTACAACACTATTTAGTACTGTTGAAAATGTGACTGGTGTAGCCACGAAACCGCGGTCCAGTGCTGTTAATAATAAAATAGTGGAATTGACAATATCTTTTAGTGTTTTATTTCATCATGGAGTTCCACAACATCAATCAGATTTCTACTAATAAGTTAATTAAAGATTTTTGAAAATAGCTGCTCAAGTTGCACACTGTAGTTATTTTCAATATTCAAGCCAAATATCAGATTTTTTATAGCTGTTCCTGGAAATCCAAATGACAAATTCAGATGCTTATTGCAGTAAAGGTTAATCTAATAACCTTGTAGAGTTGTGGTAACCCTCCCGAGATGTATCTTCCTTTGGTACAACCTGAATAGGTTGACTAAATTGGGAACTTTGGCAAACTTCATTTAGCTTTTGGCCATATTACGTGCTCCCAACTTAGAACGGTTTCCCCACACACTGATTCAATTTTTCCCCTTTCCTTTATCACTGCTATACGAGTAGATCCAACAAGTTCCTCAAGATGTCTTCAAATTACAACTTTCAACATCACATATGAATGTTGCCAGATCGATTAGCCTTCAGGACGAATTTTGTTTGATAAGATTGAATTCGTGAGTTCCATCAGTAGTATGCATTAGAGGTTCATTAACACAAATCTTGAGTTGAAGCTATCGGTGCTTTCAAGTTCAAACATGAGTTCAATTCCTACCTCGACTTACATTTTGGATCATTCCTTATTAAGTTATTATCCACTCACAAGTACAAGACAAAGCTAAATTGAAGTAAAGCAAAAGTGAAACACCAGTGCCAAAAGAGAGTTGGATAATAATTCTTTCAATAATAAGAAAAGTTCCTTGAATGCGTTCGATATAGCTGCTATGACCACAGGGAATAAAAGTAAAAAAGAAGTTCTTTCACTATCTGGCTATAACAGAGTTCGATTTCAGCAGAGCATAGATAGGCAAATATGGTATAGAAAAAACTCACGTAATTCGCGGTTTTAGACTCAATAACTCGTATTGAGAGACATGTTAAGTCGTCGGTCCTGGATGCCAAAAAATCGTTGAATTAATCTCTCATTATCACCCTTCTCAGGTACCTGTTTCATAAAAATTTGGGAATCTTGTAATATACGAAAAGCGGGACGCTTACTAGACTTTTGCATCGTAGTCGTGCTATTCATGTCTGGTTCGTTTATGCCTTTCAATTTTACAATACTTTGGAATTTTCAAGAAACATACCCCAGATTTATAATATATTTAATATTTCAAATATTATAATATTCTCTGATATAATAATCCAAATTGATTCATGTTGATACAACATCATAATATATTATATTACCTCCTAAGATAAATTACAGGCCTTTACATTCTAGAAGTTGTATGTATTAAATGGATAAAATTTCAATTAATCTGGTTAACCATGTTCACAATGAATTAGTTGAACGTAAAAAGTCAATCCCGGTTGAATTAGTGGATTGTTGTTGATTTGGCAAGCCCAAACAAGAGAAAGTGCAGCAGCAATTTTCTCTCGATCCAACTCCGATAAATCCAGGGAAGACTTACGACACCGATAATTTTACTCCAAGGTTACGACACCCTCAGGCCTGGTTCACCTTTCCACTCCACAATTCACCCTTATTTATTCCCTTACCTCACTAGTCACTGCAAATGCACTAAATCACACTTCCACCCTCTTCCTTTCACTGCCTCTTTCTTCTTGCCCCTTTCACATCTCCTTACACTTATCATCCTTCAACCAAAGTATCATCCTCTTCTCCAGATGATCATTCATGAAACGATGATACGCTTCTCTAACATTGAGTGACTACTTCTTGCTAGACTGCCGTCTTCTCTTGTATTACAGTAATTGAATCGATTCAGAATGTAACTTAAGTTGATTTTCTATCTTATTCTTATCAATCTTTATATTATAAAGGCTTACATTATAGAAGAAACAAAATATGGACTCTACTCACAGAAACTGAAACCTAGTCTATTGACATAGCTTGCCGTAGTGGAAAAGGCCACTTTCAGGTTCCAGCATAAATCCAGGTTCATTTTTTTCATTTGGAAAGAAAACAACACATCTTTTCAAGTAATATTGCTTATTAATATAATATATAAATATTATTATTAATAATATTATAGTAATATTGTTTATATTAATGGCACCGTATTTACAGTTGAAAGTTTTGTGTGGAGTGGTATTCAAGAGTATTGCGATTTACAAAGAGTTCAACGAATGGACATTTTAAAATTTTTTACATCAAATGTTAACTAATCAACATAACATTATTCTGAACAAATACTAAATTTGTAATGTCAACTGTTCAGAGTGTTGTTCAATTACATGATTGTAATCGAATTAAATCGAAAACTTTTTATTTAGATCTTCACAGAATAAAAGTTCAAAATATTACAAAATCTGTAATTTTTTTTATCGTATGGCTTTTATTGGTGGGAGACTCCACCTCATTGCACAATTCTGTAAAACTGTACAAAATCTATAATAACTGTACTGGATGGATTAATGCATAATTTGGACCGGAAACCACAAGTAATCCGACTGCTCCACATACCAAGCAGGAGCAAAGTAGACAATCGACAACTCGCAGGTTGCAGTAAGGGAGGCGGAGGCCTGAAACTTGTCTGAGAGACTACTCTGCGCGACGGCGTCGAATTTTCTGCATACAAAGAGCTAGTTATCAAGTTTACGATGCTGAGAATAGTGAGCCGAATAAAGGTATCCGATTCGCTACATCACCATTAAACAAAGTTCGCCCACCAGATGTTCCCATAATAATTCACAGCTATGCGAATTCTGTTTCCTCTTCTGGAGCTCATACTTGCTGGCGAAAATGGCAAAGTTGGATGGCAGCGCGCACAGAACAGCGCGGCGAACGCAAGAAACTTTGTCGTGAACCAACTATCTAGCACTTCTCAACTTCTTATTAGTATTCTTCTTCTCCATTTTCTTCTTTTTCTCTTTCCCCTTCTTCCTGCATGCAACCGAGTCCGGATATCTGTGTGTGCTGCTGCCCCTTCGGAGACAATGCTAAGAAAACTCAAGTCTCATCATTGTTATACAACTTCATGAAATAACTCAGAGATATTGAATTTGATGATTTATGGGAGTGGCGTCCAGTATTCACTGCAGAGGAGAGTTGGCTTCGTGAATTACAAAGAGGGGTGATAGGGAGAAACAAGGAGTTATGTTCATTTCTACAAACGGAGTTGTCCGTGTTAGATTTGCTAACTTGAAACTTTCACCTAAATTTATATTGGAGACATGTGTTGTGTTCAATCATTGATTTTATTTGACTTCGTATTTAATACCTCTAATTTTAAAATTAAAAGCACATATTTTAGACTGAAAATTTCTGAGTTGAAGTGAAGTGTAAAGGTAAGTTAGGAACTTTCCTTTCGAAAGATGAAATTTCATAAAATGGCGATCTTACGCTAAACAGATAGGAGCCTGTAGTAACTCAAAGTAATCATGGAAATATTTTGGAACAAAAATTTTCAAGTTCTAATCAATATTTCTACCAAAATTTATTAATAATATCAAATTTGTAGGGCTTAACTGTGTTATAGAATATTATCAATGAACAATATTGTAAATATTGAATAAAACTTAAAATAAAATTAAAAATACTCTCTTCACCTAAGATCCCATCTTTCTGAAATTTAATCTTATGAACTGAATTTTTTTAGAACACGGCCCTTAATTTTCAACTTACACATTATTCATTGAAACTCGAAAGAGAAACATTTTTGGACTGAGCCTGTCGTTTCTCTCCCAAATCATAGCCTACTGTATTAAAATTTGAGTTTAATAAATGAATTTAATTGAATCATCATTCTAAATTAATTATGAATGGTTTGAATTAAAGTATAATTTCAAATTATATTTGGGACATCTTGATATAAACTTATATGTTGTTAATCTCCATCATGACCATGTAGTTCATGGTCCATGTAGTTTTTTTTAAGAGCCCAGGTTTCAAGTGACGTATTCTAAATTTAATAATTTCATTTGCTTAATTGAACTGATTAATGAGTTGTATAAGCCATGTTAATATTAATCTAAACAATTAATGAAACCTTATTCTTTTGAAATATTAGTTAAAGACTATATAAATAGAATCTCTTCATTCCTTATTCTAAATGGTAGGTTCCATCACACGGGTTTGAGGAATATATTGTTTTTTTATGTTTTTTCTTCTTGGTGTGTGCGTGAGTGTGTGTGAGAGTTTTCCAATGAGGGTTTTTGAATTTAGCTTTTTTACCAGATTTTCCACCAATTCTCTAAAATACGAGTACATATATTTCACTCATGATGAATAATGAAGAAGATAACTGTGTGCTATTGAATAGTATTGATGAAGTTAATCTCTCTCATATTCCACAAAGTAATAATTTGACAATTCTTCATCAAAACATACAAGGCATAAGCAGTAATTTTGATAAATTTGTAACCTATTTGAGCTGTTGGAATGTAAGGCCTGCAATAGTTGTGTTATCTGAAGTGTGGTTGGATACGGATGATCAGGTATCGCATTATTTTATTGAAGGATATGAATTTTATTCACATATTTCTACTTTTACTAGAGCCACTGGTATTGTAGTTTATTATTCCAGCGAACTGGTTGATTTCAATTGTAATTTGACCGACTGTGAATTGAGCGGTGCGGATGTACTGTATCTACAGTGCGCCTTATCGAATTACAATTTCAATCTGATTTGTCTTTATCGATGGCATGGCTTTGACTGTGATAGATTTCTTTCAAGTCTTGACTCAGTTGTAGCTCGTTCAACAACCTGCGATACTGTCTTGATAGGAGACGTCAATATCAATATTCTTATCAATGATGATAATAAAGTTGACAGCTACTTAGAAATTCTCAGTTGTTATGGCTTTGAGCCTGTAATCAACATACCTACCAGAGTAACTGAAACAACGGCAACTCTAATTGACCATGTCTTTATTAGATCGCGGAACTTCACACATTTTGTTAGGGGTGCAGTAATTGAAACCTTAATAGGTGATCATAGAGCGGTGTCCCTGACTCTCCGATCAAATACCGTAAGATATAATGATAATTTAATTAGTAATAAATTTGAAATAGATTTTCATAGTCTTAATAACATGCTGATGTCTCATGATTGGAGTGACGTATTATTTAATAATAATGTTGATTATAAGTTCAACAATTTTCTTGAGACATTTGCAAATTATATTGAATGTTCCAAAATAAAATTGAAATTAAATCAACTGAATCAGTAAAAGTAAAAAAGCTTAAACCATGGATGACAAATGGTTTATGCACAGCAATTCACTCCCGTGATAAGCTATTCAAAAAAGTAAAAAGGAATCCCGAAAATGAAATTGTAAAAAATGAATTTAAAACTTTTTCTAAAAAAATAAAGACCTGGATCAAAATCGAAAAAGAAAAGTACTACGCCACAATAAATTTATTAGCTCCACGTCAAAAATGGGTAGTTCTGAATAAGCTGTGTGGGAGACCAAAAAAAGGAAGTCTTGATGAACTTAAAATTGAGCACGGGAGTGAGATTGTCAGTGACCATCATACTCTGTCAAACCTTTTTAATAATTTTTTTGTAAATATTTCTAAAGATATTGCAGCCTCATCAGGTAATTTAGATGTCAGTGATGTAGAGAGTTATAATGAAAATTTTACAAAAACCACTTGTCAAAGATCTATATTTATTGAGCCTGTCACTTTCAATGAAATGTTGATGTACATAAAGAAATTAAAATCCGGTAAAGCTCCAGGGGACGATGACATATCTTCTGGACTATTAAAGTCAGTTGCTATGTCTGTAGTCCCAATTCTGGTAGATATATTCAATTGCAGTCTTTCTACAGGTATATTTCCGTCCAGGATGAAATTGGCCAAGGTAGTACCCATATTCAAATCTGGCTCTAGATCAAAATTAACTAACTATCGACCTATATCCTTACTTTCAATTTTTCTAAGCTGTTAGAAAAGGTAATGAGAAAAAGGATTCTTGATTTTCTCAACTCATGTAACTTTTTATAAAAACCAATTTGGTTTCGTGAGTTGATGAATACAGAGATGGCTCTCCATACTTTCATGACAGCTATATATTCTGGCATTAACTCCAGACCAGCGAACTGTGTTGCAGGATTATTCCTGGATATAAAAAAGGCATTCGACACAGTAAGCCACACAATTCTGCTGGACAAACTATATAATGCTGGTATCAGAGGTGTTGCACATATGTGGTTTTCATCCTATTTGAAAGAAAGGGTGCAATATGTTGTCATAGGAGGTGTGAAGAGTGAGGTCCAGGTAGTAGATTGTGGTGTGCCACAAGGATCGGTCCTTGGGCCAATCCTATTTCTTGTATACATAAATGACCTTTTCTCATGTAACTACAATGGTGTGCCAGTGTCATTCGCAGATGACACTGCTTTTTGCATATTGTGGGTTGGATGGTTTGGACTTGGAGAGTGTGATGCAGACTGATGTTGATAGGTTGTTGTTGTGGTTCAAACACAATAATCTGTCTCTCAACCTGTCAAAGACCAAGTATATTCTGTTCACACTGTCGTCAGGCTGGAATTTACCATCTGGTTTGAAGTTCCACGTTGATTGTTTGCGGAATAATTGTAACTGTCAAGTTGTCACGCAAATTGACTCCATCAAATATTTAGGTGTTACAGTAGATGAGAAGCTTACCTGGTCTCTACACATACGTTATGTTAAAAATTATCTTTTACATATCCTGAGAAAATTCTATTTTCTAAATAAGATTCTTCCAACCACCATTCTTAGACAGTTATACTTTGCTCTTGTTGACTCTAAACTGAATTATGGAATAGGTTGTTGGGGCTCTACTTACATTACCCACTTGAGACCACTTATAACCTTACAAAAATCTATTGTCAGAGCTGTTAAAAAATCAGGAAGATATGAACATGCCTTTCCCCTTTTTCAAGATATAAAATGTTTGCCTCTAAGATACATATATGTTTTCAAAGTTTTATACCTATTCTTTGTAATGTCAGGAAACGGTGGTCAGGCACTTTTCAGGGAGAGAACAAATTATCAAACTAGGAGAGTCACTTCTGATCTGCTAAGGCTTCCCAGGTCATATACCACTTGTTTCCAGAAATCGTTTGTATTTCTAGGTCCGAAATTTTCAATAATTTACCTTTTGAGGCAAAGAGAATTGATAATAGGAAAATGTTCAAATATTACATTCTTAAATGGCTTAGAAATATCTTGCCTGATTGTTTGGAACACATGTTTTTTATTCTTTCTTAGTTTTCAACATAATAATTATTATAGTTGTTGAAAATCATATTAAAAAGTAGTTAAGCCCAAACTGGAAATGTATGAGAGGTGAGTGAATGTGTGTGTGTGTTTTCATTTTTTCTTGCCCAAAAAAAAATTATTTTTTTTTTCTTTCTGATTTTATTCAATTTATAGTATAAGCACTCCTGCTTGCACGCGTTAAGCATTATATGCTTACAGCAAGCTAGAAATATTCTGTTGTTTCAAAAAAGCTTTGGTTTTTTTTTCATAATACATCATACACGTAGAAAGCCTTATCACATAAATTATATTTTATACAATTTCTTCAGTGCACTTTGTATTTTATTTCCATTTTTGATGTTTGATGTATTTGAAATTTTGTATTTGTTTGATTTTTGAATCAGAATAAAACAATTTGAATTTGAATTTTGAATTTGAATTTGAGTTCAAATACTTATTGAATAGTCCAATTCAACACAATCAAAAATCTCCAGTTACAGTATGCACAAGAACGGGCAAGTTGAACATTGTCAATTTGAATTTACAAAACAAAACGCGAAAAAGCTCCGTCAATACAGGTAAGACCGCACATAATAATCATCAAGCATAGTTTATAGCAAGTATAGTATATGTAGGTAGTATAGTTCTGTCATCAAGATAATCTTTAGGCTAGGCGTACACCGGTTAGTCAAGACTAGACAAGACGAGATTAGTCTCATTTAGTCACAGTTCTTCACATAGCTGCTTATGAAGCAACACACCATTGCATCAGTGTGTGCTGCTTCATAAGCAACTATGTGAATTACTGTGACTAATCTCGTCTTGTCTTGACTAACCGGTGTACGCCTAGCTTTACGGTACTTCCACCTCCACAATCATCAAGACACTCGTAAAAGATGGGTGCACGCAGTTCACGAGTTAATTAGCGTGTTCATGCAGCAGCAGCCCCTCCTTCAGTGCGTTGACAACAGTTTCAACTCAACAGCCAGCGGTAAAGTTGACCGCGTGCGCCGCTTCCAAAAACCGCGTGCGAAGAAACTTCACCTTCAACCCCAGTGTGCGCCCATCAGGCACGTCTTGTGTGTGGCTTCCGACTCTGTTGAGCGCCATTAGAATCCCCCCCCCCTCACCCACAGATCATCTCCCAAGACACCATGCCACGTCAACTGAATAATGCAGAATTGCCTGCGAGCGCACTCCATTACTATATTCACGTATGTGCAGGCACACACTCACAAACCCAACCAGTTTCAGTTTCATTCAAGTGCCTATCAGCCACAGTACCCCGCACACACTGCATCAGGGACATGAGTGAGATGGATAAAAAAATGTCCAGTATAAATTTGATGTAAAAGAGTAACTTAAATTTTTAAATTGAAAATTTCAATCAAAATAGGCCCATGTAACTAGCCTACTTAGGCTAGGCGTACACCGGTTAGTCGAGACAAGACAAGACGAGATTAGTCACGTTTAGTCACAGTACTTCACATATTTGCTTATGAAGCAGCACACACCAATTAGTCATTGCATCGGTGTCTTGCTTCATAAGCAGCTATGTGAATTACTGTAACTGAACGTCACTAATCTCGTCTTGTCTTGTCTTGACTAACTGGTGTACGCCCAGCCTTACTTGCAGAGATTTTCTCAAGCTAATTAATATTTATTCTCTAAAGGTTCACACCTTGTAGCTTGTAGCTATCGCAGCTAGATGATTTTGTAGTACAATAGGAAATTGATTATCTCCAACTAGGGAGAACATTTCACTTACATTCCCTCCTCATCCATTATGGCGGTCTGACCAATCTCCGGCTGTGCCATCAAGTGCTTGAGTACAATGGAATTCATGAAATACGTGTTGCCTATGGTCTAAAGGCCGATGGACCTTCAGTGCGTTCATTAACCCCCATCTCTCTTGATGGCGCTTTCAACAAGCTGAAGATGTGCCACATAGCACTGGGAAGTGGCATTCATGAAACAGGTATTGCCTAGTTCACCAGGCCGTCGGACCCATTATAGAAGCCTGCAAATTACAAGAAATCATTAAGTTAGTTAAGAGTAATTTTTAATGTCAATGTCTCGAGTATGCAAATAATAAATAAATAAATTTATTTCATAATAATTAATTGAACGAAAATTCTAATTAATTGCTATATAATATTCTAGAGACTTCGGCTACTGCGAATATTGACAACCAAATAATAGCTGAAGGGAAATTCGATGAACGCTGCTACACAAAAAACTTTTGCCCGGGCGGGAATCGAACCCAGCACCCCTTGATTGCCGTCAAGTACCCTCACCTGTAGACCACCGGACATCTTCTTTATTGCAGCATTCATTTTCGAATAAGCCAATTCGGCCAGATATTGAATTTAGCGTTTATCGAATTTCCTACTATTTATTATTCTGTTGTCAATATTCGCCGTAGCGGAAGTCATCAGAGTAAAGTATGGCAAATAATTTGGATTTTCGTTCAATTAAATATTATGATTGAAAAGCAATTGAATGATTATAATAACTCATTTCCATCCATCTCCAAATAAATTTATTTCTTTTGAAAAATAAAATCTAAAAATACATGCATAAAATATTGACTACAAAATTTGAAAACTACAAAGATATCAAGTCAGAAAAAAATATAATGGAAATTAAGCCACTCAACTATGGAGACCCATGTACTAGAGTGGATGAAATTCACAGATGTAATTACAGAGTGGGTAAATAAATTCACAAAGGTAGCAATCAAGTATTTTAATTCATGAATTTTTGTTTTGTATATTACCGTTTATTGAAATATTATTCAAAATCAATAATTGAAAACTAATTTACAATTAATTGATAATGTGGATTTTTATCAAGCAAATTTTGACACGGAAAAATACTATTTTTTCTTTCCTTGATATTGTATTTTTCTCAAATAAATAAATTAATACTGGATGAAATAATATTATATTTCAATAAAAAACAAATGATGATGGGCCTACCAAAAAATTTGAACTTAAAACTGAAACTATATGTTTCGAACTGGTCTGTCGCGTTTGAATTAAATTCAGCCGCGCTAATTTATGCTGCATTTACCTAATGCAGTGAAAGTGGTATGAGCCAGTAATTAAACAGCTCATATAAATAGGTTCATAAAGTAGGCTTATATCACCTAGCTCCTTTCGTGATTGTACTTTTCTCATTTTTTATTAATTCCAGCCCATTTAATTCATAGGCTTTGCTTCATAGCTTATATAAAAATGATGTAATCTACAAAATTAGCCTACAACAGTAAGCCGCATCAAGTATTAAGTGCATCAGAACAACAGGTTGTCTGGCAAGATTATTTATTCTTTCATCAATCTAAATTTTCTTCATAACTCAAATAAACATATAGGAATGCAGCATTCTTATATCAATAAATTTTATTTCATAGTAATATTGATGTCTTTGAATAATTCAGTTGTGATGGTATGTAGATTTCGTAAGGTTCTCACCGGTCTTTCTCCCTAACTCTAAGTAGCAAGAAATAGTAAATCACCAATAAATCGCTAGTAAGTAGCAAATCACCTTGAAATTACCTCTCCTTCAAGTTGAAAAAACCTATGCAAAACTCATAGATTCTCACAAGAATAAAAATATATCCCGAGTTTTTAGCGAAATCTCAAAGTTTTGGCGTAATTTGAAAATGCTTAGTTATATAATACCATTTTTGAACGTATAATAGTTGACGATTAATTAATTGTCCCCGCTGATGGGTCAGAATATCAAGCATGCATGACCACTATCGTTTTGTAGGATATGTAATTGAACGAGCGTATTGTATTATAATTGAACGAGCGGAATTGTTTGCGTTTGTTGGAGTTGTGTCACACAGCAAAGAAAATCCCTAGGCCTATTCTCTGTATGCTCTATGAAGGCTAATGTTAGGGATAATAACTATAAGGTTTAGTGCTTAGAGAACATAAATGTGGAATGTGAACATAAATATTTAGACCTTGAATGTGGAATATGTAGATGATATAAATGTAATAATACGGTACTTTGAAAACGAATTTTCATCATCTATTTTTAAACTCACAACTACAAGATTTACTACAGTAAAATTACTGTATAGCATGGTTGCTTGGATCTTTATATTTCATTAATAGCAAGTATAGCAGAATCCATTTAACTTGTCTGAAAACATAAGTGTACAATAAATTACCCCAGGAGATCAAGCAGACCAAGGAGTTGGGGCCCTTCAAGGAGCGATTGAAGGTTTTTCTGTCGAGGAGACCATATTATAGCCTACAAGAATTTTTTGAGGACAACATGTCGACCACATGACCACCCAGAAAAATTGACGACCACGGCGCTGTTCGCGCTACTAGTGGGACTGCTTCAAGTATCAAGTAAGTAAATAATTATGTTTTACTCGGCCACCAGTCCAATATTTGACCTACAAATGCTGAACCTCGCAGATTATTGAAAAGGTTTTTTAAAAAGTTATTCTTTGAAAGGTCTTCTTTAAAAAGGTCTTTTAAAGACTTTGATTATTGTGTCAAAATCACTGTTTAATTATTACCGAAACAGCTGATTTCTGACAAGTTAAAAGATCGTACTATAACAATAATATACCATATCCAACACATTTCTCGAACCGGCTCCAGCATAGCTATCATTGTTCAATGATAGCCAAGGCTCCAGACAAGCGGTAGGCCTATTTAATGAACACCAAACATTAGTATTGTTATCAAGAAATGTTCGTTGTTTACCAAATAACGAAACAGCCACACATGTCGTTATGCCAAAAACGAGTTAGTGTTTGCCAAATACTGTTTGTCTGGAGACGGCTTTAATACCAACTCAAATTATTGGTGTTTACTATAAACACTGCAAGTCTAGACCGGGTAAGTTACCGTATTACCTAAAAAACCCATCAATATTTGAATACTACGGTACCGTAGTCAGGTAGTCTACTATCAAAATAATCCTCTCGATGAACTCATAAGAGCTATTAAGTTTCTTCACCAAATCAAGCGATCAATATTCTATTTTTATAGCCTACAAAAGGTAAAAGCCGAGACAAAATACGAATAGCGGTAGTTACGTTATTTGTGCAAAATATGGGCAACAGAGGGCTCTCGTGCTAACGAGTCAAGAAGAAACCACTAAGTTTCTATCCAAGGATTCGCAAGAGTGAATAATAGTGTACCGTATTAATAAAATCGCTATGTCCACATTTGGTAGATTTATTGTGCGACTCAATCATACTCCATATGACCATATAATATATGGATGCTCAAGCATTGGCCACATGCAGTGAAGCACACATTCCCTATGTCCACACTTGGTCGATTTTTGTCTGTATTTCGATTTTCCTCATAGCGCATGCTGTGCAGCACATGACGTATGCATATGCTGTGCATCATTCGTTTTCCCGTCTAATTAAAAGCATGACGAAACGTCTAAATGATGAAAGTCCACAACGTGTGGACATAGCTAATGACACAAATTACCAAGTGTAGACAATCCAGGCCTATTAAAGACATACCAATGTAACCAGCGAAGAGCCAAATACGTTTACTTTCAACTAGATTGTTTCACTAGGCATGTGCATGAGTAAAATTCAACTCAAATCCCTAGGCTATATCCAGACGAAATTGAACCCGCCAGAAAGGCGTGGTCTACACAGCCCAGACGAAATAAAATCAACCAAGTGTGGCCACAGCTTAAAAGAGTAGTTTCGAATTGTATTCTTTGCAAGGCCAATTGTGTGAAAACTTATAATTCATTACTTTGAAATCAATGAGATTGAATACTTTTAGTTACCTTCCACAACACAATACGACAAAGTTATTTCAATAAATAACTATCATAATATAGAAGGTTACACTGTTTTTTACAATTTATAACTCAACTCTTAAGTGAGCACTATGCCACTAACCTGGAAGCCGGTTGGTATCTTCATTATCATGTGATAACCTAATCACCAGAGCAGAGATGTTCAATCAAGTATATAATCATCGGAAGACATTCGTTCACTTTTCACTGTATGCAACAAATAAATATGCAATAACTTAAATTACAATAATAACTTGAATTCGATGGCCAATCCCGAACTTGCACGCTGGATCATGAATAATGAAATGCTAAAAATGAACATGGCGGAATGGAGTGGGAGTTGGCAATCAGAATGGCCAAATTCTGTTATCTAATCAGCTGATCAATATCCATATTTTTCCAATTTTCTAGTCTCTATTATTTAAGTTGGTAATGATTACGCGCTTAATATTTGAATTATTGAAGCGGCGAGAAGATTTTTTCGGCTTCTAGACGTTAAACCAAAACAATAATTGAAATCTGTAAGATATTTTATCCTTCTTAAATTGCATTATTTTATTGAGCCTATAACTTACATTATTTGATTTCCAGTAATAATATTATCAAGTTGTTGAACTATTGGTAAGAAGATAAATGCATTTGTAAAGTGAAGTATTCACAATTCAAGATAATTATGTTTGAAATTGGTTTATCGTAGCTACTTTACTTTTATGATCAATTTCCAGGATTATTAAAATTAAAAAAATTATATTGATTCAAAAATAGTTGAGTTTTAGTATTATGATTACTGTAATAATTAATTCTTTCAAGAGTAACTTCCATTTTCCTTCCCCAGCAGTCTAAAAATAATTTTCAAGTGAAAGATGTCCTATTTATTATTCCAGAAAAGTCAGTATTTTTCATATTTCTTTCAGTAGGAGAGTAATAATAATTCTGACTCACACAATAAGATTTTTTATTAGAATTAAAATATCAAGACAAATCCAGATTCAATTATCCAAACACTATCATTACATGAACATAGAGCATATTTTTAATCAGGTTCATTACAAAAATCAAATAGATATAAGATCTGCTTTTTACAGAGAAAACAATTTGAACAATTTTCCAACAGATAACAAGTCAAATCATTTCAATAATTATTGGCAGGGATCACATAACAACTTTTTGCACTATCGTAAAAATTTCTCGGCTCACAGACTAGCCACAACCTGCGAAATGCCGAGATTCCAACAATTCTTCATAGGCGACAGACTATACAAACTACAGTGAAAAAAATCGCCTTTAGTAATATTAGTAATTAATATATATTTATATATCTATATAATAATATTTGTATATTTTACACAGTATATATTTTATCAATTAACTATACATGTATCTTAATAATTATAATTTCACTTCTTAACAATTTCAGTTCAAAAGATGTCCATATTTGTTTAGTGAATGAACCGGCATTTATATTGCATCTTACACTTCTGGCACATCGTTTTAATAATAAATTATATCAATAAATGTTTCAACATGAAAAACAAATATATAATAAGATTTACAGAATTATGAGTTAATTATATAAAAACTTGTTCAAATATGCAAAGTAATAAAATAAACGATTCTTATAATACAGTTTTCCAACATTATAAAAATAATGAAATATCTATAACATTCTCACATAAAATGGTATTCTCATTTTTATGGGAAATCAATATAGGCTAGGTTTTTCCAATAACAAGACAACAAATTGAGTTCCAGTCAATAGATAAAAAACATGGTAGGCTCATGAAGTGTGTTAAGTAATATCAACTGGTGTAGAACAGAATAAGGAAAGCTCAATATGATGGAATTGGATCATTAGGATATTGAAATTATCACTCTTCAAAAGCAATTAATATTTTTGAACAATAGTGAACAACAAAGGATTAGCATAGAAACAATTTTCCTATGACATCAAAAAGACAAGCATACAGTTCATAAATTACAAATGGTAGACTACAATTTACTCATTCATTCAGAAACAACTTTCAAGCACTAATCTCTTTTGCGAAAATTCAATAACTATTCAATTAATAACAGTATTAGATTACATGTAAAACGAACAACCAGAACATAAACATCTATAAAACATATTACCCTGACATAACTTCATATAAATATGAAGAAGCTAATAAGAGATTAAGTTCTACTAGTTTCATTTTCATAGCTTCTCGATTAATGTACAAAGCGCCATGTCAAAACGGTAAAATATTGTTCAAATATGTTTAGCATGAACTCAATTCTAATGTTGAAAGACTTTTCACAAAAACTGTTTTATTCTCCACTAGAATGTGGGAGGGTATTTCTAATTAGTTTATCTAAAACACAAAATTAAGTCTTCTAATAAAATTATACCAACGATACTAATTTCAAACATAGAACACGATAAATGAGTCTGGTGCTCAAGCTAACATAACATTCCATTTCAAACATTTGTAACTAATTTGGCAATCGTTGATGGTGTCAACATGCCAAAACTTACTCAAGCAATTTTGTATTCAACTTATTTTCTCAAGTATCATGAATAATTATTTATCGAACTCGTTCGAATATTGCTGAGGCAGACAAATTCATAAAAACTAAATTGATAGATTAGAAACAAGCGATTGATCATAATTCGGCAGTATTTCATCCGCCTCATAATTTATATTAACATAACTTGTATGGTTACACTCAAAGTTGCAATAACTCACAAATTTTCTGATAAATTTAGACAAAATGTTAGATTTTCAACACAATAAAAATTATTTCAATTAAACTTCAATGACTGCTTGAATTTCATTGCAATGACTGCATCTAATTTGTATTCTCGACTTCATCAATAAATTTGAATCCAATAAAATTTCAATTTTTCAATTCTACTTATGAAAAATAAGGCTCAGTACCCAGAATAAACAAATGAATGAATCAATTTATAATGTGATGCTATTGATTTTATTGATTGATATGATATTGACTTTATCGTTCATTTTCGAGTCCGATATTTAGCCTTCACCTTTGTAATTTCGGGAAATATTTAATTTTTCTGAATCAATTGTTTCTAGCATAAAATTTTTAAAATCATTTGAGTAAATAATATCGATTTTCTATCTTATCACATGCGGTCAAAAAGTGTATAACCACTCAGGCGAAATATTTTCAGGGGATTAATTAATAAGAAATTATAAAAAGAAATTCGCCTTACTTCATTAATGTCTAACACTAGAATTTACTGGAGATTCAAAATTAAGACCAAATAGTTGTCTTATCATAGTATATTTTTGGCTGAAGGAGGTGCTGGCTGGAAGTCGATATTTTTGGCTGAAGGATGTTCAAGTCGAAAAAATTAAGAGATACCTTAGACTGAATTAATTTAATACTAAACTGAATAATTCACGAATCAGTGCTAGTATTAACCATGGATACAACCTTGCTTCTAGTTGAGCCAAAACTGAGTAATTAGATTGAAAAATAATCCTACTAGAACAATGTGTGAAAGCTAAATTCATGAGATTTCTATAGATGAGAAACTAACAACTCAACAGTTAATATTTAGTGGAACAAATCAGGATAAAAAAAGCTTCATTAAAAAATTACAATTATTCCACATGTGATATATTTCGTGGGCAGTGGATGAGCTAAAATGAAAGTCAGAATAAACATTAATTCATGAGCCATTTTAAAGAAATTTTGAACACAATTCTCAATCTGCTGCCTCCAGGTTTTCTCCAAATAGTTTAAAAAGTAATCTGAACAATTTAGAAGTGAAACATAAAAGCGGGTTTTGATTATGGAGACTACTAAAATAACTATCATCTTGAAGACAAGCTTCAAGACATTGATTCAGCTTTCAAAACCGGCATATTAGTTATTTCATTTGATACTGAAAACCTACCAATCTATGATAGACAAACATTATCTTGATCGCTGATGTCAAGATTTAATCGAGTATAGTTGCAGTTGACAAATATGTGGAAAATTGATAATTTCAATCTTATTTTATTCTCACATTTCCGTAGAATTTTGGGATCTTAAATATTTTGAACTTTATTGTTTAATGTCAATTTGAAGCTGACATGGAGGCAGCAGTCGATTGTCAAACAACAACAATATTATTTTAATTCATAAAATCCTATTAGGATTTTCAGAGGTCAACAAAGATTGAATTATCATTGAATCACTAAATTTAAAAGCATAATTACAATTTTCAATATCTACTAACAATGATTAAAATTTGGTTATTTAATGATGTCTGCCAGCAGGGCTTTATTCTAAAATTTTAATTGCGTAAGACAATAGCCTTGTTCACCTCTGAGCCCTTGAGCTTCTCTTTATGCCATTAGAAACAAGAATTATTGTTCAATGTTGCGAGATTCAACGATAGTAAAAACTATACATCTAATAGGGGGAAGATACATAAAACATTCAACGAAAATTTGTGAGTAGACAGATACAATTAGAGCATTATTCACAAGTAAGATAAATAACATAAATTAAGACACTTTAAAAAACCGAACTAAAAGCACTGAATGAGTGATTTAGACTATGTTATAGCTGTTCCTTAGTTGGAACCCAGATGGTGGGTCCTGACTGCTCGGTTATCACTTGCTTCACTTTCTGGTAGATCTCTTCAGGCGTGTCTCCTTGGACTACAGCTGTAAGAACGACAGATCATGGATTAGGCGATTTATTCATTTCATTTCTCAACAACACATTTTTCACAAAGTGAAAAAAAGCTACAGGAATATACCACGGTATATAGAAGGAGGCATCTCCATCAATGTACCTTGTCGACAGACATTGTCCTAACTCCTTAAATCAAAAATTTTAATAAAACAGTATTTCTAGAGGTTATGATCATAATCTTTGTCTTTAATCACTGTGATCATAATCACAGAGTCTTTTTTCACTGACGATCTTAGGCCCGTATTATCAATCACAGTATAAAAGTCGCTCAACTCCCTTGGGCACATGTTATACGAGCAGCATTAATTTTTTTGCGCATGCATCAATTAGGTCGGACCAGCCACAGAGCACTTTAATGATCTGTGATTGGTCCGGCGTTGTCGACGCATGAGCAGAAAAATTAATGCCGCTAGTATAACATTGACCCAAGGGAGTTTAAGTTGAGCGACTTTTAAACTGTGATTGATAATATGAGCCATAGTAAGTCAAAGCAACTATAAACCACAATTATTAACGCCTAATAATAAGCCACAGAACAAAATTATAACTTGAAGCTAAATTACGTACTATTTCATTGTAATGCAAATCAATTGTAAATCTTGAAATGGCTTGGGACGTTATAATTTGTGAGATCACTATTAAAAAAACAAACAAACAAGTGTCATAACTGCCATTGAGCTTTAAAAGTTTATTTATGCTTGGGACATGGAAATAAGAACTTTTAGCTGGATTTTCCTATCTTCTATGAAAGCCTTTTTCACGTGTTTTACATGTTGACTGACCCGACGACATTGACGCATGCGCATAAAACTTTATGCTGCGCTAATGCCGTCTAGTATAATATAGCTCTCAACGAATCTCTGAAGCAGGAAAGAAAAGAGATATCTGGATCAAAATGAAATTGAAGATTGAAAACCAAATAAGAATGAATAAAAATCTCACCTGTGAAGAATTCTCCAAATTCTTGTTCCATTTTCAGAGCACGGTCATATGTTTTCTTAGCGTGCTCTTCGGTTATTCTCTTATTCATCTCCCTGTAAAATAATTATCCATATGAAATACTGGAGAAAAGTAAAGCGACTCTACAAAGAGAAGTAGTAAATAGATGAGATAAATTCCTTGAGAATGAGGTGGAAAACGGTTTGAGAAAAAGATCTTAAAGTTTCATCTAAGATCTTCAGAAATGAAAAATGATAACTTATTCATTTGAAACACGTCCATGACTCGAATATCAAGTACTGCATCACAAGGAATGACTTTCTCATTACATTATATTGCGTATAAGTTTAATGAGTTTTTCAACTTGGTGTTTCGAAAATACTATGTTCAACTTACAACAAATACAATTTAATAATAGTTATTATTGATATTAGTTGATGGTGATCCATGAAGTTGGAATCCATTAATTGGAAATTGAAGCAACAATTAACTGTTATATAAACAAAACTATTAGAAATGTGAACTTACATAATTGATTCTACGGATTTCGGCTTAATAAATATTGCGATTGGATGTATGTTAGCCACTTGTAACCTCTTGATTGCATTACCACTGACATCTAGAATACAGTGCTTTCCCTGTAATCACAAAGCAAACAACAGAATTATTAACCATAGTAGGCTACACAGAACAGATTCAAATACAAAAACACACCCAGCAATTTCATTTACAAGCTTCCTATCAAGGTGAGGTACTTGATTGCTGGAAGTTCAAATATTGTTCCTCTTCAGCAGCCCTATCTACTCAGAATTTCATGAAAACTCAATTGAATTTAATTGCAGTGTTCAAAGAGAGCTCAATTAAATCAATATAAATGGGTGTTGAATTAGAACATTCTTCATAGTTTTTGGTGATCCTAAGCAATTCTTCAAGCAAGAATTCAGAGCCAGCATTTCTCATTCGAATTCCAATACAATACTAATTCTCATTTTTCTAAAAAAATAATAATAATAAACATGAACCATACTAGGGTAGGAAGCCACAATACTTCTCTTAGGGTAATGATATACTTTTTTTGGTTCTGAATTGATAAATTTGCTATCAATCAATTCAAGCCCTATTGCCTGTTTCATAATAGTCCTGCAATAAAGGGAGAAGCTAAACATGCACTGGGAATACAATAATAAAATAAATTAAAAATAATAAATTTGATTTTATTCCTGCATAGAAGCGATACAAACATAATGAAGATTGAAGAAAAAAATACAATAGATAGCTCAACTTGGAAAAAATAGTAAGGTGAACAAAAACCTCCTGGCTTTTAGAGTACGGTAAGTTATAAAAAGAAGGTATTTATATAGAATGAGCAGAAACATGACAATAATGTCTACAAATGATCTCAGTATCGAGATCACGTCCGCATATTGTTATTGGATATACGTCCGCATAAGGTATTGTTAAACTAACACTTTAAATAATTATCAATTGAATGAACAATGAACATACTGCAATAGATAACTATTGGAAATAATGAGCAGGGGACCAAGATTTAAAAAAAGTAGTATTACTACTGCAAAAAAAGTCATTAAGACGGGTAAGAATCTGGTAATCAACCATATGAGGCATATAAGGATTGTCGTACATAGAAGTAAGTGTTTGATACAAACTTCTAACTACGCAGTCAGAACTACTAAACAGTGACATTGGATAAGGCTTCCAATAATCATTCAGTGCTGAAGGGAAGTAAGCATTATTTCAGGTGTAATTTGAACTATCTGATTGCACTTCGTAAGTGATATTTATACCGAATTGATCTAATCAAAGATACAATATCAAAGAAAAATAGGCGTTTTAGCCCAAAATGTTTTAATCAGGAAAAGCAAGTGATTAAAGAATTTTGTTGTTAGAAAAATTAAAAACTTTTGAAAAAGCCACAAAAAAGCAACCATGCCTTGTATACTGAGGGCCAAGAACCGCATCACAATAATCTATTTAGTCTTTTATTCAGTCTTTTTATTCAGAATCTATTGTGACACCACTATTCCCACTCATCAAATGAAAAGTGTATAACAAAGTGTGTAACACTTTATACACATATTTATACATGGTATTTTTACTGGAAATAAACTTATTACATAGCAGCTGAGCTTTTCAATTCTAGTGAGTTTCAGCCTTTTTCCTGTATAACAAGACTTCTAAATTTCTATAAAGCAAATCTGAAGGTACAGTATGAACATTGGAACACAAACCAAGACTTGTAAATCAATTACCTTTTCAGCCACTTCCTTGACAGATGCTACAGAAGTGCCATATAAATTATCATTGTACTGCCCAGCTTCTATGAAAGAGTGGTTTTGAATATCTTTTTCCATTTGTTCTCTTGAAACAACAAAATGGTAATCTCTACCATCCACTTCATATTCTCGTTTTGGTCTTGTCGTATCTGCAAAATATAACATTTTGATAAGAATACTTGAAAATGCAATATGATATTTTGACATCAACAAGAGTATTGATTATTAGCAAAGAATTCATTCAAAATAACTTTCATAAGAACATTTTGTTTCGTCTTTGAAACACGAAAACTGACAATTAAAATAACCATCCTTTCAAAATTGATTCCTACTTTATTGCACGATAATCTCCTAATTATTATATGAAAATATTTTTTGATCCCTGTTAACATTATTCTTCGGTCGACTCATCAACAAAGCTGTCAAATACAACTGTCCCATTTTGCACCTGAATTGAAAAACTGAAACCATTACAACTTTTCACAATATTTATTGTGTAGTGTAGAATAATATTCATACACAATACAATTTTGACTTTGTTGCATCAGAATGGATTAATTCTTATAAACTTTGAACACTGAATAACATGTTAATTACTATGATTCATTTACAATCCAGGTGCTTATCAAAATGGAATAGCTTCACCTGATTTTGTGAATTTTGCAATAAATTAATTTAAAAACAGAAATCAATTTAGAAACAAATTTTAGATATTGAATTTTTTTACTGTGGTTATTCCCACATAAGCTCTTGGCTAGTGCATGGTTAATGGGGAGGATGATGATGAGATATGAATGGACCTACAGCTTTAGGTGGGTTCCGAACCCAATAAATCCGAATAATAAATTAAAAAACTTATCCTGGGTTATGGACTTACGTGGCACACATGACCCATATTTTTCTGGGTGCTCGGAAATGAGGTCATCATTTATTCTGTCTTTGAGTGGCCCCAAAATTATGACCGGGCGAGTGTAGTCAATATTTTCCTGTGCCACCGATTCATAAGAAAGAATAGTTTCTTCCGTAGCTGGAAACACAAACATCAAATCAATTAATTATTTTATTCAAAATAATCAACACCCTAACTAAAATTAAATACAGAATTTCTTAGCAGAGAAATAAAAGCTCAAATCACAGACAAGACAAGAAATACATGGTCTGTATTTCAGATCTATGAAAGAGTAAAGTTATAGTTATACATAGCACGGTACTCTTATACATCAGATTACTCTTTGTATGATATTTTAACTAGTTTTTTACGAGAAAATTGTTTTTAATTTTTCTTTTAATCTCCTCACATACATATAAACTCAGCTTTAAACTTTCTGCAATAGTATTTTACAGTTGAACTTCTTGATTATAACATCTATGGAATTCATTTCGATTGGCCATTCCTGTAGCAATAATGGAGTTTCACATTACTTATGATATTCCTTGTTGATTTCTCAACTTATTTTAACTTTCACTTTGAATTGAATAGTTTTTCTTCGCACTCACACATTTCTTATTATTCATTTTCACTTATCCTCCTAATATAAATCTTGGAAGTTTATCATCTCAAACTCTAAATTTCCATACATATAACTTTGTTGTAGTTGAATGAGGTTCAGTTAAGTTTTATATCACTGCATTAATAAATAGTAGACTATAACTGACAGATAAATTCCATTTGATCAAAATTCCAACTGATCCAATTTTGAAAATTATCAAAATTACTATTGCATTTTAAATGGCTACAGAATAAGAACTGTTCCATATCATGCCTCTAGAATCAATTTGAGATGTGAAGTATCAAAAATCTATCATTTAACAAAAATGCTAAGTGGACAAAATCGAATAAAAATTATTTTTAATCATACCATTCAATAATAAGCTATCTAAGAGAATAAAAGTATCTATATAAATGAATTTATTATTTTCAATGCAAAATTTCTAATTTTGTAAAAAGATGAAAAATTTGCTGATGCGTTAAGTAAGTATATGAATCATTTTCAAATATTTGTTCATTTACAAAAATTTTAGCAGATCGGTTTGTAATGTTTTGAACCAATAGTTTCAATTATATGTATCATACTTGTTAAATCGAGATATTAGCTCTATTCTAGGCAATAGACTTATTTCTATGTTAGTTGGAAGAAAACCAATAATACATTAATCAGTATGGTAAAACATACACAGGCGACAATGTTTATGAAAATCTAATAATTCAGAATATATAGAAAATCGTATCATTGAAGAAAATCTACCATTAGAAAGGTATGTCTAGTGGAAGAAAATTTTCTTCATAGTTACCAACATAAGCTTAAAGGCTTGAACGAAGGCGGCAATCATAAAGGTTGCAAGGTGACCTCAGAATTGAACTGGCTTTAAAACCCGCAAAAAAGTATGTGATTGAGGAAGGATCTTCAATAACAACTCAAATTATTGATTCTAATCCTTATTATTACAAGAAGTCGAGAATCAGGGTGATTTTTACACGAGATTTCGTTACTTTTTTCATAAATGAAAAAGTTACTGATATTTAAATAAACTATCCAAGATTGTTTTCAGTTAAAATTCATTAGCTTTCACTAGCAAGAGCTTTTAAAATTCGTCATGACAGTGATTCGATTAATTTTTAAAAGATTCTAATACTTCATCAATAATTAAGTTTTTGAATACCAACTATTGTGAAAACTCATAATATGAATTTTTCTACTTAGAATAGTAGTGAATTACTGAAGTAGCAGCATAAATCGAATGTAAAATTGGTAAAGTGACTGAAAAGCAAGAACTAATCTGACTAGATCAAATTGCGCTAAAAATGCCAATGTGTGATGATTCTAAGAACTATACTACTTAGTAGATGGAAAAATCTATTCTAGATAAATATCGAAGCATTTGTTCGTGGAACATTCATGTTACATGATATTCGACTGTTAATTTTACAAAAATCAACTTTGGGAAAAGGGATGTCAACAACCTTGGAGAACAATATGCAGAAATGGAGCTCACATCAAAACCCGGGTTCAGAAAAGGGACAGATACTTTAATAGATAGCTTACCAAATAGTATTTCTATAATGCTAATACTGCTTAAGCTAATACCTTCACTGCTTGGGTCGTCTTGGGTGTAACACAACATGAATGCTGCAACAGAAATTAAAAGCAAAAATTATGCTACGGGGAAAAGCAACAAAATAAAACTTAATTGTGCACAGAAATTACAAAATTATTCCATGGCAAGGAGAAGTGATTAACTTCATATTGCTGACTTTATGATTATTACATGGGTGATTATAGGTGGATAATAGGGTAAATTTGTGGAATTTACATGAAAAAAAGTTATCATCTTCTTTCTTTTCTTGTAGGATTTCTATAGTTCTACGGGATTATAGGGTAAATTTGTGTAATTCACATGAAATAAATTTATTTTATTTTCTTGTAGCATTTCATAGTTCTATGAGGGTTTCTATACAAATGCTGAAATGAGAAATGAGAAAGGGAATTCACCATGAAAGGAAAGTAGGGGGACACATAAGGGGATTCTAACTCTAATAAAATAGAAAGTGATGAATTGATGAAAATAAACAACATTAGAGCCCATAATTGAATGAAGTAGAAGAAAACGTGACATGGAAGTACAATGGGAATTGAACTATAAAATCGTGAATGTTAAAATACAGTTTATAAGTGCTAAAATGACAAGATATGAGATGGTGAGTTGATATGTTATGTGATTGTGAATGTGTGATGCGTTGATGATATGTTATTAGAGTTGCTTGAGAAATAGTAGATGATCAGAACTGATAAGAATGTGAATAAAATTGCAAGAGATCGCCATGATGCTATCAATTCAAGTTGAAAGGGAAGTGAAGTAACTCACTTGAAAAGTGAGATGGTGATGAAAAATTTTCTATGGTGTGAATATGGAACAATTTGAAGATACTTTATTGATTTTTGGATACATATATGCGATTTTGAATGGTGATATAAGGATCAAAAGAAGAAAATGAATAATAAGGAAGCAAGAGAGATTGATTGATAAATGGAATAAAATACGCAGATAATTAATAATTTTGGACGATTGTGTAGAGAAAATAATAATTATTAAAATAAATATAAATAAATAAAAAGTGCGGTAGATACTATGAAGTAAGAATATATGATGAAGATTACAGATGATATCATATTCTTGATTTATTTAATCACAACAATAATGATAGAATTTGGAGATTGGATGGAATATTAAATGTAGAGGGGAAAAAGAGGAATTGACCCTTGATATTCTTGGAAATGAGAGTAATAATGGGCAAAATAATACAAAATAATCGAGTTGAAATCGATGAAATTTGAACACGTAAGAATACTTGCAATCCTGATTGAGAACCTGATTTAGTTATTCAAATTATAAAAATTCTAGTGTAAAATATTTCAAAAAGTTAAATAATATTATAAAAAACATGAAAATGACAAAAATTAATAAAAAATCAACAAAAATGTTATATTTATCAAAACATGTGAAATAAATAGTTTCAAAAATTATTATTTCAAAATAAAAAAATTAGTTCTATTAGCTATAAATATTTGTTTTATTGAAAGAATCCAGTTCCACAAGATAAACGGACAGTTACTAGAAGAGCTTTTGCAAGCGTTTTAAAAATCATGCTCATGCAAGAAACAAAATTCGAGCGGAATTTATTTATTTTTTCTTATAAAATAGAAATGTTGTTTTTCATTAAAAAGGATTTATTCTTTTATAAACTGGGATTGATTTTGAGAAGGATGATACTTCTCGAAAATTGTACAGAAGTGCTAACGCATATTACTTTATTATAGTAAGGTTGATGAATACAGTAGCTATTTCAAAATAGTGAACGATTGATCAAAAATTGAAGAAAATTAGTGTGAATATGGGGTACAGTAATGTTTGAGTAGATTCAGAACTCACCTTACAAAATACATTAAATTTATATAATAATAATCATTATTATTGCAAATAGGGGACATGACATCAAATAAGAATCTACTTTGCAATAGGATTTGCAGAAAAACATTTTTGTGTTGGAGAAACTGAAATTTGTGAACTTCTATTGCACAAATGCACATATTCTGTGCTCCAATAAAATACATCTCAACAGAGTGACTATAATACTTCATAGTGGAAGAGGGTTATAAAACAACTCTTGCAAATTAATTTAATGATTTGTGGGAATTGTTTCAAGGGGAGGATTTCCTACATTTGAATTGATAAGAGCTCCTAAAAAGTGATGATGAAACAAAAATGGTTAGGTTACAACTTATGGATTAAGACAACAGTACTGTACTCAATGTTACTTTTACAATCAAGTCAATTCTGGAAAGATAATTGTTGGATTAAGTCAAAAATAGTTACTTATTAAGCAATCGTATCAACGAGCTTTATAATTTGAGAAAATTTAGAGTTGAATTTACCGCAGCATTTTCTAAGGCATTCATTGACAGTATCAGCAGCAATAAAATAATTACTCTACAACAATATTCGATAGAATAAAGAGGATAGATAAGTAAACATTCTCAATCAAAACAGTGCGCTAACATTCCAACGACAGTGTAGCCAACCTTCCAATTCGAAGAGAAAACATACTTACGCAGACCCGCTGACTCTCCTTCATAACACGGCGTAGTTGGCGAGTCTGTCAGACCAGAATAGTAGTGAGACAGAGAGGAGAGATAGAAGAGAAAAAGGAAGAGAAAAAAGAAAACAACATTCAGGTTCGGTAACAAAAACGTTCACGATACAAGGAGCAAGCACAGACAATGCAAAATTTAGCATTCATAGGAGTAGACACAGACGGAGAGAGATAAATTAGTTTGTAGAAAATTCACCATAATGAGGGGGAAATTAATTGAAATTTGAAACTGTTATAAAGTGAAACAAATAATTTCTACTTGATAGATTACAACAAATTATTATTGTGATTTATATGTATGAGTTGTGTTACATTAAAAGGAACATAAGGATACATTAAAAGGAACTGAACATGTTTCTACAAACAGTTAATGAATCACAAGACTAATCAATTGAAAGAAGGTAATTGATTTGAAGATAAAAAAGCAACATATTTACATTAAACTGGATCGCAAAGTGCGAGAAAATATTGGAAATATTTCTACATTTTGAAAAAATTACTTAGGTTTTTAATGATTTCTTTCAACAATTTCTTAATTATCACTTTTGTAATAATTTATTGAATATTACTGCTACTCAAAAGGATTTCTAATTCAATTACATTCATAACTAAGAGCTCAGGTCAGAAAATTCAAATGAACATGAAAAAGTTACATAATTATTTTACATAAACAGAATCCGGAACTGAAAATAATCAAGGACATTTCAAACTCTACCACATACTTGCAAAAATAATTTCGATAATTTAGTTTGAGTGGATATGAATGGGAACTCAAGATGTTGAAAAATTGCAATACAAGTTGTACTGAGATAAATTTGAATTGGTGTCAAGCTTTTGAAGGGGAGTTAAAATAATACACTTTGAATAAATTCAAGCAAATAGAGTGGAATAATGAACGTACACAATACATAGCACACAACAGACACGGATCAAAGCACATGAAAAGAAAATTATAAACGTACTTTTTACAATGATAGGGAAGTGTAACACAGTTACTGCTTAATCAAGATAATAAAACATCCTTAACATTCACTGATAATTTATATATTACTTCAAATTTCAATAGAACAGTACAGTAATTCACTGAATTTACAAAACTAATATTAATAAAACTTGGAAATTCATTTCGAAATAATAATTTGAATATTATTATACAGCCTACTACGATATTTTCAGCTGAAGTGTGAGCGACTTCCCGGAGCTGGTGTAATGAATCTCTAGTTTATAAGCCGAAAAGCTTTACTTCAGAATAATAATTATCACTAGTAACGTAAAGAAAAATTCGAGGGAATTCAATCACATAGGATAACGTAAACATTTTCAATTAATATCTAATTTGCAAACAAGATTGTCAAAATACTGCTTGGTATGAGAATTCAATACATATTGCAGGGAATAGCTTGATGTTTAAATGATCTTGATAAAGTTTTTTGATAAAATTGAAATTTAAAACTTGTTCAGATAATGGATATCAAAGATCCGATCAGGATACTTGTTCAAATCATAACGCATCAACTAGAAGCACAAAGATAATGATGAAGGAGAAAACAAATATTGAAAGGAGAGGTCACTATTCAATCATGCACGTTACATTTATATGCAAAAACGGAAGTATACTCAAATATTGATATTGAAATACGAAAAAATGTACATTATATTTTCAAGAAAATAAAATGGAAGAATAATTTCTTAGTTGAAAAATTCTATCAATCTTATATCGGAAATACTTTTTTGATGAAATCAGAAGTTACATACTAGGCAAAATATTCCACAAAAAAAATACTGTAATTTTACTTAATTACTTGGGAGATATCAAAGGATTCCTGGAGAAGATTGATTGAATTCAATTTCTATAGAATCTGGTTGCGATAAATGCATTCGAAATGGTTTGGGAATTGGAAGAGATGAAGAGAATCTTTTAAAGAAACTTATTTTCTTTCCAGCCTACTTGAGTGGATTCAATAAATATAATTAAATTCAATTCCCCAAAAATGAGAGATTTATCATTTTCAAGCAATGTAACTCAATAGGGCTTTAAAACAGAAATGATGAAAAGTAATTGAACAATAAAAATAAATATTTTCTAAGATTTAATTTACAGTTTCAATTTCTAATAGGATAGAACAATTTTTAGCAGTTAATAATTGAATTCAATCGATCCCCACAAATACAAAATTTACAATTCTCAAACAAGAAAACTCAATGTGGCATGGAAACAGAAAGCTTATAATAAAGTAATTAAACAATAAAAAAATCAACTTACGTTCTTGGTCAGAACCGTCCTCTGATTTATCATCTTTACTTTTCATGAATGGGAACTTTCTACTAAATGAGAAGTTCTTCTTTTTTCTATCAAGAGTCGATTGCTGTGGGAAATAAATAGTAAAACAAATTAATGCCAAAAATATGATTCAAACATTATTGAAGAGATCTTATAAATCATAACAAGCCTCACTAAGTTGATGTAGATTTTTGGAATAAACAATGGATTAATAATGTATTCTTTCTACCTTATTAATTCTTGGACTTATAAATTATTGTACTCTCTACAGAGATCAGATTACGATCCCAAAATCAAAACACAATATTTGTTTTGATTTCAACAATATCAAAATTCATAATAATTTTGACCCTCCACTTATATTGAGTTCAAACAACGGAGCAACGGTGTGGTCAAGTTGAGATAATAGTCTCAACATTCAGACCTCTTCACAAACTCTTCATTCACCACTCTCCATTGCTGTATATTGTATTCAATTGACTTTCATATACAAAATATTACAATATGCTAGTCGACTAGCAAATGGCAACGTGTAAACAAGACATAAAGGACTGTCGACATTAATATTCCACTTGAGAATTAAATTTAAAGTCTGGTAACTTACAATCCTTGAGAAATGAGCACTCCAAACCTTAACATTTTGGAAATTAAGCATTGGCAACTTTGAACTGGAATATGCCAAAGGCATACAGTCTGTTGAGATTGTATTTGAAGTCTGAAGATTTCATTTAAGGCTAGGCGTACACCGGTTAGTCAAGACAAGACAAGATTAGTCACGTTTAGTCACAGTAATTCACATAGTTGCTCATGAAGCAGCACACACAGATGCAATGATTAATCGGTGTGTGTTGCTTCATAAGCAACTATGTGAAGTACTGTGACTAAACGTGACTAATCTCGTCTCGTCTTGTCTTGACTAACCGGTGTACGCCTAGCCTAAAAGAGCTCACGCTTAGCTTCGCTGATGCATAGGTTTCATTCTTTTTAATAATTAACTAAAACTTCATGAGTCTAAAATATTGTATATTTTATGAGAAAACTAATTTCATTGCATTTATTATTTCAAATAAATTCTACCATATTGATGATCCAATTCAGTACTAACATAGCCCTCTATAAACCACTATAGCCCCCTGTAGTTTAGAGGGGGCTATGGTACTAATCATTCTATATTATAGTACTCAGATTATTGTAGTGCTCTGAGAATTTAGTGTTATATGATGATGAAAATTGTTGTATATGAGAAGGAAAATGAACTACTATAAATAGCCCCCTGTAGTTTTGAGGGGGTTATGGTACTAATCATTCTATATTATAGTACTCAGATTATTGTAGTGCTCTGAGAATTTCGTGTTAAATGATGATGAAAATTGTTGTATATAAAAAGGAAAATAAAAAGTAATATAAAAAGTAGAAGAAGACAACATCTGTATTTTTATTTCATTCTATTTATTATAGTACTCATATTATTGTAGTGCTCTGAGAATTTAGTGTTATATGATGATGAAAATTGTATATAAGAAGGAAAATACAATGATTTTGATTGATTGGCTATAGTAAAATGTTTTTGGTTTCGTTGATATATTTCTCTATATCTAGATTTTAATGGCACTAAATTGACTTTGAAATTCAAATTTGATTTTGAGCATTAAATTGAAGGTATGGCTGGCCTATGGTAGGGTACCTTGTCGAGCATGACAGGCATATGTCCCTGGAACTTGACGGTGCGGTCGCGAGCGCGCTGCTTGCGCTCCCAGCGCTTCTGCGAGGGCACGATGCCCAGACCCTCCTTCTCGCCCGACCAGAGGACGCGACGCGCCTGCCACCACTCGTCGTCGCTGGCATTCGTCACAAACAGAATGTCGCCGTAGTGAAAGGTCAGACCGCGGCTCGGCAGTCCGTCGTCTTTCAACGGGTCGTAGTCGAATAGTGCCCTGCAAGCGAGATTAACGCATGAATTAATAAATTAATTTATGTCATTTGGAGTGGTTCGTAGTCCGGTTAAGTTATCAACAGTCAGATAAACATCCATTAAATAATAGGGTTCGGAGCCTGGTTGACTGAAAAGGATTTTGACAAAATACGCCACCCTGTCTTTCGGAGGAGACGTTAAGTTGTCGGTCCCGACTGCCCAAAAGTAGTCGTCATATCTCATCATCACCCCACTAGTTACCCACGCAAGCCTAGAGCTCTATGTGGGCATCATCCTCGAAAATTTCTTAGCCAAAAATTTACAATAACAAATGTTTTTACACAATAAACTATTGTGAAAAACAACACAAAAATATAGGCCTACCAAGACAAAATTCTGCCAACACGAGAAGCAAAAAATATTGTGATGGAACGCTGCTGCAACCATACAGTTGTTACAGTTAATCATAATACCATTGAACGAAATTGTTATATAACATCTCTGAAGACTTCTGAGTGATATTGATAAAGAATAATAGTTAGTAAGAAATTCTGCATGCACAAACAGCTTTTCCACGCCCGGCGAAAAGTTGTACAAAAGCGTTCATCGAATTTCATACTAGCTATTATTCTGTTGTCAATATTTGCAGGATTCTTCTTCAGAATGTTATATGGCATTAATATAGGGAATTCTCGTTCAATTAATTATTAAAAATTAATATAAAGCCTACCTACAAGAAAATATAATTGAATTCTTCCAAAATGATTGGCAAAAATGTGTGAGACGTTTCGGACCCTTCAGTTCTATCAGTTTAACTTACTTGTCACCCCAAGTATAAGATTGATTCAATTACGTGCTGACTAACTGAATAACTGGAAAAGATGTCACACGATTGATTTCAAAGAAATAAATTGTTGTAAAGTTCAAAGCAAACATCTACATGTTTCCTATTACTACCAACACAAACGAGAACTATCAATGAATAAATTATATTAGATGGATTTTGATAGCTGTTCCAAAACAACATAAGTCTCAGTTGCACATATGATCGTTTGAACTGTGTTGATTCTTAGAAATAAAGTACATTTTTTTGGATGGAAACATCCTTGAGTTTGGGTTAGCTTCGAACTTGTTATAGTATACGATTGATTTGAAACAAACATGTACGTAGAAAGTAAATAATCACATCCTTTTTACTATCATCCTACAGTTACTATCAACTTCCTACAAACATTCAGTAGATGTTATTTTCCCTTGAATATCTGTTCCAAAATAACCTAGAGATTGCACATACCTGACATAGAATGATCGTTTCTGTGATGTTGGTAGTAATGTGCCCATTGATTGGATGGGCTTGTCATGAGTTTGCCGAGCTTCGAACTTGTTATAGTCTTCAGGCCTGTACTGAGCTACTATTGTCACCGTCTGTCCTGCTCCCTGTGAATACACAAATTAAATAATTGTTAATAATGATCAGTATAAACATCGGAATAAAATGGGTACAAGAAGTTTGAAATCCCTCGAAAACACAGAAATAAGCAACGATAAACAATCAAATGGAACATTCCAAATACTATTTTACAAATATTCATGAATATGTAGTAGCAGATAAATACTTTCATTAAATTGAAAATTAATACAATATTCATATGAATTAACATAGAACATTATCATCAGAGAGAATACAAGTAAATAAAATAGAAGAAACTGTTGCAAAAATTAATCCAAGCATCTTTCAAGTATCATGTGTGCTCAATCGACATCAAAATAAAACCAGTGAGAAAATAAAATATTGAATCAACAAACAACGTGATTACAGAATCTACTGCAAATAACGTAAAGTAAATTTTAAATAACTTTGCTAAAAGAAGAAAATCATCGATCTGAAACTGCAACCTACAGCTTTGTTATCCCACTGAGGCAGTTGTGCAAGTTACATTTGTAGGAAACATTGATATTATAAAATCGTTTTTATATTCTCGTAAATACGAATGTTATTTAAAAAGGTTTATGTTACACATAGCTACATAGTTTTGCAATGTGTAGTAACTATACAAAAACAATAATAAACAAGTCATTCTAATATTTTATTCTATTATTTGAAAGAGGTGTAGCCCTATGTTACACATAGCAGTTGCTACATAGCATAGTTTTGATATTTGTAGCAATTACAGTAATCAAAAACGTCAAAATTCAAATTCAAATATTTCTCCACAAAACTCAATGAAAAATCATGAAAGAAGTAATATACACAACAGATATAAGCAATCAGAATCAATCATAATTAATAACTACAGACTAAAAAATGAATAATACAATATTATGAATATAAGAAATTTGAGTGGTAGAAAGGACTTTCTAGTCGCAACTCCGCCTAATAAAGAATATTTTCATTTCATTTCAATATAATCCTATATCTTTCAGTATTTATGGCCTCACCAGCAAAATGTTATAAAACAATGCAAATTCAACCTGATGCTACCTACACAAAACATTTTTTTTTTAAATGAACCCGTGCTACAAAGTGCAAACCTAGTTTTAATTAGCATGCAGCCCTGCAGCCGTCGTAATTACCTTGAGCTCGTGAGCGGCGCTCTCATGAGTGGCGTTCTTGAGACTGACGCCGTTGACGCTGAGTATCTGGTCGCCGCGCTTCAGCTCCCCGCTAGCATCGGCCGGCCCGCCCGCCAAAATGAACGACACAAAGATGCCGAATCCGTCATCGCCTCCCACTATGTTGAAGCCCAGGCCCTGCGCGCCTCTTGTCAGCACTATCGTTCGCGTCTCCCTGCAACACACAATCATCATTCATTTATTAGGTTAAATTTTTAAAATTTCATCATTTACTTATCTAAAAAATACACAGTTGAGGGCACCAGGAATTACATCCTATTAATGTACTCAGAGCACCAACTCAATTGCAAAATAATTAGAGAAACGAAAATCCAAAGAAAGGTACCAAAGAAATTGTATAAAAAAAAAAATTGCCCTCAGAACACCAACTCAATTGCAAAATAATAAGAGAAACGAAAATCCAAAGAAAGGTACCAAATAAATTGTATAAATAGTTCTTAAGGGTCTCCTCACTGATAAAAAGCCATACAATAAAAATAAAAAATAAAATTGCCCTCAGAACACCAACTCAATTGCTAAATAATAAGAGAAACGAAAATCCAAAGAAAGCTACCAAAAAAATTGTATAAATAGTTCTGAAGACTTCAGCTACTTATATTGACAACTAAACTAAATAGCAAGAGGATGATTGTTGCTCTTTAGTTCTGTTGTCAATATTAATTTGCTGTAGCAGAAGTCTTCTAACAGCAAATATTGACTACTGAACTAGATAGTAAGTAGTAAGAGGATAATTCTTGCTATTCAGTTCTGTAGTCAATATTAATTTGCTGGAGCAGAAGTCTTCAGAACTATTTAGCTTATAGATTTCAGAATTTATTCTAGCTTAAATTTAAATTTAGTTTCAGAATTATATAGCTTTCTTTGGATTTTCGTTTCTCTAATTATTATATTGTATTCACAGCAGTTGGTCAACATAACGTCTAAAAATCTCTTCCATGAATTGCACAATCAATAATAAATAAACTACAACAGAAGAGAAATACTTGAACAAAAATAGCTATGAAATAAAAAATAGTTGTTACAACAAACATTAGATAGGTAATCACAATAAAGAAAGAGAATCACAACATATAAAAATAACAATAAAAAGAAAGCAAGAAGACTAGTGAGAATTAAGAAAAAGCTTGAAAAATCAATGCAATACAGATCATTCAATATTCACTTCAATTTTCATTTTTCTAGAAATTACCCATACAATAACACAGATATTAAAATATCTGTAGAAACACAGATATTAAAATCTAAACTTATGAAAGGGGATGTTTGTATAAGTAGATTAACTGAAAACCCGTTGGACTGTATGTCATGAAAATTGGTGTTTATGAGTAAAATTCCACAGAGAGGGTCATGTTTTCATCAATTCCGTCCTAACTCAATTGGTTTCCTTTTAAGACGCTCACAAAAAATCACACAATAAACCATACGGAAGATAATTTTAATTACAATTATCTAAAACAGGTGACATGATTACGTTTTTCTATATTGTTGTTGATGGCTATCAATATATCATTCATTCTATTAAAAAACATGTATTATTTTCCTATTACAAAATAATATCATAAAAAGAAATGATTCTTAATACCTCAATGGAAATATTAACAAAGTGGACTTGCATTTTTATTCTGAGTCATACTTGAAAAATTCATCACGGTATCAAATTATTCACTTCTATTATTAGCAATTCATCAGCTATGAAGTGAACAGTATTGTATTTCCAGCTTGGTCCTGTTCAGGTATCACATAATCAGATTCACTGCTGCACCCACATTATACCAAGGACATAGTTATCTTTTTATTGTGTTCTGAATTCACTAATGCATGGAGAAATTTTACATCTTTCTTCAGTACAAATATCAACACTTTATTGTTCACTACTCCAACGAATTCAGGGTAGAGATCTAAAGTAAAATTGAAGTAGTTAATTTTTGTTTTACAATAATTTTGATTTTATAATTACATTTGATAGCAAGGTATTTGATGGTTTGCAACCCTTGAATAATCAAAATAAGGATTCTTTTTTCAATACATTACTGAAGATTAATAAGTACTGTATTATTTTACTTTACTTTAACTATTACTATTACTGTTACTGTACTATTTACTATTACTGTATATAATTTAAGAACATTATTTTGAATTTAAACATTCTCAAACTTGGTATAATCACGAAACGATTCTAAATAAAATCTACTAAAAAATTAAACAATATGGGGGAAAATCAATAGTATTGGACTGTTTATCTCTATTATGGTAAAATGAATAATGAATGATCTCTATTAAAGATATTATGGAGAGGAAGGAAATTACAAAACAGAGAAAACTGATAAAATAAATCATTTGAAGTACATCGAGGTTATCTGTGAGGGAGTGGCACCATCATCATTTGAAACGAATTGAAAAACAAAATTGAAAGAAACCATATTCAACTGAGAACTTGTACATAATAAACCTGTATGAGACTGATAGTTGTAAAACTTGAATTGAATTGAAATACAGTAAAAAGCCTGTATTTCGATTGAAGAAAAAGAAATATTTTAAACTTTCTGATTAGATTTTTTAGATAGAAACAAGAATAGTTCAAAGTGTAGAATTGAAATGTCAGTCTCGTTGGAGTTTCAATATCGAATTATCTTTTTTATTTTCAACTACATCGATGTTATTCAGTATTATATTCTTAAACAAAGATTTTAATGATTTGAGCTCTTTGTAACCATAGCCTCATGTAGGATGTAAGAAGTGGGTTGATATCGGAAGGTCAGTTGAAGAAATAATCAAGTGAATTTCCAATTAGCATACGGTACTGTGAGAAGTTGAAGAAATCTTAGGACAAACAGAAAGAAGAATGCGAGGAATGGGGATCAAGATTGCAAAGTGGAGTCCCACTTCTTTTTTATCACAACTTGAAAGTCGTAAATTGAAAGGCATGTTGTTAAAGGACATCTGGAGAAAATCTTTTGTCCCACTCTCACTATTTTTTCAACTTTTTTCGTTTTAATACAATAATTAAAACACTTTTGCCAATAAAGAAGTTGAATCCTTTAATGAATGTTTTTTATAAACTAAAAGCTGTTGAAGACTACTAACGATGTGTAGCCTACTGATGATATCAGTGATACTTATCGAAGCCATCAGTGAAATTTGACCAGATTTATTTTATTCACCTACTTTAATTATGAACCCAGGATACTTGAATTATATTGGAGTATGTTGCAAAAATTTTTCTCAATGTCTTCTAATAAAAGATGTGGAGATGATTCTATGCAGCATACACACTTCCTCTATGTCTTCAACTTTCAAATAAATGAATGAATAAATAAGTAAAAAAATCAATACGCCTAATAAATAAATAATTTATTTCTCTGCAGAAAGAGTACAATAATTCAAACTTAAATTTAGAGAAATGCAAAATGATTTCAAATTACAACAAGAAAAATACTTGCAAATATAGAACAAACTACTATAAAACAAACATACCTTTGCTATACACTAAAAACCAATCCTGCCAAAAATCAACAGAATAATAAAAAAAAATATGTAAAGAAATTAAGTAGGTAACGCCTTTTATGAAAAACTAAAACCCTTCGCCAATCAAGGAGGTTGTGGAAAACAATTCGATAAAATGGATGAAAATTGGAAAAAGATTGTCATATTTTCATGAAGATTTCTATTATTGGTAGTGCTTATGGAAATCATTCAATATACAAAATTAAAAAAAAAAATGAATAATTTAAACTTTAACAGTAATATTCCACTACATTTATTTCACTCATCCGATAATGGAAAAGTACACAAAATTTCTGAATCAAGTAAAAAATTCAAAATATTTCAATTATTTTGCGGTAGGTTGCAAGTATTGTCCTGGAAGTGTGCTAAGGAGTTACAGGAGTAAGGAAACCATTTCACTGGCAATTTCTCAGCGATGCCAAGTTTTACAATGTTTTGATCATAGATTAATATGGCCGATTACTTTTTCCCGAATGGGCGTCTACGGTCACGTACGGCGTAAAGCAAGCACTTCGGATGGGACCGAAAGTTGTCTCGGACACAACTTATGTGTTTAGGCGTCAAATAACTGGCAGGTCAACTAGAGGTTGCAGAGGTTATCTGACAAACGCATCTTGCTTGAGAACCGCGAAGGAGGTCCCCGACCACAGAGTTCCTCCTAGCCACGTACTTATACTTGACCATCGCTGGATATGTTCCGTTTCGAAATTTGTGTTTCAAGTTGCAGTGCAGTACGGTAGTAGAATAACCACTGAATTAACATAACATCTTCGTTTACTTCAACAAAATTAATTACATCTTTATTCTGCCACTGGTACTTCTAATCACATATCTCTCAAATTATTCAATGTAATTTAGACATCAATACAGTGTTTATAATTTAATCAGGAGTGTGACTTTTCTTAGTATTACGAGTTCATTTAAAATCGAAGATTATCTTCTCTAAATATGACATAATTACCTCTGAAGTCTCTATCATTTATCTCTTGCTTCATATGTAATATAGGCCTAATATATTAGGGAATAAATAAAATTTGATTTGAAAAACAATAAATGAAATTTGGTTTGAATTTGCTTCATTGGTCAGAAACTGATTCAGTTTTCTACAAAATCGGCTTCAAGCTTATTGTTGGCAATTTCACAAGCTTTTCTTGTTTCATCAATAATTTTCTTCGCAGTTTAGTCTTTCCTTATGTTCTCTCTATTTCTTGAAGATTTCTTCATAACTTTTAATCATACTTTTATAAATGATTTTTCCATGGACATCTAATTACGTTTCTCATCAAATTTAAATATTGTTAAAAATGTATGGAGTTTATCATGTTATTATATCCCTCGCCTCGTATACTTGGGCCTTAATGCAGCATAACATAATGAAGTTTTCAATAAAAGACTGTAGACTGTAATATACTGTAGTACTATTGAGGGGTTGATTGATGGGGCCATTCCGTAGGCGGTCAACGGGAGGAAGTAAAATCCAGTTCATGCGTGAATTAATTCAATTGTGATTTGAATAAGCTGCCGTTCCTGCAACAAAAACCTCGGCACGAGTCAAGAACTGCTTTTTCACGCCATAGAAGCTTTCTTTTACCTGGCGGGCCGTTTTTAACGTCCACATCTTTTGTAAGCCTAGTTGATAATAAACTATTGTAGTCGGCTTTTTATTCAGGTCAACGGCACTGCAGATTAACAAAAGACTTGCAAGAATTAAAATGCAATAAGCTGGCCTACCGTTATACAAAGTTGGAAACATTAACGAAAAGATTAACTTCTTTGTGTGGGGCTATTAAAAACGGTACTTAACAATGAGTTATGAACCCGAATAATCATTTTAGTCGAAGAAAACCATTTTTTAAAGATAATTTACAATTTGAAATTCTGTCCCACGAACTTGATTACTGAGATGGAAAAATCGATCTCAAGTACTATTATATAATAAATAGGTATTTATTGTAAAAGTTTCTCAAAATTTTCCATTTTTATTATGATTATCAATGAAATATTTTCTTATGGAGGTAACAGAACAAAGAAAAATGAAATGAAAATTAATTATTTTTATAATTATTGAGCTGCATAGCCCAATTTTCCCCAATGAGTTACAATGTTCAATGTCTTTGGGAAACCAACATGAAGCACAAATAATTCTTAATTTCCTGTGCTTAAAGGTTGAAGTAGATAAAATCACAATAAATACATCTCATAACTTCATAACCTGAGTGAACTCCAGGAGAGAATAATGTGTTATTTACGGTAAATAAATTCGAATATCAACTACAAAGTGTGACTCCTGACTTGAACAAATACAATGAAGATTTGAACAAAATTTAATTCTATTGAAATGAATAGATTATCATGTTTGCTGCATTATAACGATAATCCAGTTTGCAATAAGAATAAATTTCAAAGTGGTCTTGTGGGCAAGATGAATGAACAGCTCAATAGAACGCGAAATTTCAAACATTAGAGACCATAAACATGATTTGGAGGCATCATGAATGAAAAAAGCCTGGGAACTTGTTTGGTGATCAAATTACACGGTATCGCAGATACAGAATTTAGGCATCAAACTGAATTACGATAGGAAAAGATTAAGTAGCTTCCGCGCTGAAGAGGAGTCACCCGGTTGTGTGGAAAGGCCACATATTACCATCTGCTTAGCAGTAATGATGGCTTGAATCTGAGATAAGATGAGATCAGGAAAAATAAAGCACTCAGAATGACACGACCAAATGGGTGATCGAAGGAGGAAGACTGTTTCGAGTGAAATATACCGGTACAGTATAAGCAGCTCGAATTGAGTGTCGTGACAGGGTTTGGAGATCATTCAACTTCAGTCAGTAAAGATAACTCAATTAACGATATAACCTTGAGATATGAGATATACATTTAGAAAAGCTATGAATTATACACACATGAAAGCTTACACATACAAAAGAAAAAAGAAATCAGAACTTTAAAAATGGAAAAATGAGGATAATTCATCAATCATTTTTCTATATAATTCAACAGCTCTATTAAATTGAACTTGTAATCTTTATTTTCATCACATGACCCAACAAAAGCCTTAGAAGAAGCCTAATATGATTTGTAACAAGTAGGCTACGTCATATGAAATTGATCTTCAAGAAAAAACCCTGTTGAGGAGCTTACACGCCTAAAAGCCATAGAATTTATAAAAAATAAATTCCAATTGAGGGAAAAAAATTCAAGTGAATAACTTGAATTTTATAACTCATCAAAATAACGGGTTCAAACAGATATTACATCTTGTTTCGGAGGTTACGTTAAACCGTCAGTCTCGACTGCCAAAAATTAAATCTCCCATCATCTCCCTTCCTAATACCCTCGCACAAGTCTACAGCTCATTCAGCTTATCACCTTCGAAAAAATTGACTAAATGAATTATTTCAAAGAGTTTCTCAAGTTCCATTGAACTTGTCAAGCCGCTAAACATTTCCTGCTGCTTAAATTGAAATATGTCTCGATTAAATTCAAGTATGAGAAGAAGAGCAACAACAAATTCTAGACGAAGCTGTCAGCAATTTGAGTTTTGCAATACTCTACCATTAGTGACTGTAATTGAGGACGAAACATAAACAAAGCCAAACGAAGCTCGCGCTCGCTCCATCTCACTCCATCTCACCTGGTCAACTTGACACAAATTCGCGCGTTGGCAAAGAATCTTGCAAAGCGACGTTGCAGAGCTGTCTGTCGCTCTCAAATCATAACACATCAAATCTAATTTATGGCGAAAAGTACGGCACTCGAAATGTAGGCGAACTTCAATCAAACTAAGGAGACCACACACTTCTAGGGCCTACTGGCCGGTATGTGAATGGGGACATGTGAAACTTTTCAGTACATGACATACTGTATTTTTGCGCATCAGTACCAATGCAATTTCAGTTAAAGTTATGTGACACTTATTTGACCTGCCACAACACTTAGGGCCAGTTACACAAAAGTAAATTGAGGTTAATATTGGATTAATCATATGAATTGACATTGTTAACTGGGGATGAAGCTTGACTGACCTTCACTGGGACTAACTGATAAATATGTACGGAATCTTGAGATATCATGGTACAGATTCGATAAATCGGTTGTCGATTTGTAAGAAAAGGAGGAACAGGATTTGTACTTGAATGAATCAATATTGTTAGTAGCTAGTGTAGATTCTAGCATAGAATGACCAAATATTAAAATGATTCATATAAATTAAATTATGAACAAAATACTTTAATAATTATTATATTCAAATTTGTATCTTGTGCATTTTGTCCATTTATTTTGTTATTTATGGCAAATAAATTTGATTCGATTTGATTTTGGATTTGGATTATCTCTGATTCTAGTCAAAATCTCTCGTTCAATTTGCACGCTATTGATGCGAGAGATGATCGATTTGTTTTGAAAATGAAGTGATTTCAAATTGGCGAAATATTTAAATATGTGGCTGGAGCAACACATCTCAGATTATGTTACTTCTTTCAAATTGACGAAACAGTAGGGCCTAATACATTTTTTTAAAAATTTTAACAAACACTGAGTTACTGCAGTTCAATAATTATTCGTCGACGAATACTATTCTATCATAAATACTGCTTTGTGAAGCATTCTATCAACATTTATTTCGATCATTTAAAAAAAAATGATAACAGGGGAACTGGAAGCTTGAAATGAAATCATTCTAGGAGTTTAATTTTATCAGAACAATTGTCAAAGGCAAAATAACAAGAAAAAATTGTTTCAGAGCTAAAAATAATATGATTTATGATTGAGTGTATGTATTTGCTCTTTTAATTTATAGAGGTTGAATTGAAAAAAGTATTTGAACGACACTCAAAGTGAAATGGTAAGAAGCATCAAATCAAAAATCAAACCAAAATCTTATTCACTAATACTGCAGAACACTTTTTAAAAAACCCAAATAATATTGAATTTTCTCTACACAGACAAGTTTTTTAAATGACAAATAAACTCACAAAATAAGATCCTCGACAGTTTGCGCAATTCTTAGGCTCAATCTCTTCTGCCACACTCCCATTTTGAACACTAATCAAACATGGAACTCGATCAAATCCCAAACTGACAACAGAACACCAAAAATGTCTGAACTGGGAATCAGCCGCCCCCCCCCCCCCGCTCCCGCCCCAAAACCGTCGATCAGTCCAATGAAAATAAATCGTCGCCTAAAATTAATGCAGCAGCCCCGAGAGTCAGCCAACACACATACTAAAGAAAATGAATTGGATCCACCTTGACCCCGAAAACAGACAACGCCAAATAAGTTTCAATTTCCATCCTATTTGGAATGTCTCTCTTGATAGATTCATAGGTAAAATCGTCGGTTCACGTTTCACTTCACTCAAATTAAATAGCAGATTGTATTTCGTGAAGATCGACACATCTTGAAACTAATGAAAAAGATATACTTGTCAATTTATGGAATCTATCTATTTATTGAACAGACACAAATCATAACAATTTGGGAGAGAAACAGGCCCAAAATTGTTGAAGGATTGGACAAACTCATCAAGGATAAAATACAATATGATGGTATAGCAGGATCCTTTTAACTTGTCAGAAAACATATGTTTTACTCGGCCACCAGTACAATACTTAACCTACAAATGCTGAATCTTGCAGATTATTGAAAAAGTCTTTTAAAAAGTTATTCTTTGATAGGTCTTTAAGACTTTTAAGCCTTTTGATTATTGTGTCGAAATCACTGTTTAATTATTACCGAAACAGTTGATTTCTGACAAGTTAAAAGAATCGTGCTATAGTTGTTGCTCAACGGTCAGCTGAGCCCCATCTCCAATTAACAATGTAAAATCTTAAAAGAAATCCCAACAACTCTTTTAAACGGCATGCAATCGGATCGGTTCACCTTTTCAACCACAATAATTAAGACGCTTGTTGTACAAGCAACATGATCTATCTCGAAAAACTACATGAATTGAAAAAAGCTAACTGGTTGTTGTGTGAGAAATCGTGCAGGCATATAAATTAAAATAGTCCATGCTATTTGCGTCGGCCCACGATAAAGACCGGCTCAAACAAGACACGCCTATATACAAGTTGTATATAAATACAACATACTGAGTTCAAAATAATAACGGAAGTAGTGGCAACACCTTCACGGCACTGGAGCGAAAGTACCGGGAGCCAGGTCCCGGTCTCAACACAAGAAACACTGGGTTTGGGCCTCTAAAGGAGTGGAGCGACACCCAATTCAATCACCAAGCTAATAGAAATTACAATAAATTATTATCAGCTAGCTATACACGAATTTTAATCACGCCCAAAAATAGCAGCATTTCCACGTTAGCACGTCCTGAGAAGATTATAGGTTGACGAGGAAGATTGTTTTTTTTTTTCGAGGAACGATTCGGATGGGATAGTAAGTTTAGAATGGGAGTCGATTTTCGAGTAACAATTTGAATGGGATAGTCAGCTTAGAATGGTAGTAGCATAGTTAGTCTATGGTAGTAGCTTATCTAACATGAATTACGAAAGCGGATTAGAAAGCTTCAATGGGCCTACACTATTTTACTATGAAATGATTGTCATTGTGATTTTTTGAGGGATTGGAAAGCTGGTACAATATTTCATGGATTATATTGATTGTCATGAGTGACATAAGCAGCTCATTCACCTATAATATAAAGCCTCGTCCTACCAAAATGCATGATAAATAAAACGGCATGCGTGATAAATCATTTATCGTAAATGCATTTTGGGCAATGCATGATAAAATTAATATTCTGAATATGTATCTCAATTCTAAATGTTACATTTATGAAGTGAAGTATTATTTGTGGATTTGTTTTATGAATTTTCCCAACACATTCCTCTTCCATTTTTCTGTGCTCTTATTCTGAATACTTTTCTTCTCATTTCAATTTGGATCCCCAACAACTTCAATTTGATGAGAAAATCTTCAACAATAATTTTTTCAGTAATCTACTTAATTCATCTTAAAATGCATCTTCTTTCTCAAACTCTTGAAATTCTTCAATTAGTCAAATTTTGAGCATATGCCTGTTTTACTCTCCCTTGGAAATGGTTGAATGATTGAATAACTGATTGATTTCTCTTCTACTTCAACAAGAGAAACGCATTACACTAGATATTTTGACACTGGAAAACTGAAAAATTCACCACATAAATTATCAATAATCACTTCCATTATTTCCGAACAATAATCATTTTCTCAATAACCATTAACTCTCAAACAAATTTTAATTACAAAGAGACACCGCCCTAATGTAGATCATGTTTCCACGCAACGGTGAAAGCATCCAGCCCACGTGAAGTGAATTATTTACAAACTTGATTACAATTTCTGAAATTGGTTTCCTTTCAATTACATTTTTTATCAGCATAGAAGAAAGATAGACGATAGCTTCAAGTGCAGAAGAGACAAAGAAGCCCAACGATCCTGACCCCAATAGGGACCAGTACAATAATGGGAGAAATGAGAATAACACTTATGAAGAGGATGGATATTACTAAAATGATGATACTGCTCGTTTCAAAATCACGTAGGCTCTATCTAATAATGGGATTATACTTTCGAATTGTCTCGCCACAGGGCTAAAAATCAAATTCTAATAATGGCACTTCCTCAACCACGACAGTATGAAATCTATTCATTGCATACCCATTCCACAAACAAAATTGACCTCTGAAGGTCAAAGATCGCTAAATTAATGCGAAACCTCACTCTAAAACATGATACTGTAAGGGATACTTGAAATCTTATGATTGGAATCTTTGTTCTTACTATGGATGAATGTACGAGTATTAGTGGTATTCATCGGTTAAATTGAAAGTGAAGTTATAGGTCATTATCATCCAACAATAGTGCTTAGTGCATTGGTTGGAGTAGACTAGTAGATTATAATACGCGATGAAGTTTGAATTCCACAGAGCTCTCTATTATTTCTGTATAGCTCAAACAATATTTATTAGGGATAAGGCTGCATTAGGTTTTATATTTATACATTCTGAGCCTGAACAAACAGTAATAATTCCCTGGTTCGGTTGTAAATTGACTTGGGTAGGTCTAGAATTTTGTTTGATCTTTCACCCCATTACCAAGTAGCAATCCTGAGCCAACCAGTTTGTAGCCTGGTTTTTACGTATTCAGAGTTCGTTAGCAAATCTCTCTGGGTTTGATTAGCCTTGAACTTAGCCCAATCACTTTTGCCGACACTCAAGTTGTCATCTGTCCACATTTAATTTCGAGTTCAGTATCCAACAAAAATAGCTCTTCCACCATGTGTTCGCTTTCACGGCTACATCCATGGAATGAAACGAATCAGATTTGCGAATTCTATCCTACCAAAAATATTTCAACTGTTGAAACAGTTCACACTGAAAAAACTAATCTAAAGATAAGTATTCTAAACTATTCTAAAAACTAAAATAACTCAAGTTATTCCACAGCACTCCTTTCAACAACCGAATCGAAAGATTAAAATTTAAAATTGAAATCAACATACATTGAATTACTACAATACCTGTGGATTTAATATTGAAGCATGAGCCATTATTTTAAATTAAACCAGAGACAATTGAACTAGTATGATTAAACGTAAATTTGATACCTCAATTGATCAATTCGTTGAATGTTTTCGACAATGCTAGTTTTAATTTTATGATTTGTTTGGAATGCTACCTTCTGATAACTAGCAAACAATATGACTATTGTTGATTGAGGTATTGATGACTGGCAATGCTCACTGATGTAACTTACAGCCCATGGTCTGAATGAATAAATTGTAAAAGACATGACAATCAAGAATATTGATTCATACTAATAACGAACCATTTCAACATTCCTATCACAATATTTATAATCGCAATCGTGAGAAAAATAATAAAATCGGCAATCTTATTCAATTGCTCATTCGAAAAGACCATCACCTACTAATAAAAAGACAAATGATGGTCAAGCCTTGTTTTCTCTTATATTTTATTTTCGCTTTGAAACTTCGCATGATTTCAGCAAAGAACTCATTCATAGACATATTTCTTTTTGTGTAATACTTTTAATACGTATTTTCGAAAACCTAATTTTCTTTCTTAATCTAATATTTATTATATTGGAATGTCAGAATATTTCAGGTAACCTACAGGCTAACTACCATTGTATCAACAGCTGAATCGAGTAGAATTGGGTATCCCAACAAAATAATTCAAGTAGTTTCTGCATTCATAATATTATTGTAAGTGCTACGACCTTCAATAAATTGATAGCTATCTAGCATATCTGAATTTTCATTGAACTAATCATTAATGAGGAATACTTGATTGGTCGGAAAAGTAGGCTTTGAACTAAATACTCAATGAACAATAGTTGAAATATTATTGAGGCAACCTTGTCTACTTATTAGATAAGGAAGGATTACTTCAGTCATTGGAACAAACTGAAACCGAACCAGGGAATAATTTACGAGTCACTAATTATGACAATTGTTTCAACGTGCATTTTTCTTCATTGATATTCCACGACGAAAAAAAAACAAGAGCATACATTAAAATATTCGTATTACTAGTTCTACTTTAAAGCATAATAGAGTAAATAATTTAGTTTGACATTTGAGAAAAATAACATTTTTAATACTTGAACTTGAACAAAAAATTCTTCTGATTATTCCGGAAATAATATACAGTCCAAACAACTGCATAATCACGTTTATCTCTTTTATGCCATGTGCAGAGAAACAGTGGTTTCTATCTATTCAAATTTTTACTTAATTAGTACGAAAGGACTTTGAAGTTAGAAAAATTTTCTGTCAATTTGGCAGAAAAGTGTTTCAAATTTAGAATTTAAAAATGTACAATTTATTCAGTTGGTATATATATATATATTTCTGAAATTTCTCATGAATCTCTCATGAATGAACTCATGAATTTCAGAAGACTATAACAAAAATGATCACCACTTCACTTCTTCAATTTCGTCGACCAAAATCAAAAATGCAAATCTCATTATTATACAGTATTACAACAACAGAAGAAGTTATTGAGGAAAGAAAATCAATTGATTATATTATAGGCAGGTTAAAGCAGAATAATATAATTATCTTGAAAATGGCAGTAGTTACAATGTTCTAATTCTCGTCAACTAAGATTTAAAATAGACACGCCTCTATGCTCCGCCAACTGTCTCCTGATTGGTCGTCAGTTCGTATTGTATCTATCAGTTCGTATTCTCAGTTCAGCCGGTAGATAGTAGCAGTTACAGGGTTATGTTCTTATTCTCGTCTGCCATGTTTGTTATTGACACGCCTCTATGCTCCGCCTACTCTCTCCTGATTGGTCATTAGTTCAAAAAGTATCCACTTCTCAGTTCTGCCGGTAGATAGCAGCAGTTACAGGGTCATGTCTTGACTTCTACTCGTCAACTATGTTTCAAAATAGACACGCCTACTCACTTCTGATTGTCAGTTAGTACTGCATTTATTTTAAGTTCTGATGGAAGATGGCATCAATTAGCAAGTGATGTTCTCATCAGAGATATTATTAGCATTGGAGAATTTTTTAAAGGCTCATAAATAATAGCCTATATTGAATAATGTATCATAGCCCCCCTTTTAAATTTAAATATTTGAATATTGCTTGTTGGATTGATGAGAAAATGATTTCTGATGGTATTCCAAGTTTTGACATGAGTTTTTGTGAGGTTTTTGTCTGATTTGTGTAGCTTATTTTCAACAAAGTTTGTGACATATTGATTAGAAACTTCAAATATTTTTAATTTAGATTGAACTTGGACTTGCCTACACAAATTATAGATTAGTCTAAAACAATATATCTCTAGTCGTTTACCATCCATCTTTTGTGTCCTTGGTCCGAGAAGTAACAGGTGCATGTACTGTACCAACAACCGAGTACAGATTAAACCAGGTGGGTTACGCCCAGGAAAGCTCCAAACAATAACATCAATTACTTCTCCTCTAACCAACAAAAACAAATCCAAACAAATGTCTCCAGCTCATTTGAATTTAATGCAAGCACATCGGAAATCAGCGACAAGTGGATGGATGCAAACTCCCAGGAGCTAAAGACAAGAAGAGATTAGCATCAAATCAACGTGCGACTTCCCATTGCAACTCCCAGGACGACATTCGACCAATAGCCGCGACCTTCAGTCTAGTTTCAAGGCCAATAATTGCACAAGCAGAATAGGTCTGCCCACTGGAGAATATGGTAATTTGCTTATTTACGTGATAGCGATAAATTTCGGTGAGAAACTAGGAAGTGATTAATAGAACAATGCTTGTATCTGATTTCGATAACCTTCAATCAGCTTCTACTGAGTGATAGAATTGAACTGTATTTGAAGAATCTATGTATCTTGGATTTCATGAAAAAATTAATTCAATCCTTTTATTGATGATCATGGAGTTGTTGAGCAGTTATTGCATACAATTGAGATTATTAAAAAGCTATCATGAATGAAAAATTAATGCTAGTAAAGAGAATTCAATCTTGATAAGTTTTCAAATAGGAATTTCCTAGGGCGTCTTTAAATCCTACTCATTTTTCGGGGGAGATAATAGATTATACTCACTTGATTGAAGAAATTCAAGATAGTAGTAGTCTATACTTCATAAATTTCATGATAAATTAGTTATATTGTTAAAATTATTCATAACTATCAATAGAAACTAAATGGATCAACATTTAAACATTAATTTTTTGAGCTGCCAAAAATTAAATGAATTATTATTGACCATCCATTGGATGAATGTAGAATATATTCTTATAGAATGACGAATAAATCCACAAAATCATTCAAAGAATATTCCGTCATGGATGTAAAGTAGTGAATATCAAGCAATGAATCACTGTGATAATTTTTGTTTTCCTAGTAGTTTGAATGAACAACGATTTATTCAGTGGATCTCAACCTCTATATTTGTCTCAAATCAAACTTCAAAATATTATTTTATTAACAATAATAATACATGTTATATTATAATCTATTCAATTGATTCAAAATACTGATTTACTAGAGCAATCAATTGCAAACCGAACAAATTAACACCTTCAAATTATATATTATTTCACTTTTTTAATAGTACCTATTTCCTATAGTACCTATGATAATTGTTGTGATTGTGGTAAATTAACTCTATGAATTCTATTATAATGTTGAAAAATTTTGATTCGAATATTCAAGACCCAGCAAATAGTTGTAAAAATAAAGAATCTAATCACCCCTGACATCTAAAACCCAGTAACATGTAATTCCTCTACCATCTAATTCCAAACCCTAAAAAAACTGATTAACTGAATTGAATTGAATTTTATTAGATTCCAAAAACAAATACAGTACAATTTCACAGATACAAAGTATACATTTAAGATAAAATATAAATTATGAAATAAGGAATCAACTCTCACATGAACCGCAAGGTTTGTGAGGTTGAGTTCATATCAATATTATATTAAAATTTAAATTACAATAATATATTTTAAAAATAACTACATAAATTGATTTGATAACACGAAAAATACGTACCTTCCCGAAGTAGCATTCGATTTATCCTTCACAAATCGCCGTCCCAGACTGGAGAAAGGACATATGAGATGCGAGGGCACTTTATCACGTGTCATCTTAGCCTGCACCACACACACCACTCAACGGAATCACACTGTCACTTCACACATTTCACACTCTCATGATAAGTCGATATCGGAACATAGTCGAGATATCGGGATACACCGGAAGAAAGTTCCGGACCGGAGAGAGACTACTTCGCGCGCGGGAGAGAGAACTGAAAGAGACTATTCCGACTCAACTCCAGCACACAACTGAGAACTGACTGGCCGTAGAAAACAACGTCTCAGGAGAACTAAATGCACTGACGTCACAATACGCGTACACGACAATTCGCGCCCCAATACTCATGAATGGAACAACAGCTGTCTGGAACCGGCAGCGCACCCCACGCTATATCAACTATTTCTGAGTTGCCTCACACTCTCCGCAACCACAAGTCTATCCAATTCAATTACCACCGACCAAGGCACATGTCGGCTGCAGTCGCCACACCTTCATTTATCTCCAGCAGATGAGGTGCGGATGAATCACTGTGTGGGATGCACCGCTCACTTGATAACAGAGTTCATGAGAAGCGCACTAGATTCACTTAGATTTGTTCACTAAGATTTGTCTGGAAAAGCGAACAACATTGTTAAAACTGGTTGTCTTGAAAGATATTACGAGAAAGTCATTGAAAAGCGAAGGTATATAGGAAGAGGGCTAATTGTAATTAATTTTGAGGTGAGATAGTTATATACATTTGCCTAATGAAAAATTATTGATGGACAATAGTAAAGTTTTCTCTAACAGAACCTAATCAAAATAATTTAATGCTGTAATTGGATGTTTAGGAAGATATAATGGAGGAAAGTAATTGAAAGATATGCAGTATATAATGAGCTAGTTGGTATTGATATTTTGATGAGAGAAACGTTATTGGTGATTTGTCCAATAGAAAGTTATTGATGGACAATATTGAAGATGAACAATGATATTTCAGTATTGAAGTTCTGAGGCCGTCTCTTACAACACCTAATCAGCCAAACAATTTTTCCTATCAAACAACCAATGAATCCCCTACATCTCTTCCTACAACTTTAATTTTATTCTTTAATTTTTAAATACAAAATAACTACTGTTATCATAAAATTTCCCACCAATATCAACAAACACTGGATAACTCACGCGATAGACATATCAACGAAACAAACAAAAGGATTTCAACTGATTAGTATCCTTTGAAAGCAATTTGGAAGGTAATGAGAATGAAGTGAGTTGATTTTCCAGAGAAAATCCTTCATCTGTTCACTTTGAACATTGAAAATATTGTTCACTAACGTTACTGAGGAATAAAATTGGGAAGTTCAATCTGTTTAGTAACAGGAATGTTCAAGAAATAGATTATCCACTTATTTCTTTACCGATACTTGTCAAACATTTCACCAATATCGTTAAGAAATATTTATTGAAGTTCACATCAAGAAGGTCTCAATATAATATTCCTACTTGAGTGCTCGGCTTATAATCTTTTGTCGCAATTTCATGTTTTTTATTGAATTTCATCATCCTTATGCTAGAAAATATTCTATACCTGCATAGCTTGGAAATCTCGAAAGATACTTTCATATTGAGAAATGAAAGGAAAGGCGACTTTCCGTTTCATAGTCGATTATCACCGTGAAATTAACTCTTTGGTGTTGAGAGAGTGACAATGATTATGCAAATAAGAACACAAATCCTTTCCACATAAAATTATATTGATCAATCATAAAAAATTGCCTTATTATTAGAAAATCTAGTAAAACCAAGCAACTTTCATACTCGTTTTTTTTTCTATTTTTATTGAGTTGAGAAACTCAAATTCAGTTGAATTCTCTTTCAACTTATTGAGTTGAAAATCCAATGCATCGAATAAAGTAATAGCTTGGAGGTCTTAAAGTCTTGCTTGTCAAGTTTCAGTTGTATGCGAATTGAGTAAGATGAACCAGTAATTCGATATTAATGCTAGAATTACTTGCAAGGAACAAATTGTGAAAACTCCAGATTGGCTCAATCCGCTCAATAAACTAAATATACCAGACCAAGCCGTCCTCAACATCACAAGATGTTTGATAATAATGAGAGGCGAATTCCAAACAACAAGACTGCCAGTCATGTACTATTAGCAGACCAACAACTGGCTTGACAAGTATTAGAAAAAGAATGAGTAGAACCTATGATAATTTTCTAGTATGTCATAGCTAATCCTGGTAGTTCCAGCACCATCAAGCAACAACTCTATTAGAAGCTGATAGAGATTGGAGGTTTGATTCGCATGATAAAGTACTTGTTTGGACTGTTTTTTATTGCTCAAGAGAATACATTACAAGCGTCAAGCATTGAGTTGCTTTGACATCACTTCGAAATATAATTATAAGTTCACAGTGGATTTATGAACTAAGCTATAAATGTAGAGAATACAACGGTATTCAGATAGAATCCGATCAAATTCATTGTAGATTTTCATTGTACATTTTATAAGATGAGTAATGTGTAGAATAAAGTTACTGAAGAATTGAAGCGTTTCAATCAACTGAAGCTTAAAATAATTATTGGTTCATATTTTCTCATGCTATTATAGTGGGTCACGTTTTGTCCAGTATCCATGAAAAAAGCAATTCATTTCTTAGCTGTCCAAGGTACTGATGGATGTGACAGGACATGCTCTACGAGTATTATAATTTCTGTGGTTAGAAATGTCCCACAGTCACAGTTGGGCAGTTCATTGTGTTAGCATGAAAATGGCCGAGATTCCAGCAATAAGTGCTGGTTATAAAAATAGCAGTTCAATGTTCTAATTCTTTAGATGGACAAACATATGAAATAACAATACTTAAAGATGTACAGTTCGGAAATAGTAATTTGAAAAGCGGAAACCATGTGAGAGTTTAGCGAGTTCGGGAACAGACTTGATCTCCCAAGAGAGTAGAGTTATTGAACAATAACTAGAATACTCCTTTGAAAGTTATCAGTTTATTTTGCTGAAACATTAATACAGTATTTGTTTTTGTTTTAATATTCTATCTATTGAAAATTAATATTCATTTATTTGCATATTTGCATTTTCATTCAATATTGGAATGATTGCAATGAAGGAATTAAACAACAGGCTTAACAATCCAAATCAACAAATTTCGAATTGGTGAACAGGTTATGATAATAATGATGTCAACCTTTTCATGTGAAAAGTTCCATGTAAATATTTTCAAAAATAATGCCTCAAATTATTGCAACCAAAATTTCGAAAAAATACAATATAAAGAATACCTTTCGCTGATGGCAAAGTTAAGTTTCCAGAGTGACAATTCTTAGAAAGTGACATAATATAATATAAGATGTACAGGAATCCACAATGATTTTTTCCATTTATAGCAGGATTCTTTTAAATTATCATAAAACAGCTGATTGATGTACGCTCGTTTACTAACGTTAAATCAGCTGTTTTCTGACAAGTTAAAAGAATCCTGCTATAGTTCATGTTCGAATTTAACAGCTCAGTTTTCATCGTTTTAAATAACAGAATCAATAAGAGCAACCGGTTAATATAATAATTGTCAACAAACTACTATTATTGAACAGGATGAACATGGAAAAAGACTTGGGAGTTCAAGATATGAACAAACTAAAAATTCAAAAGGAATAGTGGACATCGTTCATAACAACAAAAAATGAGTAATTCTTGTTGGACATGAAACTGAACTTAGTCCAGAAATTGGAAACATACCGAGAAACACAGAAAAAATAGTGGATATCAACCATAACAGTCAATGAACGACAAAGTAAACAACTCTTATCAGTTACAATTTTCTTCAATACTTTTCTCTGCTCGCCTTGCTTTCAGTTGAGTGACATTTGGTCATTTTAAAATAACATTGTGCCGCTCATTGACTCCTACAAGTTATGGGCGGAGGGCATAGACACGTATTGTGATAACGAAGAGATCTGAGAGAGAACGAAGAGCGACAAAACATCCCACTTGCTCGTGTAAAATTGTTGGCCACAAGTAACCGGCAATTGTTTCCTCTGAACGATTTCGTCCGGATAATTGCAATGTCGAGACCCAGCCCGAGAACTGATTGCTGAGAGCAGACGACTCATTGGACACGTTTAGGAGCAATATGTTACATGTTGCTCTCTACTCTTTACTCTGTATTCTTGAGTCTCTTCACTCCACATCTTTTTTTCTACTTATTTGTCGTCGCCCGGTAATAGTGCGGTCATTGCTTCTGATGCACTCTTCCGCAACATTTTCTGCTCTTATCACTAGTAATTTTTCTTGTATTTATCACGTTCAGTGATAAAACGGATACTGCACTTTGTGTAAGTGTTGCACTTTGTTTCGAAATTGGATACTTTTATGGTAAAGAATAGGTTCAATACTCGTGAGTTTATGAATCTTTCAATCCAGAGCAAATTTTCGTTGAAAGTTTCGAAAAAGAAAAATATCGACTGAAGTGAAACATTTTTTTCATTGCTCAAGCTCAATAAGAGATATTTTTGTGATAGTTGAGTAAGTTATCATTACATGAACTAATTCATCTAAGTTCAAATGCAATTTACTTGTTGAAATTCTGTTATTTGATATGAGCAAATAATTTGATTTCATGAGATATTTGATAATGGACAAATGATAATGAGAATAGAATGAAGTAAAATATGACAAGCAATAGTTTTAGTGAAAACTAATGATTATGAGTAATGTTTCAATGAGTTGTGATTAAAGGATTAGGAGTAATGAGTAATAATTATATGAATTTAAAATTTAAATATTTTTTCAAGAAAGTAGTAATTGAATTGTCAAAACATCTTGAGAAGTTGTTTGAGAAATCGGCAAGTACTTGAATCATGTATGAGATTTTTTGTATGTAATGAATTTGAAACAGGAACTACTGTATTTATAATATTTGAATGAATTATAATTTTTGTCCAAGATAGAGATAAGCTAGGGGAGGAATACAAGCCCAAAAACATAACTGTATTTGAAAAAAGAGCACAAGCTTTGCATCAATTCATAGAGTGAAAAATTAGTATGAAGTTAATAACATTTCCAATTTCAAAAATGAATAGAAAATATTCACAATCACATCTTATTAAAAATTACGAGTATTACATTATACGTCACTAGGTACTTCATTCTTTCAGAGGCATACTTCAATTAGACGAAATTATCATTAGGAAAAGAATTTTGACACTGAAGAGGGTTTGAGAGCAGCTAGTGAAAAGGGTGGATGATGGCGTTATTATAAATTGCCACGTTGAGAACCAAGCTGCTCACTCAAGATAACAAGATGTGGCTGAAATTAATTTCGGCGAGATAGTCTCGAAAATCATGGACTATCATAAATGCAAGGAGGCGAGGGGTAGAAAATATCTTAAAGAAAATTTCTTCTTGTCTTGTCCAGAATACCTTATTCTCAGCCTTGATTTTTTCCAGTTTCAGACACTTTCACCAACGAAACAATTCTGAAGTGAATAGTTTGTTGAGTTGATGTATTCACATAGTTCATGTTGAGGTATATTGATAGACCCTATTTATGATAAAATATTCAATAGCTGAAATATTGTATTAGATTTCTCAAAAACTACTCAAAAGTACAAACAATACGTACAAAATTGTTATGATTCCCTAAATTAGGTTTATTAGATTATGAATATTATTCATTGATTAATGATTTACTGATTGAATAATTTGTTACTTGGTTAATTCATTCATCCATCGAATAATTAGTTTATTGAATTATTCACTGAGAAATAAAACAAAATTGACATTGTAACGCCATTAAGTATTTTGATGATATATTATTAAAATAATTATTATTTGCAACTATTGAATAGAATACAAAACATTCTATTAATGAAACATTTATTTTAAAAGTAAATTGAATGAGAAAAAGCGAAATATTGTACTTGAGTTAGTTTTATTTACTAATTGATGGAAAGTGGAAAGGGATCCAAAATTGTAACTATTAAAATATGGTTTATTCATTCAGTAATGTAGAAAATGCTACTTAATAGAATATCCAACAGACATACGCTCAAAACTGCCCCTTTTCAAACTAAGGAAACGTTTTATTATTGAATTATATATAACCATATAATAAGAATATAGTGACCATTTGGTGGTAATAAATCAATAGAAAAGTGGGACCCCCAACAGATTAACCAGTCAAATCACATAAATCCATCACCGCAAACATGTTGCGCCTTCTAATTGGTGTTGACAATTACATCAAGTTGTAAATAGGATTGTTAGAAAGTTTCAGTTTTGTCTCCAGTTGAATGAACATTCCAAAACAGAAAAAAAACTCCACCAAAAGGTTACCTGAAGCTCAAGCAAAGGTTACTGGGATGGGAAAACTAACACCAATTATAACTTTGAATTATTCCAGCAAACAAGCCATACTTCATTTCAAAATAGAAAGTTGGTGGTGAAATGAAAGACATAGTGGGTATTACAGTATTTAGCAGTGAGAAAGGTGGTTTTTTGAGTAGAGGAGTTGAGAGATGGGTCGCATTGGGTGGCTGTTGATAATACTTTCAAGTGTATCGCGCCTTGTAAGGCAAAACAACTATACGGTGATGGATCGCTACACGCTTCACCGCAGAGTTCGTTCAAAATTGAATTGGGAGTATCATAAACAATATCATCACTTGTACTAGCGGAAGACAAGACTAGACAGTCTAGTAATCTAGTAGACAGACTAGTAATCTTTGTCTAGTAATCTTGAGCGAAAGATACTATTGGGTACCACATCTGCAATGAGTAGCCTACTACTTCTCTTGTCACCATTTCGTCTTATCTATTTACGTTTTATGGATTTCATATTATGTACTACATATCCTCGACTAATATGATTTTTGTTAAATACTGTATGTATACATTTGAATATAACTTACAGTAATAATCGATTAAACCTTAATTTTGATTCCTTCACTTGGAATTCCATACCTATATTCAATGTTTCGAATATAAATCTATTTACGTTTTATGGATTTCATATTATGTACTACATATCCTCGACTAATATGATTTTTGTTAAATACTGTATGTATACATTTGAATATAATTTCCAAGTAATAATCGATTGACCCTTAATTTTGATTCCTTCACTTGGAATTCTATACCTATATTCAATGTTTCGAATATCAATCAAGATAAAATATGTTTCTCTAATCAAGAGAAAACGTCATTCCATTAATTCAGAGCCACGATTTCATCAAACCCATAATATTTCCTTGGATAATTTGCCAACTTTAGTTCTAATTTCGAAAGAGTTATGTGTTGAAAATCCTAAAAATGTGGGCAACACTACCCATATAATTTATTAGATGAATGGGTGAATTAATTATAAATAAAAGAAAAATAAATGATAATAATACAAATAGAACAAATTACAATTTTTGATAGGCCTACTGAGAACACAAAACATTACTGTTGAAATAAAACTTTTTAATACCGTTAATAGTGTTGAATAATACTGTGTAAACAGTGATATTTGATTAAATATTTGTGTTTTCATTAAGCTTACAAATCACCAGCACTATGTCAGAAATGTTGATACTTTGATGGAATGTATGGGTGAATTGATTCTAATTATATTAAAAATAATAAAAAATGAAGTACTTATAATAAAATAAGCTAGGTATAACTTAATTTGTTACATATTGATGAATGAATAATTGATTCCAGTAATATCGCCAAGGAATAAATGTTGTTTCTCTCAGGTATTGTGGAGATTATTCATTAATTTTGGAATTGGTTCTAATGATTTATGAAATTATTCCTACATTTAATAATTATAATTTTTCAATACTTCAATGAAAACTTCAATTTCTTATTTATTTGTGACAGGCGAATAATCTCCTAAGCAACTTAAACAACCACGTTTCCCTAATCAAACAAGTACTAGGAATCCCAACTAGTACACAAGAAACCCGCTTATTGCAACAGAAATGCGCATCGAAGATAAACAAGCCAGCCGCCTCCTGATAGAGCCTTCAAGAGTAATTTCGCTCTCCTCTCTGCTCCGAGGCCAGTTCACGGTCAGATGCAATGAGAGTCATGCGATGTCAAGAGCTCGCTTACAGCTTCAGGCGGCCACTTTGAGAGTTGCCAGTGAGTAGTTGATTGAAATCACGCTACATGCAAAGCAGACCTCGAGTGTTGGACGACGCGAAAACGTTCACCGACTGACCTCCGGCTGTATTTCAGCGTTTGACCACAAACATACACGATTACAAACATTTGGAAAGCTCCAAGACGATTCACATTGGGTTAGAAAAACAGCGATCCGTTTTCGGGCATATATCTTTTGACCAAAGCCAAGGTTGTCAAATTGATATGTCAACTATATAGGTAGAAAATAAATATACAAATCTGAAATCCATCCTTGAATCCTTGATTTTTGCATAAGATAATCAATTTCCTCGTCTGGGTTACAGTGATAACATCTGCTGTACATCTGATATTGAGCTGACTTTGAATGAGTTGCAGATCTTCCATTTAGGGCCTCGACCAGATTTCAGTCAACCAAAATGTCACCTCGAAATAAGCCTACAAGTGACTAATATGGATAGAAGGATTCATTACGGCAGTCTTTCAAAATCAATACTTTTCTCTATTAACTAGTACAACGCTTTATTTTTAAAATAGAGAATGAAACAGATAAGAAATAGGTACAGTACCTAGCAGTTTCTATAGAAATTCATATTAAATTCCCGAGTGCATCCACAAGAGCCTGAATATCAATATGCTGTTAAACTTGTCAATATATTCCAAATGAATAGTTTGAGATTTGACATGACCTTATAATGAGGTTACGTGACTTTTCATTATAAATTGACCACAAGGATTCAAAAGTCTGTTAGAATCCTCATATGTTATCCGAGCTGGGATTTGATTATTTTAGTTGATGTAGCAGGTAGAATAATATCAATGTGGTGGGCAAACAGTGGAGCAAGGAAAGAAAGAGGATAAGTCAAGAAGGATGAAATAACATAATAAAAAATATGATGAGAAGAAGAGGGAGAAGAGTGCTAAGAAGAAAAAAGCAAGATAAATGATAAAAAGAAATCTGTAGGTTGAGAAGCGCGAAGAGGAAGAATATCAGAGGAGAGTGCTAAGGAGAAGAAGAGCAAGAAAAAGAAAGTAGTAAGTTGTGAAGGAGGAGATAGAAGAAGAGAAGTTGATAAGAAAGAAAGAGTGAGAGAAAGGAAACGTGGGTCAGTCAGAACAGAAGGTAAGGATGAAATGTTGATGTTGCGCCTCAACATAGCTCCATGGCTCGAGACCGAGTAGCGTTTGGCCGTCAGGTCATACTTTTCTACTTGACATGCATAAATTTGCCCCAGAGAAAGCAGCTAGCTGCTCGATAGGAAGGAAGACTTACTTCAAAGTGCGCCATGACTGAATCTGACATGAGGACGCTATGTTTTGCGCACACCATAAATGCAGCAGCCGAGCGCGATCGTGATGTCCAATAAAACCAGAGCCATGTTCGGTTAATTGAAAGAGAAACTTGGGTAGAGTATGATTGCACTTCACTCGAATGTCAAACCCCTCAGAAACGTGTCATTCGACATATCACCGAATGTGACAGCACCAGACGAACGTGTGTCCTACTGAAATTGTCGCAGAAAAGAGAGCCATAATAGGAAATTGAGGCTAAAATCCCCACTATTTAATGAATAAGTAGCCCCTACCCAGCTATTTCATATCATTGTTGTACTCACCAGAAAGTTCAGAGGTGGCTTAAAATATATAATCGAACAGAGGAAAACAAAGATAATCGAATGATAATTATCAAATATAATAGTATTTAATTGGAAAATGTTTCAAAAGACTGGAATGGAAAAATTTACAATAAATGTAGTAGTATTATTTTAGCAATTTCAAGAAAATAATTGAGAACTGGATGGCAAGTCCCAAAGTTTCAGACGAACAGTGGTGGTTACTAGATAATATTATCTAGTAAGATGATTATCCATTGTTTTTTTTTTTGTAATTGTAGGCTATTTATTTGTAGATTTATATTGTATTCTCCTTTATCCATTAATATTTTCAATATTTAGTCAATACCCGTTTTTTCATTAATTTCAATATTCATCTATAATAAATCACATAATCAAGCAATCAAGCTAGTTGCACAAAGTGGATTAAATTTCATCTTTGATTACTCTTTTACTCTAATTACTCTCTTTTATGAGAATTGACATTGTTATTGAGAGATTAAGCCTTAGTGCACCAGTGCATAGTCTTCTTAAATTTGCTACTTTTACATCAGGTTAGATACAGTCCAGTTCAACTGATTACCTGTCAGAGCTCAACCTCGGTTAGTCACAGCCGAATAATTTGAAATAATAAAACACAAATCGACCTTCATCAACTAATGATACCAACGTACAATATTTTGCTGTCTTTTCTTCGTGTACCAACAGAAACATGAAACAAATTGTGCAAGAGCATGTTCGTTGTGGTCTCTGCCGATTGTTTCTTTTGCTGATCGATGGATCAAGTGGATTGCAGAACGGTGAATGTCAGTGGAGGCTAAACACACCATTTCCCAACAGCCATCGAAAAGGTCTCAACAATCACAATGAATATTTGGACAGGGCAGAGGCGCGAAGAACAATGTTGACTAACCATCAATGATAAGTGTGTCACGTGGGTTGGCTACAAATGCCACCAAACTATTCGGAGTCTGAAGGTTACAATCCACTTGTAATCACCCACTCCAACCTTGGCGTTACGCAAACTGGAGAAATTACAGGAACGTGAGAAATGAGATTCAATAGGAATTACTCATTAGGAGTCATAACATTTGAAAAGAATCATCAACTGTAGTACTCAATTGGGAACTGATAATTATTAGAAAATAAAATTGATAAAAGTTGTAATTATCGTGATAAGTTTTAGGTTTCAATTGGGAGCTGATAACTTTTGAGGAAAGGAAAACTTGATAAGAACTTGTAGTTTTGATGAGTTTATGTTTGTAGGCCTACATAGCCTTGCCATCTTCTTATAATCTAAGCTGACTGACAACCGAAAGTTGCTCCTAGAAAGTACCTAGTATGTTGTTAGTTGACTTATTTGCATATAAGAATTACTGTACATGGATATTTTTTTAGAATAAATGTCATTCATGATACCATAATACTCAAATGAAATGTCACGTTTAGGCTAATACAATTTTCAAGTAAAAATTATCGTTTCCGTTACTAAAAATTTAAAAACACAAATGAAAACTAGTCGACTGGGGCCAGTAGACTGGCAACGTGTGACCAAAGCATTAGCAAATGAACCAGATTACTATCAATCCTCAGTGAACAACAATGATGAAGTAACTTGGGAAAAATACCAAGAAATTAATCATTTGTATTGAACACATTATAAATGTCAAATCAACAATAATTATTGATTTGACAATAATTAAAAATTATTTTTAAATCGGTATCTCTCAAAGTAAATACCGTATTGGAAGTTGTGTGATGAATTTGAAGTTGGAAATATTTTGGAGGCTTGGTCTCTCCCATAACAATTGTTAGCTGATAACAGTATGTTATCTGGGATAATATTTCAAGTTTGACATTTAAGAGAGGACCTATTAAAAGAGCAGATGCCTCCTATGTAAACTTTGATCGGTGGTTTCCTGTTGAAAAGTGATCCATTAATTTTTGTAACTAAAGCTGCTCGATGTTAGATAACGTTAGAGTAATAACAGTTTGGATCATACATTTTTTTAATGGGTTTGATGTATATTTGGTAGAACAATATAACCTTTTTCATCTCATCAATCAGTATCAGTATCGTTCAAAGTTTAACACTTTTTTGAACTGTATGCAGCTCTTGCATCAGATTCATGAAGCGGCTTGATGTTGATCACAATATTTTTCACACTATTGAACGGGAAGTTTAATATCGGTTTTTAAAGTTTGAAAGCTTCTCGGTTTTTCACAAGTATGTAATTTGTTTGATTTATTTTTCAGTTCATTGAATACACGAAATGTGGCCAATATTGTACAATGCATATTTACGATGTTAACAAATATAATTTCTTTGGTAAAATTTGAGTTAACCTCATTGCATGTAATACTTAAGTTTTGATTAGATCAAATGCAATTTGCCTAGTAATTTCCAGGTTTTACAAATTAAAATGTCATGATATCACCAATAATATAAAGAGTCAAGAGCTTTAACTCATGGCGTATATCGGAGTTGACGTTACTTCACTACAAATTGCGATCAAGTTTTGACATAATCTGAATGTAGATCACGATTAAGACTCGTCTAGCTTGATATTCTGCTAGTACGGTACGGGTGTTCGTCCGGTTACAATAGTCTATATAAGGATGTATGGAAACAGTGAGCAACATTTCCATATCGGATGGGCAGTAAAGAATAGTAAACTAGTTGAAGAAGAATTGGTTCAGTAATAGAATGAAGTTGTCAGATGAAGAATTGAACATGTCAGGCACTCAGGTCAAGTTTGAATGGGATCAAGGACCATGAAGCAATGTAATGATTCTTGATTGAAGATCCTTCAAGTTATAAATTACAAAATAATGAAGCATGGCAAAAATCTTAAGTTCAAGATCATAGTGTTGTTACAAATATATATTTGAATTATCTTTTTATTAGTTACATATTTTTGAATCTGAAATACTCTATTATAAAATTAAAAATTTCAATTATTTTTCTATATGTATTCACCTACAAGCATTATAACAGGATGGATTTATGGCTGGATTTCACGATTCCAGTATACGTTCAGATTACTGGAGGCAGGTTACCTGAAGCAGGTAAACTGAACCGTGAGACCACTCACTTGAACAGGTTACTGGCTTATTCAGGTTATCGGTAACCTGCCGCCAGAACGTCTACTGGAATCGTGAAATCCAGCCATAAGAGTACATTATGTGACAGAAACCTACTGAAAATCGGGGTTTTATCAACGATTTAGGAATTAATTTATTGACAAAACCAAGGGCCGTTTGCACGGAAGCAAATTTCAATCAACTGCCATAAAATGACGTCATTTTAGGGATTTTGCTGCATTGGTTTCGTTAGATGACGTTATTTTAAGGCGGTTAAATTCTATTGACTTCACGGCCGTTTGAAAGTACGATATTCGAAAAATTGCAAGGCATTGAAATGAATGTACCAATGAAAGCAACTTTCCAAACAAAAAAAACTGGAGGGTCAATACCGATTGAATGATCCAAAAACCTCATGAAGACACAAAAACTCTACAACACATTTCAGAGATGAAACCACATGAACAATAAAGCGACACGATAACCCATGCACTGGCGATGTTAGTATGCAACATTCGCACAACAGCCGTTATTCAACGGGACATCATCCAAAGTAGCGACAACACTATTCACGGCGACACTAAACAGCAACTTACGCCAGTGTTATGTGCGGCAACAAAAAAAAAGGGAATCGCACTGAAAACGCGCGCTCGCTAAAAACGCCGCCGTAACCGATGCGCGTTTGATGGTCACGTAGAAGAATTCCGGCGCAATTTTTAACGCTCTCAAATGGGCGGCCCCCGTAAAACGCGCACTTTGGTCTACTGTTGTAACGAGACCAGCTCACAATAAACACTAAACACGCCGGCCACTACAACCAAAGTAATAAGTCGAAGAAACAGGCGCGCCCCTAACGGAATTCTATTGTTGGTTTTCCAACGCACCCCACGGGCCAACTACCACACCTCCCCACCAAAATCATGCGTCACCGCCTCCCCTAGACGGGCTCCAGACGAAAACAGAACCCATTAATACCCTCGACCCTCCAAAACGCGCATTCTTCCACACGCCACGACAACCACTGTAAAACGACGACGAAAAGACCATTACGACAACGGCGAACAATTCTGACGAAATTCCAATGCTACACACAGCTTGAGAGCAGATCTTTTCACAAGAGCATTCGACTTAAAAGCATATAAAACTATTGTGATGCCAATCCATTTAGGAACTAGATCTTTGTGAATGACTAGTCAGAAGTACGGTACTCAGGGAACATCCATTACGATTAAAAGATCATTCTTGACCATTTTAATTTTAATACATGGAACGTGTTTGCAAATTTTGTGTTTTTTCACTAGAGACCGGGTTTATTTATCATTCATAAATTTTAATACGGAGAATTGAATGATTCACTGTACTTACAAATTTAAATAATTTGGACTGCACCTTGAAACTCACCTGTAAAAAGCAGAAAATCTTTTTTAGTACGAGAATAATCAATATTAGATCAGAGTAGGTTAACATTACTGTTACTACCTTGACCTTTGTTCTGATAAAACAAATGTTTGAATAAAATATTCAACTAGTTGGGAATAGTGTTTCAAAAAAAAATATATATATTTATGAATAGGCAAATTGAAATCAAAATTAATTACAGAAGAACAATTTTTTCATTGCTTGAATGAAATTGAAGTGACCATTTATTTAATTTCAATACTGAACTCACATATTTCAACTGTTTGAAAAGTTGGGTAGAAGAGCAGATTGAAAATTATATTATTTCAATTTCATAAATCTAGTTTTAATAATTCCAATTGACTGGCTATTTCATTACTTTATTCATGGAACTCATCAATTGATTTCAATTTACACTGAAATAGCAGACAATAGTCTCATTGCTTTGAACGATTCATAGAATTAGATACAGAGAAGGAATTTCACACTATTCAGTTGGGATCAAGACATATAGAGAATAAAACTAAAGTTCAAATAGAGAATAAAACTTAAGTTCATGAGATTCGACGCTGAAATTTCTGCAGAGGACGAGAACATAAATAGGCAAAATGAGGTCAACTGTCTGAAGATTATTACAAGAGCATTTTCCCACAAACCGCATAAAATGGCCGGGTATTTTGTTCAACATTTATTATTACTGTATCATCATCATGCATGGAAGAAGCCATAAATGTAAAGCTGGCCAAGCTTGCGCTCTAAAAATATAATGTATTCAAGTCATAAAAACCAAGAAATAAATGTATGCTAAATCAAGTATTACATCTTGGACACAGATATGAAAAAAAGGAATAAAGAATTCATGATGAAATTTGATATTAAAAATAGCGCTCAAATATCAAATATTAATTTACCAGTATTGCATGTCTGCAATAATCTGTATTGATATGGCTTCAATATTGTTATGGAATAGAACAAGTATTTTATTTTAGCACCACTTATCGATAGTGAAGTTAAAGAATTTAATGTTATTACTTTGGATGTAATAAGTTTCATTTCTTGCCAATATTTCAGACTCGAATGAAAGTTCATATTTAGAAGTCTAAACAGTAGAGTTTTCTTGTAATTGGAGTGCGATATAATTGTTTCTGTAGTATTTGAAAGATACATTCCAATTGATTATTATGAAAACATAATTTTCTTATTCTTCAGATACCAAAAACACCACTCATTCTCTGATAGTTTAATTTGTCGTTATCAGTCTTCTAGTTGACTGTATATATGTATTCAAAAATCGAATTAATTTTTTTTATAAGTGAATATTTTTCAATTTTTTTATAATTAATTTTTTTTCAAGTGCCAGAGATTCAAAAAGAGTTAGGAATTAAGCTTGGAAAGCAGTAACATGAGATACTGCCAGGTTTTTCTTATTATCATAGACAACCAGTGTAAGGTCCTTCCACTCCAAACTAATCAAGCTCAGAAATGGTATTTAACTGGAAAGTCAAGTCATAAAATGAAAGACTAGACTTGAATCGGAATACTCATGCCTACGATAATATTCCTGAATACTTCTAATCACCATCTCACATGGTGTACAATGAGCAAATGGTCCACTACTGCCTGCAATAATTATAAATCTTTTTAATAGAAAGTAGATTAGTTTGCAAGCGCACTGAGTAAAAGGTGATAGAAATTTATTACTTTCCTACATAACGGCACTCACTCACATGTGTGCTCGGTGGCACACGATGCTGAACTTAGTTCCACTTTATAAGGGTTATTATTCATAACCTTCAGCTAACTTGAAGATATTAAATTTTCGAATCAGTTGCAGTAGAGAAAGTTCAGTTCATAGAGGTGAATGCGCGTTGCAGAACGTAAAGGGATTTAATGGCATAGCATATTATTATCAGAGACAATTCGAATCTGATTTGAAATGGACTAAGAAGTAAGAGAGCTCAATAATACAGAACGGTAATTATTATTACGATCACAGGCTGCATTTCCTAAACTTAAAACGGAAGTGCAAATGTGTCTTGACTTGGAATAAATGAGAAACTGGTATGACGAAGAGCCGCATTAATGAATCATACATTGAATTTGATGTTTTATATTAATGTTCATGTTTAGAAGACCAATAAATTAATTACATAATCTAATCTATTTGAAATGGAAATTCATTACTATAATGAAATGTCACATTCTTCAATGCAAAGACTCATTTTTCAATTCCCAAGTATACTTTGGGGAAGTTACTACACATATGAAATGTGAAAAATGTTTGTAAAGGTGATAAGAATTGGAAGTTTTCTTTCCACACATTGACCAATTTTGTTGATATGAAAAAAAGATGACAATGATTGATGGATTGATTAGAATAGAATAGAATTTTACTAGGCATAACATATTGACACGAAAAATATTGTGACTTATTAAAGTATTGACATAGACTAAGACTTTATATAAAACTAACTGGATAAAACTACTCAATATAAAACTTGACTGGACTTAATATGAAGTAAAGAACTGCAATAGTATAATACAATAAGTTAGATACAACTCATTAGAGATTTTTAAAGAAGGATTAGATTGTATTTAAATTTTGAACTATTGTAAGATGAGTTCTGAAATATAGATGAGGATGATTTGAAATATTGTCATAAACTATATTAATACTGTATTAATCATTCCTCAATAGTGAGATAAAAGAATTCTTCTATTGAATTCCAAAAACTGATGATTTTAATCCGTCAATATCAATTAAAGTCTAAATCATCTTTATTCAGTTTCAAGCTTGTAAAGAATGGCAGTTTCGTGGAACAAACACATTGAAATAGCGTGTGGAGATTGCGATAGTTAAATTACTTCATGAGTGGTGACAGCTAACCTCCATTAAGTATAAATACTGAATTTTATTTTACAACTTGCATCCATCTCTTGGTACTCTTAAGATTTTTCGAGGGCAATTCATATATACCCAGATTCAACTTCTATTCATATTCAGGTTTGTATGTATGAAATTTTAAGCCTTCTATCATGACTACTTTTATATTAATTGGTCCATATTTATAAAGCACTGAATTAGTTCTCTCGACAAAGACGTTGAAGTACATTTCCAAAACGCAACAACGTCCAACACTCTCAACACAAGTGCCATATAAATTCTCAATAGAGAGCACTTTAGAGACATACGCGCACTCATCGATACAGAGTGGGCAGGAGTGGGTTATGAGTGATCCTACAGGCTACCAGTGAGCTTGCCAATTCTGAATAGGACAGTATTGGAATATATCCTTTCAAAGGATATATTCAATGCAGACAGTGAGCTGTGAACGGATGGGAAACCGCATGCTTCTTCAGAGAGCACTTCAAGGGGTGATAAATTAGACTAATGTGGGTAGGTACGTGATCAGCCAAGAGACTGATTAAGAGGGTGCACATATCAGTCCAGTCAGGAGATAGGAAGAGAGAGGGAGGGGGAAGGGTAGATCACTCACCCTTTATGCGTGCATTTAGAAGGTGTCCCTCCACACCACATTGCTAGACACTAGACACGCATTACACAAACGCACAACGCACTTGACAGACGCACATCTCAGGCATTTTAGTCGCGCACTAAAGCACCGCACCGCACCCACACCAATTCGACACTCCTACTAACTGACCCAACAGTGACGACCATCAACCAATCCTTGCACTGGCTAATTCATATTCAGACAGAGCCCTCTCGACACTTCCTCGGCCGACCGACCGTAGAACAACATGCACTGCCTTAACCGAACGTAAATTACGACAAACGTCAAACCAACAACCCCCTTCCGCCCCCAAAACATCCGTTTCACGCCCCCACTCCCCACCTACCGAAACAAAATGCGGTAAAACACAACATCGACCCGGCTGT
>CM029532.1:11714795-11928633 GCA_017141395.1 Laodelphax striatellus | reverse complement strand
TTATTGTAAGTGCTCTGAGAATTTAGTGTTATATGATGATGAAAATTGTTGTATATGAGTAGGAAAATAAAATGATTTTGATTGATTGGCTGTAGTAAAGTGTTTTTGGTTTCGTTGATATATTTCTCTATATCTAGATTTTCATGGCACTAAACTGAATTTGAAATTTGAATTTGATTTTTAGCATTGAATTGAAGGTATGGCTGGCCTATGGTAGGGTACCTTGTCGAGCATGACAGGCATATGTCCCTGGAACTTGACGGTGCGGTCGCGTGCGCGCTGCTTGCGCTCCCAGCGCTTCTGCGAGGGCACAATGCCCAGACCCTCCTTCTCGCCCGACCAGAGGACGCGACGCGCCTGCCACCACTCGTCGTCGCTGGCATTCGTCACAAACAGAATGTCGCCGTAGTGGAAGGTCAGACCGCGGCTCGGCAGTCCGTCGTCTTTCAACGGGTCGTAGTCGAATAGTGCCCTGCAAGCGAAATTAACGCATCACAATGAATTAATAAACTAATTTATGTCATTTGGAGTGGTTCGTAGCCTGGTTAAGTTATCAGCAGTCAGATAAAATCCATTGGGCCAGGGTTCGAGCCTGGTTGACTGAAAAGGATTTTGACAAATACGGCCACTCCCGTCTTTCGGAGGAGACGTTAAGCCGTCGGTCCCGACTGCCTAAAAAGTAGTCGTCATATCTCATCATCACCCCACTAATTACCCACGCACAAGCCTAGAGCTCATGTGGGCATCATCCTCGAAAAATTTCTTAGCCAAAAAATTCTACAACAAATGTTTTACACAATAAACTATTGTGAAAAACAACACAAAATATATAGGCCTACCAAGACAAAATTCTGCCAACACGAGAAGCAAAAAATATTGTGATGGAAGGAAATGAGATATTGCAACTATACAGTTGCTGTTAAATCATAATAATTAATTGAACGAAATTCCTTATTAATGCCATATAACATTCTGAAGACTTCTGCTACTGCAGATATTGACAAAAGAATAATAGCTAGTAAGGAAATTCGATGAACGCTGCTGCACAAACAGCTTTTCCCGCCCGGCGAAAAGTTTTTTGTACAAAAGCGTTCATCGAATTTCCTTACTAGCTATTATTCTGTTGTCAATATTTGCAGTAGCAGAAGTCTTCAGAATGTTATATGGCATTAATTAGGAATTTCGTTCAATTAATTATTAAAAATTATTGTACTAAAGCCTACCTAAAGAAAATATAGTCCGAGAGAAAATTCTTCCAAAATGATTGGCAAAAAATGTGTGAGACGTTCGACCCTTCGCTCTATCATTTAACTTACTTGTCACCCCACGCATAAGATTGATTCAATTACATGCTGACTAACTGAATAACTGGAAAATAATTGTCACTGAATTAAGATGTTCAACGGCTGCTGATCATGAATGTTTAAATTTTTGGATAATTGAAGTGTATAAGTCTTATAAGAAATTAAATCATTTTGCTTCAAATATTCGGTCTATCCGGCTGGACTTGTTTGACGTTCAACACAAACGAGAACTATCAATGAAATAAATTATATTAGATGGATTTTGATAGCAAGCGCTGATTACGAATTTCTGAAAGATATAAGGGATCGGTTATCATTGAAATAAACAATTGTAGTCAATATTTCATTATTATATTCCTAGGTTTTAGTTTTGAAGAAGGAAATAAATTTATTATTTATTTATTTATCTAATCGAAGATTAACTTTCATCAATGAATACAGGAACTACTATATTAATTACTATAGTAATTTCTGTATTCATTGCTTTCATCCACCTTCGAGCAACTGGTACAAGGTTCATCATATCTCATCAAATTTCAAGTCAGAACATAATTGGAATATGGACAAGCTTTGATCAGTAGACCAGCACAAAAATATAATTGAACTTGAATTGGCAGGAATTCTTCATCAGTTCCACTTTATGCGTCAAATGATACACCGAACAAAAAGTATGACGATTGATTTGAAACAAATGGGTACGCAGAAAGTTCTAAACAAACATCTACATCCTATTACTACCAACTTCCTACAAACATTCAGTAGATGTTATTTTCCCTTGAATAGCTGTTCCAAAATAATCTAGAGATTGCACATACCTGACATAGAATGATCGTTTTTGTGATGTTGGTAGTAATGTGCCCATTGATTGGATGGGCTTGTCATGAGTTTGCCGAGCTTCGAACTTGTTATAGTCTTCAGGCCTGTACTGAGCTACAATTGTCACCGTCTGTCCTGCTCCCTGTGAATACACAAATTAAATAATTGTTAATGATGATCAGTATCGTAATATAATTATTTCCGTATCACATCGGAATAAAATGGGTACAAGAAAGTTTGAAATCCTAAAAACACAGAAATGAGCGATTAGAAACGATGTAAAAACTAAATGAAACATTCCAACTACTATGTAGTAAAAGATGACTGAGAGTTGATACAATACAAATCAATATAATATTCAAGTAGGCTAAATGAATTCTAATAAAAGTTAACAATCTGAATGAGATCCAATTGATACCTTACATATAGAAATACTTCTTTTTGCAGATTAAAATGTCATTTCATCCCAAGCATTATGTCAAAGCATAAGTATCAAGCATCAAGCATTCATATGCTCAATAAATCATCAAAATGAAACTAGTGAGAAAATAGAATATTGAATCAACAAACTTGATTACAGAATCTGCTGCAAATAACGTCTAGTAAATTTAAAATAACTTTGCTACAAGAAGAAAATCATCGATCTGAAACTGCTACCTACAGCTTTGTTGGCCTTCTCCTGACATTTTGATAATGAATATCCTACTGAGGCAGTTGTGCAAGTTACATGTAGAAAACATTGATATTATAAAATCGCTTTTATATTCTCGTAAATACAAATGTTATTTAAACAGGTTTATGTTACACATAGCTACATAGTTTTGCAATGAGTAGTAACTGTACAAAAACAATAATAAACAACTCATTCTAATATTTTATTCTATTATTTGAAAGAGGTGTAGCCATTTGCCTATGTTACACATAGCAGTTGCTGCATAGCATAGTTCTGATATTTGTAGCAATTACAGTAATCAAAAACGTCAAAATTAAAATATTTCTACCAAAAACTCAATCAAAAATCATGAAAGAAGTAAAATACATAATGATAATAGATCAATCATAACTAATAACCATATAATAAAAAATTAATAATACAATATTATGAATGTAAGGAAGTAGAGTGGTAGAAAGGACTTTCTAGTCCCAACTCCGCATAATAAAGAATATTTTCATTTCATTTCAATATATTATATCTTCCAGTATTTATGGCCTCACCAGCAAAATGTTATAAAAGAATGCAAATTCAACCAGATGCTACACAAATAACATTATTTTTTTAATGAACCCGTGCTACAAAGTGCAAATGCCTTGTTTTAATTAGCATGCAGTCCTGCTGCAGCCGTCGTAATTACCTTGAGCTCGTGAGCGGCGCTCTCATGAGTGGCGTTCTTGAGACTGACGCCGTTGACGCTGAGTATCTGGTCGCCACGCTTCAGCTCCCCGCTAGCATCGGCCGGCCCGCCCGCCAAAATGAACGACACAAAGATGCCGAATCCGTCATCGCCTCCCACTATGTTGAAGCCCAGGCCCTGCGCGCCTCTCGTCAGCACTATCGTTCGCGTCTCCCTGCAACACACAATCATCATTCGTTTATTAGGTAAAATTTCATCATTTTACTTATCTAAATAAATACACAGTTGAAGGCACCAGGAATTACATCCTATTATTGTCCTCAGAGCACCAACTCAATTGCAAAATAATAAGAGAAACGAAAATCCAAAGAAAGGTACCAAAGAAATTGTATAAAAAAACAATTTCCCTCAGAACACCAACTCAATTGCAAAATAATAAGAGAAACGAAAATCCAAAGAAAGGTACCAAAGAAATCGTATAAATAGTTCTCAAGGGTCTCCTCACTGATAAAAAGCCATACAATAAAAAAAATTGCCCTCAGAACACCAACTCAATTGCAAAATAATAAGAGAAACAAAAATCCAAAGAAAGCTACAGTATATATAAATAGTTCTGAAGACTTGAGCTACTTATATTGACAACTAAACTAAATAGCAAGAGGATGATTGTTGCTCTTTAGTTCTGTTGTCAATATTAATTTGCTGTAGCAGAAGTGTTCTAACAGCAAATATTGACTACTGAACTAAGTAGTGAGAGGGTAATTCTTGCTATTCAGTTCTGTAGTCAATATTAATTCGCTGAAGCAGAAGTCTTCAGAACTATTTAGCTTGTAGATTTCAGAATTTATATGAGCTTAAATTTGAATTTAGTTTCAGAATTATATAGCTTTCTTTGGATTTTCGTTTCTCTAATTATTATATTGTATTCACAGCAGTTGGTTAACATCAACGTCTAAAAATCTCTTCCATGAATTGCACAATCAATAATAAATTAATAAACTACAACAGAAGAGAACTTGAACAAAAATAGCTATGAAATAAAAAATAGTTGTTATAACAAACATTAGATAGGTAATCACAATAAAGAGAGAGAATCATAACATATAAAAATAACAATGAAAAGAAAGCAAGAAGACTAGTGAGAATTAGAAAAAAGCTTGAAAAATTAATGCAATACAGATCATTCAATATTCACTTCAATTTTCATTTTTCTAGAAATTACCCATACAATAACACAGATATTAAAATATCTGTAGAAACACAGATATTAAAATCTAAACTTATGAAAGGGGATGTTTGTATAAGTAGATTAACTGAAACCCCGTTGGACTGTATGTCATGAAAATTAATTGGTGTTTATATGTGAAATGCCTCAGAGAGGGTCATGTTTTTATCAATTCCGTTCTAACTCTACTGGTTTCCTATTAAGACGCTCACAAAAATCTCACAATAAACCATACGGAAGATAATTTTAATTACAATTGTCTAAAGCAGGTGACATGATTACGTTCTGCTATATTGTTGTTGATGACTATCGATATATCATAAATCATTCACTCTATAAAAAAACGTGTATCATTTTCCAATTACAAAATAATATCATGAAAAGAAATGGTTCTTAATATCTCAATGAAAATATTAACAAAGTGGACTTGCATTTTTATTCTGAGTCATACTTGAAAAATTCATCATGGTATCAAATTATTCACTTCTATTATTAGCAATTCATCAGCTATGAAGTAAACAGTATTGTATTTCCAGCTTGGTCCTGTTCAGCTATCACATAATCAGATTCACTGCTGCACCCACATTATACCAAGGACAGAGCTTTATTTTTATTGTGTTCTGAATTCACTAATGCATGTAGAAATCCTACATCTTTCTTCTGCATGAGTATCAACACTTTATTGTTCAATACTCCAACGAATTCTGAAAAGAGATCTAAAGTAAAATTGAAGTGGTTAATTTTCGTTTTACAATATTTTGGTGTTATAATTATTACATTTGTTAGCAAGGTATTTGATGATGTTTGGAACCCTTGAATAATTATAATGAAGATTAATAAGTACTGTATTATTTTACTTTACTTTTACTATTACTGTTACTGTACTATTTACTATTACTGTATATAATTCAAGAACATTATTTTGAATTTAAACATTCTCAAACTTGATATAATCACGAAACGGTTCTAAATAATCTACTACAAAATTAAACAATACGGGGAAAAATCAATACTATTGAACTGTTCATCTCTATTATGATAAAATGAATAATGAATAATCTGTATTGAAGAGATTATGAAGAGGAAGGAAACGCCGAAACAAACAGAGAAAACTAATAAAATAAATCATTTGAAGTACACCGAGCTCATCTGTGAGTGAGGGGCACCATCAACATTTGAAACGTATTGAAAAACAGAAATATTAAAAGAAACAATATCCAACTGAGAACTTGTACATAATAATTCTGTTTGAGACTGATAGTTGTAGAACTTCTGGCATTCGAAGCTTATTTTCTAATGAATTGAATTGAAATACAGTAAATAGCTGCCTGTATTTCCAATGAAGGAAAAGGAGGGTTACAAACTTTCTGATTAGATTTTTTAGATAAACAAGAAGAATAGTTCAAAGTGTAGAATTGAAATGTCAGTCTTGTTAGAGTTTCAATATCAAATTCTCTTTTTATTTTCAACCACATCGATGTTATTCAGTATTATATTCTTAAACAAAGATTTTAATGATTTGAGCTCTTTGTAACGATAGTCTCATGTAGGATGTAAGAAGTGGGTTGATATCGGAAGGTCAGTTGAAGAAATAATCAAGTGAATTTCCAATTAGCATACGGTACTGTGAGAAGTTGAAGAAATCTTAGGACAAACAGAATGAAGAATGCGAGGAATGGGGATCAAGATTGCAAAGTGGAGTCCCACTTCTTTTTTATCACAACTTGAAAGTCGTAAATTGAAAGGCACGTTGTTAAAGGACATCTGGAGAAAATCTTTTGCCCCACTCTCACTATTTTTTCAACTTTTTTCGTTTTAATACAATAATTAAAACACTTTTGCCAATAAAGAAGTTAAATACTTTAATTAACGGGTTTTATAAAGTAAAAGGTGTTGATGACTAAATTTTACCAGATTTTCTGTAAACCTACTTTTATTATGAAGAAGAAGATACTAAACATTGTTGAAAAAAGTATGAACCCAGGATACTTGAATTATATTAAAGAATCAAAGTATGTTGCAAGTTTTGTTCTCAATATCTTCTGATAAGAAATGTGGAGATAATCCTATACATATACGCTTCCTCTATGTTTTCAACATTTGAATAAATAAATATGCTTAATAAATGAATAATTTATTTCTCTGCAGAAAAAGTACAATTACTATTCAAACTTAAATTTAGAGAAAAGCAGAATGATTTCAAAGTACAACAAGAAAAATACTTGCAAAAAAACTACTATAAAACAAACATACCTTTGCTATAGACTAAAAACCAATCCTGCCAAAAATCAACAGAATACTAACATAATTCTGCAAATAAATTAAGTAGGTAACGCCTATTATGAAAAATTAAAACCGTTCGCCAATCGAGGAGGTTGTTCCCTTGGGAAAACAATTTGATAAAATGGATGAGAATTGAATACAGATTGTCGTAAAGTTATGAAGATTTCTATTATTGGTAGTGCTTATGGAAATCATTCAATATATAATTAAAAACCAATAAAACCTTTGAATCATTTAAACTTCAATAGTTCACAACATTCGTACCATAATGAAGAAGATTCACGAAATTTCTGAATCGTGTGAACATTTAGAATATTTCAATTATTTTGCGGTAGGTTGCAAGTATTGTCCTGGAAGTGTGCTAAGGAGTTACAGGAGTAAGGAAACCATTTTACTGGCAATTTCTCAGCGATGCCAAGTTTTACAATGTTTTGATCGTAGATTAATATGGCCGATTACTTTTTCCCGAATGGGCGTCTACGGTCACGTACGGCGTAAAGCAAGCACTTCGGATGGGACCGAAAGTTGTCTCGGACACAACTTATGTGTTTGGGCGTCAAATAACTGGCAGGTCAACTAGAGGTTGCAGAGGTTATCTGACAAACGCATCTTGCTTGAGAACCGCGAAGGAGGTCCCCGACCACAGAGTTCCTTCTAGCCACGTACTTATACTTGACCATCGCTGGATATGTTCCGTTTCGAAATTTGTGTTTCAAGTTGCATTGCAGTACGGTAGTAGAATAACCACTGAATTAACATAAAATCTTCGTTTACTTCAACAAAATTAATTACTTCTTTATTCTGCCACTGGTACTTCTAATCATATGTCTCTAATCCGTGTATCTCTCAAATTATTCAATGTAATTTAGACATCAATACAGTGTTTATAATTTAATCAAGAATGTGACTTTTCTTAGTATTACGAGTTCATTTAAAATCGAAGATTATCTTCTCTAAATATGACATAATTACCTCAGAAGTCTTTATCATTTATCTCTTGCATCATATGTAGTATAGGCCTAATATATTAGGGAATAAATGAAATTTGATTTAAAAAACAATAAATGACATTTGGTTTGAATTTGCTTCATTGGTCAGAAACTAATTCAGTTTTCTACAAAATCGGCTTCAAACTTATTGTTGGCAATTTCACAAGCTTTTCTTGTTTCATCAATAATTTTCTTCGCAGTTTAGCCTTTCCTTATGTTTTCCCTATTTCTTGAAGTTTTCTTCATAACGTTTCATCATCCTTTTATAAATTATTTTTTCTATGGACATCTCATTCCTTACTGGAATCAAATAATAACTTTTCTCATCAAATTTAAATATTGTAAAAAATGTATGGAGATCATCATGTTATTATCCTTCGCCTCGTATACTTGGGTCTTAATGCAGCATAACATAATGAAGGTTTCAATAAAAGACTGCAGACTGTAATATACTACAGTACTATTGAGGGGTTGATTGATGGGGCCATTCCGTAGGCGGTCAACGAGAGGAAGTAAAATCCAGTTCATGCGTGAATTAATTCAATTGTGATTTGAATAAGCTGCCGGTCCTGCAACAAAAACCTCGGCACGAGTCAAGAACTGCTTTTTCACGCCATAGAAGCTTTCTTTTACCTGGCGGGCCGTTTTTAACGTCCACATCTTTTGTAAGCCTAGTTGATAATAAACTATTGTAGTCGGCTTTTTATTCAGGTCAACGGCACTGCAGATTAACAAAAGACTTGCAAGAATTAAAATGCAATAAGCTGGCCTAACTTTATACAAAGTTGGAAACATTAACGAAAAGATTAACTTCTTTGTGTGGGGCTATTAAAAACGGTACTTAACAATGAGATATGAACCCAAATAATCTTTTAGTCGAAGAAAATTATTATTTTTTTAAAGATAATTTACAATTTGAAATTCTGTCCCACGAACTTGATTACTGAGATAGAAAAATCGATCTCAAGTAGTATTTAATAAATAGGTATTTATTGATGAAGTTTCTCAAAATTTCCATTTTTATTATTATTATCAATAAAGTATTTTCTAATGTAGGTAACAGAACAAAGAAAAATGAAATGGAAATTAATTATTTTTATAATTATTGAGCTGCATAGCGCAATTTTCCCCAATGATGTACAATGTTCATTGTCTTTGGGGAACCAACATGGAGCACATATGATTCTTCATTTCCAATAATTAAAGGTTGAAGTAGATCACAATATCACAATAAATACATCTCATAACTTCCTGAGTGAACTCCAGGAGAGTGTAATGTATTACATTTGTATTGTAAAAATGTTTTTATAAATGGCAATAAAATTGGATTGAAAATTGAATTGAATTAAATACAAATTGTGATTCCTGACTTGAATAAATAGTTAAGATTTGAACAAAATTTAATTCTGTTGAAATGGATATATTATTATGTTTGATGGATTATAACGGTAATCGAGTTTGCAATAAACATTAAGAACACTAAACATTAGAGAACATGATTTGGAGGCATAATGAATGAAAAAAGCCTGGGAACTTGTTTGGTGATCAAATTACACGGTATCGCAGATCCAGAATTTAGGCATCAAACTGAATTACGATAGGAAAAGATTAAGTAGCTTCCGCGCTGAAGAGGAGTCACCGGGTTGTGTGGAAAGGCCACATATTACCATCTGCTTAGCAGTAATGATGGCTCGAATCTGAGATAAGATGAGATCAGGAAAAATAAAGCACTCAGAATGACACGACCAAATGGGTGATCGAAGGAGGAAGACTGTTACGAGTGAAAGATACCGGTACAGTATAAACAGCTCGAATTCAGTGTCGTGACAAAGTTTGGAGATCATTCAACTTCAGTCAGTAGAAGATAACTCAATTAACGTCATAACCTTGAGATATGAGATATCAATTTAGAAAAGCTATGAATTATACACACATGAAAGCTTACACATACAAAAGAAAAAAGAAATCAGAACTTGAAAAATGGAAAAATGAGGATAATTCATCAATCATTTTTCTATATAATTAAACAGCTCTATTAAATTGAACTTATAATCTTTATTTTCATCACATGACCCAACAAAAGCCTTAGAAGAAGCCTAATATGATTTGTAACAAGTAGGCTACGTCATATGAAATTGATCTTTAAAAGAAAAAACCCTGTTAAGGAGCTTGCACACCTAAAAGCTAATCTTAAAAAAATTCAAGTGTAACATATATAACAATATAACTCATCAAAATAACGAGTTCAAACAGAAATTACACCTTGTTTCGGAGGTTACGTTAAACCGTCAGTCTCGGCTGCCAAAAATTAATATATCTCCCATCATCCCCCTTCCTAATACCCTCGCACAAGTCTACAGCTCATTTAGCTATCACCTTCGAAAAAATTGATTAAATGAATTATTTCAAAGAGTTTCTCATTTTGAAGAGTTCCATTGAACTTGTCAAACCGCTAAACATTTCCTGCTGCTCAAATAAAAATATGTTTCGATTAAATTCAAGTATGAGAAGAAGAGCAACAACAAATTCTACACGAAGCTGTCAGCAATTTGAGTTTTGCAATACTCCACCATTAGTGACTGTAATTGAGGACGAAACATAAACAAAGCCAAACGAAGCTCGCGCTCGCTCCATCTCACTCCGTCTCACCTGGTCAACTTGACACAAATTCGCGCGTTGGCAAAGAATCTCGCGGAGCGACGTTGCAGAGCTGTCTGTCGCTCTCAAATCATAACACATCAAATCTAATTTATGGCGAAAAGTACGGCACTCGAAATGTAGGCGAACTTCAATCAAACTAAGGAGACCACACACTTCTAGGGCCTACTGGCCGGTATGTGAATGGGGACATGTGAAACTTTTCAGTACATGACATACTGTATTTTTGCGCATCAGTACCAGTACTATTTCAGTTGAAATTATGTGACTTATTTGACCTGCCACAACACTTAGGGCCGGTTACACAAAAGTAAATTGAGATTAACCTTGAATTAATCATAAGAATTAACATTGTTAACTGGGGATCAAGCTTGACTGACCTTCACTGGTACTAACTGATAAATATGTACGGAATCTTGAGATATCATGGTACAAATTCGATAAATCGGTCGTCGATTTGTAAGAAAAGGAGGAACAGGATTTGTACTTCAATGAATTAATATTGTTAGTAGCTAGTGTAGATTCCAGCATAGACTAACCAAATATCATAATGATTCATTCATATAAATTACGAACAAAATACTCCATATTAATAATTAGCACTCATACAAATCATGAATCATATTATTTGTAACAATAATTACATTTTAAATAACGGCTAGCACACAAGTTTCAACTTATGCTAGTCGAGCCACAATATGAATAAAATTATATTGAGACTGCATACTGTACTCACTTAATCAATATTAATATCATACTCAGGGAGACTAGGATTGATTTACGTATTTCATATTCAAATTTGTATCTTGTGCATTTTGTCCATTTATTTTGTTATTTATGGCAAATAAATTTGATTTGATTTGATTTTGGATTTGGATTATCTCTGATTCTAGTCAAAATCTCTTGTTCAATTTGCAAGCTATTGATGTGAGAGATGATCGATTTGTTTTGAAAATGGAGCGATTTCAAATCGGCGAAATATTTAAATAATATGTGGCTGGAGCAACACATACATATCTGATTATGTTCAGTTACTTCTTTCAAATTGACGAAATAGTAGGGCCTAATACATTTTTATAAAAATTTCAACAAACACTAAATTACTGCAGTTCAATAATAATTATTTTTCGACAAATACTATTCTATCATACTGCTTTGTGAATCATTCTATCAACATTTCTTTCAATCGTCAAAAAAAAAAAATGATAACAGGAGCACTGAAAACTTGAAATGGACTCATTCTAGGAGTTTAATTTTATTAGAACAATAGTCAAAGGGAAAATAATAAGAAAAAATTGATTCAGAGATGATTTTGATTTTTAGATGATGATTTAAAAAAAGTATTTGAACGACACTCAGAAGTGAAATAGTAAGAAGCATCAAATCAAAAATCAAACCAAAATCTCCATTCACTAATACTGCAGAACACTTTTGAAAAAACCCCAAATAATATTGAATTTTCTCTACACAGACAAGTTTTTTAAATGACAAATAAACTCACAAAATGAGATCCTCGACAGTTTGCGCAATTCTTAGACTTAATCTCTTCTGCCACACTCCCATTTTGAACACCAATCAAACATGGAACTCGATCAAATCCGAAATTGACAACTGAACACCAAAAATGTCTGAACTGGGAATCAGCCGACCCCCTCTCGCTCCCGCCCCAAAACCGTCGATCAGTCCAATGAAAATAAATCGTCGCCTAAAATTAATGCAGCAACCCCGAGAGTCAGCCAAAACACATACTAAAGAAAATGAATTGGATCCACCTTGACCCCGAAAACAGACAACGCCAAATAAGTTTCAATTTCCATCCTATTTGGAATGTCTCTCTTGATAGATTCATAGGTAAAATCATCGGTTCACGTTTCACTTCCCTCAAATTAAATAGCAGATTGTATTTCGTGAAGATCAACACATCTTGAAACTAATTAAAAAGATGTACTTGTCAATTTATAAAATTTATCTATTTATTCATTCATTCATCGAACAGACACAAATTTTAACAATTTGGGAGAGAAACAGGCCCAAAATTGTTGAAGGATTGGACAAACTCATCAAGGATAAAAAACAATATGATGGTATAGCAGGATCCTTTTTACTCGGCCACCAGTACAATACTTAACCTACAAATGCTGAATCTTGCAGATTATTGAAAAGTTATTCTTTGAAAGGTCTTCTTTAAAAAGGGACTTTTAAGCCTTTTGATTATTGTGTCGAAATCACTGTTTAATTATTACCGAAACAGCTGATTTCTGACAAGGATCGTGCAATAGTTGTTGCTCAACGGTCAGCTGAGCCCCATCTCCAATCAACAATGTTAAATCTTATAAGAAATCAAAGATTAACGTTATCCACTTTGGTGCAACCGGCCCTAAACTTAACAAACCCAACAACTCTTTTAAACGGCATGCAATCGGATCGGTTCACCTTTTCAACCACAATAATTAAGACGCTTGTTGTACAAGCAACATGATCTATCTCGAAAAACTACATGAATTGAAAAAAGCTAACTGGTTGTTGTGTGAGAAATCGTGCAGGCATATAAATTAAAATAGTCCATGCTATTTGCGTCGGCCCACGATAAAGACCGGGCCGGCCACTCAAACAAGACACGCCTATACACAAGTTGTATATAAATACAACATACTGAGTTCAAAATAATAACGGAAACAGTGGCAACACCTTCACGGCACTGGAGCGAAAGTACCGGGAGCCAGGTCCCGGTCTCAACACAAGAAACACTGGGTTTGGGCCTAAAGGAGTGGAGCGACACCCAATTCAATCACCAAGCTAATAAAAATTACAAGAAATTATTATCAGCTAGCTATATACGAATTTTAATCACGCCCAAAAATAGCAGCATTTCCACGTTAGCACGTCCTGAGAAGATTATAGGTTGCCGAGGAAGATTGTTTTTTTTTCGAGTAACGATTCGGATTGGATAGTAAGTTTAGAATGGGAGTCGATTTTCGAGTAACAATTTGAATGGAAGAGTAAGCTTAGAATGGTAGTAGCATAGTTAGTCGTAGTAGCTTATCTAACATGAATTACGAAAGCGGATTAGAAAGCTTCAATGGGCCTACACTATTTTACTATGAAATGATTGTCATTGTTATTTTTTGAGGGATTGGAAAGCTGGTACAATATTTCATGGATTATTTCGATTGTTATGAGTGACATAAGCAGCTGATTCTCCTATAATATGAAGCCTCGTCCTACCAAAATGCATGATAAATAAAACGGCATGCGTGATAAATCATTTATCATAAATGCGTTTTGGGCAATGCATGATAAAATTAATATTCTGAATATGTATCTCAATGTTACATTTAAATGACTTAAATTAAGTGTTATTTGTTGATTTGTTTTATGAACACATTCCTCTTCCTTTTTTCTGTGCTCTTGTTAATTTATTCTGAATACTTTTCTTCTCATTTCAATTTGGATCCCCAACAACTTCAATTTGATGAGAATATATTCAACAATACTTTTTTTAGTAATCTACTTAATTCATCTTAAAATGCATCTTCTTTCTCAAACTCTTGAAATTCTTCAATTAGTCAAATTTTGAGCATACGCCTGTTTTACTCTCCCTTTGAAATTGTTGAATAAATTATTGATTTAATTCCTCCTTTACTTCAACAAGAGAATCGCATTACACTAGATACTTTCAAACTGGAAAACTGAATAATTCACCACATAAATTATCAATAATCACTTCCATTATTTCCAAACAATAATCATTTTCTCAATAACCATTAACTTTCAAACACATTTTAATTACAAAGAGACACCGCCCTAATGTAGATCATGTTTCCACGCAACGGTGAAAGCATCCAGCCCACGTGAAGTGAATTATTTACAAACTTGATTACAATTTCTGAAATTGGTTTCCTTTCAATTACATTTTTTATCAGCGTAGAAGAAAGATAGACGATAGCTTCAAGAGAAGAGACAAAGAAGCCCAACGAACATGACCTAAATAGGGACCAGTCCACTAATGGGAGAAATGAAAATAACACTTATGAAGTGGATGGATATTACTAAAATGATGATACTGCTCGTTTCAAAATCACGTAGGCTCTATCTAATAATGGGATTATACTTTCGAAATGTCTCGCCACAGGGCTAAAAATCAAATTCTAATAATGGCACTTCCTCAACCACGACAGTATGAAATCTATTCATTGCATACCCATACCACATACAAAATTGACCTCTGAAGGTCAAAGATCGCTAAATTAATGTAAAACCTCATTCTAAAACATAAGGGGTACTTGAAATTTTATGATTGGAATCTTTGTACTTACTATGGATGAATGTATTAGTGGCTTTCATCGGCTAAATTGAAAGTAAAGTTATAGGTCATTATCATTCAACAATAGTGCTTAGTACATTAAGCATTGGTTGGAGTAGACTAGTAGATTATAATACGCGATGAAGTTTGAATTCCATAGAGCTCTCTATTATTTCTGTATAGCTCAAACAACATTTATTAGGGATAAGGCTGCAGTAGGTTTTACGTTTTCTGAGCCTGAACAAACAGTAATAATTCCCCGGTTCGGTTGTAAATTGACTGGGGTAGGTCTAGAATTCTGTTTGATCTTTCACCTCATTACCAACTAGCAATCCTGAGCCAACCAGTTTGTAGCCTGTTTTTTACGTATTCAGAGTTCGTTAGCAAATCTCTCTGGGTTTGATTAGCCTTGAACTTAGCCCAATCACTTTTGTCGACACTCAAGCTGTCATCTGTCCACATTTAATTTCGAGTTCAATATCCAACAAAAATAGCTCTTCCACCATGTGTTCGCTATAGCCTATACACGGAATGAAACGAATCAGATTTGCGAATTCTGTCCTACCAAAAATATTTCAACTGTTGAAACAGTTCACACTGGAAAAACTATTCTAAAGATAAGTATTCTAAACTATTCTAAAAACTAAAATAACTTAAGTTATTCCACAGCACTCCTTTCAACAACCGAATCGAAAGATTAAAATTTGAAATTGAAATCAACATACATTGAATTATGACAATACCTGTAAGATTTAATATTGAAGCATGAGCCATTATTTTAAATATTAAACGTGATTTTGATACCTCAATTGATCAATTCGTTGAATATTTTCGACAAAGCTAGTTTTAATTTTATGATTTGTTTGGAATGCTACCTTCTGATAACTAGTCAACAATATGACTATTGTTGATTGATGTATTGATGACTGGCAATGCTCACTGATGTAACTTACAGCCCATGGTCTGAATGAATAAATTGTAAAAGACATGACAATCAAGAATATTAATACGAATAACGAACCATTTCAACATTCCTATCACAATATTTATAATCGCAATCGTGAGAAAAATAATAAAATCGGCAATCTTATTCAATTGCTCATTCGAAAAGACCATCACCTACTAATAAGAAAGACAAATGATGGACAAGCCTTGTTTTCTCTTATAAATATTTTATTTTCGCTTTGAAACTTCGCATGATTTCAGCAAGGAACTCATTCATAGACATATTTCTTTTTGTGTAATACTTTTAATACGTATTTTCGAGAACCTAATTTTCTTTCTTAATCTAATATTTATTATATTGGAATTTCAGAATATTTCAGGTAACCTACAGGCAAACTACCATTGTATCTACAGAATTGTATCTACATTGTATGGAGTAGAATTGGGTATCCCAACAAGATAATTCAAGTAGTTTCTGCATTAATTGTAAGTGCTACGACCTTCAATAAATTGATAGCTATCTAGCATAACTGAATTTTCATTGAACTAATCATTAATGAGGAATACTTGATTGGTCGGAAAAGTAGGCTTTGAACTAAATACTCAATGAACAATAGTTGAAATATTATTGAGGCAACCTTGTCTACTTATTAGATAAGGAAGGATTACTTCAGTCATTGGAACAAACTGAAACCGAACCAGGGAATAATTTACGAGTCACTAATTATGACAATTGTTTCAACGTGCATTTTTCTTCATTGATATTCCACGACAAAAAAAAACAAGAGCATAAATTAAAATATTCGAATTACTAGTTCTACTTTAAAGCATAATAGAGTGGAGAATTTAGTTTGACATTTGAGAAAAATAACATTTTTAATACTTGAACTTGAACAAAAAAATGTCTTCTGATTATTCCGGAAATGATATACAGTCCAAACAACTGCATAATCACGTTTATCTCTTTTATGCTATGTGCAGGGAAACAGTGGTTCTATCTATTCAAATTTTTACTCAATTAGTACGAAAGTTAGAAAAATGTTCTGTCAATTTGGCAGAAAAGTGTTTCAAGTTTAGAATTTAAAAATGTACAATATACAGTTGGTATATGTTTTTTTTTTAATTTCTTATGAATAAACAATGAACTCATATTTTTCTTCATGAATTTCAGAAGACTATAACAAAAATGATCACCAATTCACTTCCTCAATTTCGTTGACCAAAATCAAAAATGCAAATTTCATTATTATACAGTATTATAACAACGGAAGAAGTTATTGAGGAAAGTAAATCAATTGATTATATTATAGGCAGGTTGAAGCAGAATATAATTATCTTGAAAATGGCAGCAGTTACAATGTTCTTATTCTCGTCAACTTCTCGTCAAAAAAGATTTAAAATAGACACGCCTCTATGCTCCGCCGACTGTCTCCTGATTGGTCGTCAGTTCGTATTGTATCTACTTCTCAGTTTAGCCGGTAGATAGTAGCAGTTAGAGGGTTATGTCCTTATTCTCGTCTGCCATATTTGATATTGACAAGCCTCTATGCTCCGCCTACTGTCTCCTGATTGATCGTCAGTTTGTATTGTATCTACTTCTCAGTTCAGCCGGTAGATAGCAGCAGTTACAGGGTCATGTACTTATACTCGTCAACTATGTTTCAAAATAGACACGCCTATGCTACCCCTACTCACTTCTGATTGTCAGTTAGTACTGCATTTATTTGAAGTTCTGATGGAAGATGGCAGCAGTTAGTTAGCAAGTGATGTTCTCATCAGAGATATTATTAGCATTGGAGATTATTTTAAAGGCTCATCAATAATAGCCTATATTGAATAATGTATCATAGCCCCCTTTTAAATTTAAATATTTGAATATTGCTTGTTGGATTGATGAGAGAATGATTTCTGATGGTATTCCAAGTTTTGACATGAGTTTTGTGAGGTTTTTGTCTGATATGTGTAGCTTATTTTCAACAAAGTTTGTGACATATTGATTAGAAACTTCAAATATTTTCAATTTAGATTGAACTTGGACCAATAATAGATTAGTCTAAAACAATATATCTCTAGTCGTTCACCATTCATCTTTTGTGTCCTTGGTACGAGGAGTAACAGGTGCATGTACTGTACCAACAACCGAGTACAGATTAAACCAGGTGTGTTACGCCCAGGAAAGCTCCAAACAATAACAACAATTACTTCTCCTCTAACCAACAAAAACAAATCCGAACAAATGTCTCCAGCTCAATTTTGAATTTAATGCAAGCACATCGAAAACCAGCAAAATGTTTAATATGGATGGAAACTCCCAGGAGCTAAACAGAAGAAGGGATTAGCATCAAATCAACGTGCGACTTCCCATTGCAACTCCCAGGACGACATTCGACCAATAGCCGCAACCTTCAGTCTAGTTTCAAGGCCAATAATAAATAGCACAAGCAAAATAGGTCTGCCCACTGGGGAATATGGTAATTTGCTTATTTACGTGATAGCGATAAATTTCGGTGAGAAACTAGGAAGTGATTAATAGAACAATGCTTGTATCTGATTTCGATAACCTTCAATCAGCTTCTACTGAGTGATAGAATTGAACAGTATTTGAAGAATCTATGTATCTTGAATTTCATGAAAAAATTAATTCAATCCTTTTATTGATGATCATGGAGTTGTTGAGCAGTTATTGCATACAATTGAGATTATTAACAAGCTATCATGAATGAAAAATTAATGCTAGTAAAGGGAATTCAATCTTGATAAGTTTTCAACTAGGAATTTCCTAGGGCTTCTTTAATTCCTACTCATTTTTCGAGGGAGATAATAGATTATACTCACTTGATTGAAGAAATTCAAGATAGTAGTCTATACTTTATAAATTTCATGATGAATAAGTTCTATTGTTAAAATTATTCATAACTATCAATAACAACTAAATGGATCAACATTTGAACATTTATTTTTTGAGCTGCCAAAAATTAAATGAATTGTTATTGACCATCCATTGGATGAATGTAAAATATATTCTTGTAGAATGACGAATAAATCCACAGAATCATTTAAAGAATATTCCGTCATGGATGTAATGTAGTGAATATCAAGCAATGAATCACTGATAATTTTTGTTTTCCTAGTAGTTTGAATGAACAACGATTTATTCAGTGGATCTCAACCTCTATATTTGTCTCAAATCAAACATCAAAATATTATTTTATTAACAATAATAATACATGTTATATTATAATTTATTCAATTGATTTAAAATATTGATTTACTAGAGCAATCAATTGCAAACCCAACAAATTAACACCTTCACATTATATATTATTTCACTTTTTTTAATAGTACCTATGATAATTGTTGTAATTGTGGTAGATTAACTCTATGAATTCTATTATAATGTTAAAAATTTTGATTCGAATTTTCAAGACCCAGCAAATAGTTGTAAAAATAAAGAATCTAATCACCCTGACATCTAAAACCCAGTAACATCTAATTCCTCTACCATCTAATTCCAAACCCTCAACAAAAACTACATAAATTGATTTGATAACACGAAAAATACGTACCTTCCCGAAGTAGCATTCGATTTATCCTTGACAAATCGCCGTCCCAGACTGGAGAAAGGACATATGAGATGCGAGGGCACTTTATCACGTGTCATCTTAGCCTGCACCACACACACCACTCGACGGAATCACACTGTCACTTCACACATTTCACACTCTCATGATAAGTCGATATCGGAACATAGTCGAGATATCGGGATACACCGGAAGAAAGTTCCGGACCGGAGAGAGACTACTTCGCGCGCAGGAGAGAGAACTGAACAAGACTATTCCGACTCAACTCCAGCACACAACTGAGAACTGACTGGCCGTAGAAAACAACGTCTCAGGAGAACTAAATGCAATGACGTCACAATACGCGTACACACGACAATTCGCGCCCCAATACTCATGAATGGAACAACAGCAGTCTGGAACCGGCAGCGCACCCCACGCTACATCAACTATTTCTGAGTTGCCTCACACTCTCCGCAACCACAAGTCTATCCAATTCAATTATCACCAGCCAAGGCACATGTCGGCTGCAGTCGCCACACCTTCATTTATCTCCAGCAGATGAGGTGCGGATGAATCACAGTGTGGGATGCACCGCTCACTTGATAACAGAGTTCATGAGAAGCGCACTAGATTGACTGTGTAATCTGTTTTAACTTAGATTTGTCTGGAAAAGCGAATAACATTGTTAAAACTGGTTGTCTTGAAAGATATCACGAGAAAGTTATTGAAAAGCGAAGGTATATAGGAAGAGGGCAAATTTTAATTAATTTCGAGGTGAGATAGTTGTTATATACATTTGCCTAATGGAAAATTATTGATGAACAATATTGAAGTTCTCTCTAACAGAACCTAATCAAAATAATTTAATACTGTAATTGGATGTTTAGAAAGATATAATGGAGGAAAGTAATCGAAAGATATGCAGTATATAATGAGCTAGTTGGTATTGATATTTTGATGAGAGAAACGTTATTGGTAATTTGTCCAATGAAAAGTTATTGATGGACAATATTGAAGTCTTCTCAATATTGAAGATGAACAATGACATTTCAGTATTGAAGTACTGAGGCCGTCTCTTACAACACCTAATCAGCCAAACAATTTTTCCTATCAAACAACCAATGAGTCCCCTACATCTCACTTCCTACAACTTTGATTTTATTCTTGAATTTTTAAATGCAAAATAACTACTATTATCATAAAATTTCCCACCAATATCAACAAGCACTGGATAACTCACGCGATAGACATATTCATGAAACAAACAAAAGGATTTCAACTGATTAGTTTCCTTTGAAAGCAATTTAGAAGGTAATGAGAATGAACTGAGTTGATTTTCCAGAGAAAATCCTTCATCTGTTCACTTTGAACATTGAGAATATTGTTCACTAACGTTATTGAGGAATAAAATTGGGAAGTTCAATCTGTTTAGTAACAGGAATGTTCAAGAAAATAGATTATCCACTTATTTCTTTACCGACACTTGTCAAACATTTCACCAATATCGTTAAGAAATATTTATTGAAGTTCACACCAAGAAGGTCTCAATCGTCGCATTCGTACGTGAGTGCTCGGCTTATAATCTTTTGTCGCAATTTCATGTTTTTTATTAAGTTTCATGATCCTTATGCTAGAAAATATTCTATACCTGCATAGCTTCCAAGCTATAATCGCGAAAGATACTTACATATTGAGAAATGAAAGGAAAGGCGACTTTCCGTTTCATAGTCGATTATCACCGTGAAATTAACTCTTTGGTGCTGAAAGAGTGACAATGATGATGCAAATAAGAACACAAATTCTTTCCACATAAAATTATATTGATCAATCATAAAAAATTGCCTCATTATTGAAAAATCTAGTAAAACCAAGAAACTTTCATACTCGGTTTTTTTTATTTTTATTGAGTTGAAATACCGTACTCAAATTCATTTGAATTCTCTTTCAACCTATTGTGTTAAAAATCCAGTGCATCCAATAAAGTAATAGCTTGGAGGTCTTTTAAAGTCTTGCTTGTCAAGTTTCAGATGTATGCGAATTGAGTAGTAACTAGTAAGATAAACCAGTAATTTGATATTAATGCTAGAATTACTTGCGATGAACAAATTGTGAAAACCCCAGATTGGCTCAACAAACTAAATGTACCAGACCAAGCCACTTTCAACATCACAAGATGTTTGATAATAATGAGAGGCAAATTCCAAACAACAAGACTGCCAGTCATGCACTATTAGCAGACCAACAACTGGCTTGACAAGTATTAGAAAAAGAATGAGTAGAACCTATGATAATTTTCTAGTATGTCATAGCTAATCCTGGTAGTTCCAGCACCATCAAGCAACAACTCTATTAGCTGATAGAGATTTGAGGTTTAATTCGCATGATAAAGTACTTGTTTGGACTGTTTTTATTGCTCAAGAGAATACATTACAAGCGTCAAGCACTGAGTTGCTTTGACATCAATTCGGAAAATAATTATAAGTTCACAGTGGATTTATGAACTAAGCTATAAATGTAGAGAATACAACAGTATTCAGATAGAATCCGATCAAATTCATGGTACAACCAAATTTGTTTTTCATTGTACATTTTATAAGACGAGTAATGAGTAGAATAAAGTTACTGAAGAATTGAAGCGTTTCAATCAACTGAAGCTTGAAATAATTATTGGTTCATATTTTCTCATGCTATTATAGTGGGTCACGTTTTGTCCAGTATCCATGAAAAAAGCAATTCAGTTCTTAGCTGTCCAAGGTACTGGACAGCTAAGCGAATGTGACAGGACATGCTCTACGAGTATTATAATTTCTGTGGTTAGAAATGTCCCACAGTCACAGTTGGGCAGTTCATTGTGTTAGCATGAAAATGACCGAGATTCCAGCAATAAGTGCTGGTTATAAAAATAGCAGTTCAATGTTCTAATTCTTTAGATGGACAAACATATCAAATAACAATACTTAGAAGATGTACAGTTCGGAAATAGTAATTTGAAAAGCGGAAACCATGTGAGAGTTTAGCGAGTTCGGGAACAGACTTGATCTCCCAAGAGAGAAGAGTTATTGAACAATAAGTAGAATACTCCCTTGAAAATTATCAGTTTCTTTTGCTGAAACATTAATACAGTATTTGTTTTTGTTTTAATATTCTATCTACTAAATATTAATATTCATTTATTTGCATATTTGCATTTTCATTCAATATTGGAATGATTACAATGAAGGAATTAAAAAACAGGCTTAACAATCCAAATTAACAAATTTCGAATTGGTGAACAGGTTATGATAATAATGATGTCAACCTTTTCAATGTGAAAACTTTTCACGTGAAAAGTTCCATGTAAATGTTTTCAAAAATAATGCCTCAAATTATTGCAACCAAAATTTCGAAAAAAAATTCAATATAAAGAATACCTTTCGCTGATGGCCAAGGTTAAGTTACCAGAGTGACATTCCTTTCTATAGTATAATATGTACAGGGGTCCACAATGATTTTTTTTCCATTTAGTTCATGATTGAATTTAAAAGCTCAGTTTTCATAGTTTTAAATAACATAATCAATAAGAGCAACTGGTTAATATAATAATATTGTCAACAAACTACTATTATTGTACAGGATGTACTATTATTGTACAGGATGAACATGGAAAAAGACTTGGGAGTTCAAAAATATGAAGCAACTAAAAATTCAAAAGGAATAGTTCACATCGTTCATAAGCGTCAATGAACGAAAAATGAGTCATTCATGTTGGACATGAAACTGAACTTAGTCCAGAAATTGGAAACACAGTGGATATCAAGTATAACAGTCAATGAACGACAAAGTAAACAACTCTTATCAGTTACAATTTTCTTCAATACTTTTCTCTGTTCGCCTTGCTTTCAGTTGAGTGACATTTGGTCATTTTAGAATAACATTGTGCCGCTCATCGACTCCTACAAGCTATGGGCGGAGGGCATAGACACGTATTGTGATAACGAAGTGATCTGAGAGAGAACGAAGAGCGACAAAACACCCTACTTGCTCGTGTAAAATTGTTGGCCACAAGTCACCGGCAATTGTTTCTTTCCTCTGAACGATTTCGTCCGGATAATTGCGATGTCGAGACCCAACCCGAGAACTGATTGCTGAGAGCAGACGACTCATTGGACACGTTTAGGAGCAATATGTTGCATGTTGCTCTCTACTCTTTACTTCTTGACTCCCTTCACACCACCTCTTTTTTCTACTTATTTGTCGTCGCCCGGTAATAGTGCGGTCATTGCTTCTGCTGCACTCTTCCGCAACATTTCCTGCTCTTATCACTAGTAATTTTTCTTGTATTTATCACGTTCTGTGATAAAACGGATACTGCACTTTGTGTAAGTGTTGCACTTTGTTTTGAAATTGGATATTTTTTTCCTGGCGCTACAGTCCGATGTGAGCTTTGGAAATTGGCTACTTCTATGATAAAAAATAGGTTCAATACTCGTGAGTTTATGGGACATTTTTCAATCCAGTGCGAATCTTCACTGAAAGTTTTGAAAAATAAAAATATCGACTGAAATGAAAGATTTTTTCATTGCTCAAGCTCAATAAGAGATATTTTTGTAATAGTTGAGTAAGTTATCATTAGATGAATTCATCAAAGTTCAGATGCCATTTACTTGTTAAGATTCTGTTATTTGATACCAGCAAATAATTTGATTCATGAGATATTTTTGATAATGGACAAATGATAATGAGAATAGAATGAAATAAAATATGACAAGCAATAGTTTTAGTGAAAACTAATGATTATGAGTAATGTTTCAAAGAGTTATGATTAATGGGGTAGGAGTTATGAGTAATGATTTTATAAATAGTTTAAAATTTACAATATTTTTTCAAGAAAGCAGTAATTGAATTGTCAAAACATCATGAGGAGTTGTTTGAGAAATCGGCAAGTACTTGAATAATGTACATGAGATTTTTTGTATGTAAGGAATTTGAAACAGGAAGTACTGTATTTATAATATTTGAAAGAATTTTATTTTTTCTTCAAGATGGAGATAAGCTAGGGGAGGAATACAAGTCCCAAAACATAATTGTTTTTCAAAAAAGAGCACAAGCTTTGCATCAATCCATAGAGAGTGAAAAATTAGTATGAAGTTAATAACATTTCCAATTTAAAAAATGAATAGAAAATATTCACAATCACATCTTATTAAAAATTACGAGTATTACAGTATACGTCACTAGGTACTTCATTCTTTCAGAGGCATACTTCAATTAGACGAAATTATCATTAGGAAATGAATTTTGACACTGAAGAGGGTTTGAGAGCAGCTAGTGAAAGGGGTGGATGATGGCGTTATTATAAATTGCCACGTTGAGCACCAAGCTGCTCACTCAAGATAACAAGATGTGGCTGAAATTAATTTCGGCGAGATAGTCTCGAAAATCATGGACTATCATAAATGCAAGGAGGCGAGGGGTAGCTGTAAAAAGGGTAGCTGAATGATTCTCCCGATAATTGCCCTACAAAGTGAAATAATCTCCAATTAATTTAAAAGCTGGATTCTGGCGAGTCCAACCACAGAAAATATCTTAAAGAAAATTTCTTCTTGTCTTGTCCAGAATACTTTATTCTTAGCCTTGATTTTTTCCAGTTTCACCAAAGAAACAATTCAAAGTGAATAGTTTGTTGAGTTAAGGTATTCTCATAGTTCATGTTGAGGTATATTGATATGTATGATAATATTGATGAAATATTCAATAGCTGAAATATTGTATTAGATTTCTCAAAAACTACTCAAATGTCCAAGTACAAACAATACGTACAAAATTGTTATGATTCCCTAAATAAGGTTTATTAGATTATGAATTGTTCATTGATTAATGATTTACTGATTGAATAATTTGTTACTTGGTTAATTCATTCATCCATCGAATAATTAGTTTATTGAATAATTATTCACTGAGAAACAAAACAAAATTGAGAATGTAACGCCATTAAGTATTTTAATGATAAATCAGTATTAACATTATATTTTGTAACTACTGTTTAAAATACAAAACATTCTATTAATGAAACATCAATTTTAAAAGTAAATTGAATGAGAAAAAGCGAAACATTGTTCTTTGTTTTATTTACTAATTGATGAAAAGTGGAAAGGGATTCAAAATTGTAACTATTGAAATATTATTTATTTATTCAGTAATGTAGAAAATGCTACTTAATGGAAGATCCAACAGACTTACGCCCAAAACTGCCCCTTTTCAAATTTAGAAAACGTTTTATTATTGAATTATATATGACCATATAAGAATATATTGACCATTTGGTGGTAATAAATCAATAGAAAAGTGGGACCCCCAACAGACTAACCAGTCAAATCACATAAATCCATCACCGCAAACATGCGCCGCCTTCTAATTGGTGTTGACAATTACCTCAAGTTGTAAATAGGATTGTTAGAAAGTTTCAGTTTTGTCTCCAGTTGAGTGAACATTCCAAAACAGAAAAAAACTCCACCAAAAGGTTACCTGAAGCTCAAGCAAAGGTTACTGGGATGGGAAAACTAACACCAATTATAACTTTGAATTATTCCAGCAAACAAGCCATACTTCATTTCAAAATAGAAAGTTGGTGGTGAAATGAAAGACATAGTGGGTATTACAGTATTTAGCAGTGAGAAAGGTGGTTTTTTGAGTAGAGGAGTTGAGAGATGGGTCGCATTGGGTGGCTGTTGATAATACTTTCAAGTTTAGCGCGCCTTGTAAGGCAAAACAACTATACGGTGATGGATCGCTACACGCTTCACTGCAGAGTTCGTTCGAAATTGAATAGGGAGTATCATAAACAATATCATCACTTGTACTAGCGGAAGATACTATTGGGTACCACATCTGCAATGAGTAGCCTACTTCTCTTGTCACCAATTCGTCTTATCTATATACTTTTTATGGATTTCATATTATGTACTACATATACTCGACCAATATGATTTTGGTTTTTTTCATCGGTGGGAAGACCCTTACGGGTAGGTTCCACCTCACCTAATTGTACAATTTTTTGTGTCGGTCACCCATCCAAGAGCAGTCTTGAATGTTTGTTACTTAACCATATGATTTTGGTTAAATACTGTATGTTTACATTTGAATATAATTTCCAAGTAATAATCGATTGAACCTTAATTTTTATTCCTTCACTTTGAATTATACCTATATTCAATGTTTCGAATATAAATCAAGATAATGTTTCTCTAATCAAGATAAAAATGTTATTCCATTAATTCAGAGCCACGATTTCATCAAACCCTTAATATTTCCTTGGATAATTCATCAACTTTGATTCTAATTTCGAAAGAGTTATGTTTTGAAAATCCTAAAAATGTGGGCAACACTACCCCCATATTATTTGTTAGATGAATGGGTGAATTAATCTATATTAATAAAAGAGAGTTGGTGTCTGTACGCTCGCTTATAACTGGAGAACGGCTGAACCGATTTAGATGATTTTGGATTCGTTTGAATTTTTACAGCACTGGTTAACATAATATGTATTAAAATATAAGAAAATCCCTTTATAATTAATAAATAATTAGTAAACTAATGACCTAACCTATCAAACATTTACAGACGGATGTTTTGAAATTGCCGGCCAAGTGGCTACCAAAAGATGATCGTGATTCAAGATCAGAAAACACAGCACTCTCATTCAATGCCTCAGTAGCTCAGTGGAAAAACTCTGCGTCTGATGTTAGAGGTCGCGGGATCGAATCCACTACGGTCAAATTTTTTGATCTAGGTCTTCTACTCTAATTATTTTTCTACGCTATAATCATCAATAATAAAAATGAGTTATCGTTCATATCATTCATGTTTTATTGTTTCTAATAATAAAATTGAAAAAATATATAAAATAAATTAAAACAAAAATTATTGATTATATAAAATAAAAATACATTGATTATATTAAATTAATTTCTTTTTACTTCGTGACATTTTTGTGGGGAGGGTGACATGAAGGACATTTAGGGAAAGAAAGGGTGAAATGAAGGGGATTTTGGGGTTGACATTTTGTGGGGCAATAAAGGGGGGCATTTGGGGGATGACATTTTTTAGGGGGTGTCATGAAGAGGGGGACATTTGTAGGGAGAAGATGGGGGACATTTGTGGGGGGGGGGAGGGTGATACGAAGTTCACCGGGACACCTAGTTATAAATAAAATAAAAATAAATGTTAATAATACAAATAGAACAAATTACAATTTTTTGATATACTGAGAACACAAAACATTAATGTTAGAATATAACTTTTCAATACCGTTTTATAATAGATAAATAATACTGTGTAAACTGTGATATTTGACTAAATATTTGTGTTTTCATTATGCTTACAAACCAGACACTGTGTCAGAAATTTTGAAACTTTGATGGAATGTGTGGGTGAATTGATTCTAATTGTATTAATAATGATAAAAAATGAAGTACTAATAATAAAATAAGCTATAATTTGTCACATATTGATGAATGAATAAATTGATTCCAGTAATATCGCCAAGGAATAAATGTTGTTTCTCTCAGGTATTGTGAAGATTATTCATTAATTTTGGAATTGGTTCTAATGATTTATGAAATTATTCCTACATTTAGTAATTATAATTTTTCAATACTTCAATGAAAATTATTTGTGACAGGCGAATAATCTCCTAAGCAACTTAAACAACCACGTTTCCCTAATCAAACAAGTACTAGGAATCCCAACTAGTACACAAGAAACCCGCTTATTGCAACAGAAATGCGCATCGAAGATAAACAAGCTAGTCGCCGCCGCCGCCTCCTGATTGAGCCTTCAAGAGTGATTTCGCTCTCCTCTCTGCTTGGAGGCCAGTTCACGGTCAGATGCAATGAGAGTCATGCGATGTCAAGAGCTCGCTCACAGCTCCAGGCAGGCGGCCACTTTGAGAGTTGCCAGTGAGTAGTTGATTGAAATCACGCTACATGCAAAGCAGACCTCGAGTGTTGGACGACGCGAAAACGTTCACCGACTGACCTCCGGCTGTATTTCAGAGTTTGACCACAAACATACACGATTACAAACATTTGGAAAGCTCCAAGACGATTCACATTCAGTTAGAAAAACAGCGATCCCTTTTCGGACATTATATCGTTTGACCAAAAACAAGGTTATCGAATTGATATGTCAACTATATAGGTAGAAAATAAATATATAAATCTGAAATCCATCCTTGAATCCTTGGTTTTTGCATAAGATAATCAATTTCCTCGTTTGGGTTACAGTGATAACATCTGCTGTACATCTGATATTGAGCTGACTTTGAATGAGATGCAGATCTTCCATTTAGGGCCTCGACCAGATTTCAGTCAACCAAAATGTCACCTCGAAACAAAGCCTACCAGTGAATAATACTTCAACCATGTGTGGAAGTACATACATGGTCGAAGGAGTAATATGGATAGGGGGATTTAATGCGGCAGTCTTTTAAAATCAATACTTTTCTCTACTAACTAGTACAACGCTTTATTTTTAAAAATAGAGAATGAAACATAAGAAATAGATACAGTACCTAGCAGTTTCTATAGAATGTCATAGTTGCATGTAAAGGGATAAGGAGATTCCATTCATTTAAATTCCCGAGTGCATCAACAAGAGCCTGAATATCAATATGCTGTTAAACTTGTCAATAAATCACAAATGAATAGTTTGAGATTTAATTTGACCTTATAATAAGGTTACGTGACTTTTTATTATAAATTGAGGCGAAATAATTAAATTCTCATATGATTCATGAGTTGGGATTTGATTATTTTAGTTGATGTAGAAGGTTGAATAATATCAATGTGGTGGGCAAACAGGGGAGCAAGGAAAGAGAGAGGTTAGTTGAGAAGGATGAAAATAACATAATTATTACAAATATGATGAGAAGAATAGAAAGAATACCATAGAAGAGTGCTAAGGAGAGGAAAAAAAGATAAATGATAAAAAGAAATCTGTAGGTTGAGAAGCGCGAAAAGGAAGAATATAAGAGGAGAGTGCTAAGGAGAAGAAAAGCAAGAAAAAGAAAGTAATAAGTTGTGAAGGAGGAGATGGAAGAAGAAACGTTGATGAGAAAGAGTGAGAGAAAGGAAACGTGGGTCAGTCAGAACAGAAGGTAAGGATGAAATGTTGATGTTGCACCTCAACATAGCTCCATGGCTCGAGACCGAGTAGCGTTCGGCCGTCAGGTCATACTTTTCTACTTGACATGCATAAATTTGCCCCAGAGAAAGCAGCTAGCTGCTCGATAGGAAGGAAGACTTGCTTCAAAGTGCGCCATGACTGAATCTGACATGAGGACGCTATGTTTTGCGCACACCATAAATGCAGCAGCCGAGCGCGATCGTGATGTCCAATAAAACCAGAGCCATGTTCGGTTAATTGAAAGAGAAACTTGGCTAGAATATGATTGCACTTCACTCGAATGTCAAACCTTTCAAAAATGTGTCATTCGACATATCACCGAATATGACAGCACTGGGACGTTATGGCCTACTGAAATTGCACAGAAAAGAGAGCCATAATAGGAAATTAAGGTTAAAATCCCCACTATCTAATGAATAAGTTATTTCGTACCATTGATGTACTCATCAGAAAGAACAGAGAAGGCTTAAAATAGATAAAAGGAAAACAAAGATAATCGAATGATAATTATTAAATATAATAAATATTTAATTGGCAAATGTTTCAAAAGACTGAAATGGATAAGTTTACAAAAAAATGTAGTAGTATTATTTTAGCAATTTCAAGAAAATAATTGAGAACTGGATGGCAAGTGCCAAAGTTTCAGACGAACAGTAGTAGATATTATACAGTAAGATGATTACCCATTGATTTTTTTTATTGTAGGCTATTTCTTTGTAATTTTATATTCTCCTTTATCCATTAATATTTTCAATATTTAGTTAATACCATTTCAATATTCATTCATTCATTTACCATATTCAACAGTCATTTCAATATTCATCTATAATAAATAACATCAAGCTAGTTGCACAAACTGGATTAAATTCAATCTTTGATTACATTTTTACTCTAATTACTCTCTTTTATAAGAACTGACATTGTTATTCAGTGATTAAGCCTTAGTGCAACTGTGCATAGTTTTCTTAAAAATTTGTTACTTTTACATCAGGTTAGATACAGTCGGATTCAACACTGATTATCTGTCAGAGCTCAACCTCGGTTAGTCACAGCCGAATAATTTGAAATAATAAAACACAAATCGACCTTCATCAACTAATGATACCGACGTACAATATTTTGCTGCCTTTTCTTCGTGTACCAACATAAACATGAAAAAAATTGTGCAAGAGCATGTTCGATGTGGTCTCTGTTTCTTTTGCTGATCGATGGATCAAGTGGATTGCAGAACGGTGAATGTCAGTGGAGGCTAAACACACCATTTCCCAACAACCATCGAAAAGGTCTCAACAATCACAATGAATATTTGGACAGGGCAGAGGCGCGAAGAACAATGTTGACTAACCATCAATGATAAGTGTGTCACGTGGGTTGGTTGGCTACAAATGCCACCAAACTATTCGAAGTCTGAAGGTTACAATCCACTTGTAATCACCCACTCCAACCTTGGCGTTACGCAAACTGGAGAAATTACAGGAACGTGAGAAATGAGATTCAATAGGAATTACTCATTAGGAGTCATAACATTTGAAAAGAATCATCAACTGTAGTACTCAATTGGGAGCTGATAATTAAGAAAAGGAAAACTTGATAAAAAGTTGTAATTATTGTGATAAGTTTAAGGTTTCAATTGGGAGCTGATAACTTGGGAAAGGAAAACTTGATGAGAACTTGTAGTTTTGATAAATAATTTATGTTTATAGTCCTACATAACCTTGCCATCTTATTATAATTAAGCTGACTGACAACAAAGTTGTTCCTAGAAAGTACCTAGTATGTTGTTAGTTGACTTATTTGCATATAAGAATTACTGTATATGGATATTTTTTTAGAATAAATGTCATTCATGATACCATAATACTCAAATGAAATGTCACGTTTAGTCTAATACAATTCTCAAGTAAAAATTATCGTTTCCATTACTGAAAATTTAAAAAAGAATTAAAAATAGTCGACTGGGGCAACGTGTGACCAAAGCATTAGCAAATGAGCCAGATTACTGTCAATCCTCAGTGAACAACAATGATGAAGTAACTTGGGGAAAAATACCAAGAAATTAATAATTTTTATTGAACACATCATAAATGTCAAATCAACAATAAATTGTTGATTTGACATTTATTAAAAATTGATTTGACAATAATTAAAAATTATTTTTAAATCGGTATCTCTCAAAGTAAATACCGTATTGGAAGTGGTGTGATGAAATTGGAGTTTGGAATATTTTGGAGGCTTGGTCTCTCCCATAACAATTGTTAGCTGATAACAGTATGTTATCTGGGATAATATTTCAAGTTTGACATTTAAGAGAGGATCTATTAAAAGAGCAGATGCCTCCTATGTAAACTTTGATCAGTGGTTTCCTGTTGAAAAGTGATCCATTAATTTTTGTAACTAAAGCTGCTCGATGTTAGATAACGTTAGAGTAATAACAGTTTGGATCATCCCTTTTTTCAATGGGTTTGATGTAGTATATTTGGTAGAACAATATAACCATTTTCATCTCATCAATCAGAATCAGTATCGTTCAAAGTTTAACACTTTTTTAAACTGTATGCAGCTCTTGCATCAGATCCATGAAGCGGCTTGATGATCACAATATTTTTCACACTATTGAACGGGAAGTTTAATATCGGTTTTTTTAAGTTTGAAAGCTCGGTTTTTCACAAGTATGTAATTTGTTTGATTTATTTCTCAATTCATTGTATACACGAAATGTGGCCAATATTGTACAATGCGTATTCACGATGTTAACAAATATAATTTCTTTGGTGAAATTTGGCAAAAATCTTAAGTTCAAGATCATAGTGTTGTTACAAATATATATTTGAATTAGGCTATCTTTTTATTAGTTACATATTTCCGAAGCTGAAATACTCTATTATAAAATTGAAAATTTCAATTATTTTTCTATATGTATTCATCTACAAGCGTTATAACAGGATGGAGTTATGGCTGGATTTCACGATTCCAGTAGACGTTCAGGTTACTGGAGGCAGGTTACCTGAAGCAGTTCAACTGAACCGTGAGACCACTCACTTGAACGTCTACTGGAATCGTGAAATCCAGCCATAAGAGTACATTATGTGACAGAAACCTACTGAAAATCGGGGTTTTATCAACGATTTAGGAATTAATTTATTGACAAAACCAAGGGCCATTTGCACGTCATTTTAGGAATTTTTCTGCATTGGTTTCGTTAGATGACGTTATTTTACGGCGGTTAAATTCTATTGACTGTTCGTCAGTTTGAAAGTATTCGAAAAATTGCAAGGCATTCAAATGAATGTACCAATGAAAGCAACTTTCCAAAAAAAAACTGGAGGGTCAATACCGATTGAATGATCCAAAAACCTCATGAAGACACAAAAACACTAAAACACATTTCAGAGATGAAACCACATGAACAATAAAGCGACACGATAACCCATGCATTGGCGATGTTAGTATGCAACATTCGCACAACAGCCGTTATTCAACGGAACATCATCCAAAATAGCGACAACACTATTCACGGCGACATTAAACAGCAACTTACGCCAGTGTTATGTATCGTGTGGCAAAAAAAAAAAAAAAGGGAATCGCACTGAAAACGCGCGCTCGCTAAAAACGCCGGCGTAACCGATGCGCGTTTGATGGTCACGTAGAAGAATTCCGGCGCAATTTTTAACGCTCTCAAATGGGCGGCCCCCGTAAAACGCGCACTTTGGTCTACTGTTGTAACGAGACCAGCTCACAATAAACACTAAACACGCCGGCCACTACGACCAAAGTAATAAGTCGAAGAAACAGGCGCGCCCCTAACGGAATTCTATTGTTGGTTTTCCAACGCACCCCACGGGCCAACTACCACCCTCCCCCCACTCCAAAATCATGCGTCACCGCCTCCCCTAGACTGGCTCCAGACGAAAACAGAACCCATTAATACACTCTACCCTCCAAAACGCGCATTCTTCCACACGCCACGACAACCACTGTAAAACGACGACGAAAAGACCATTACTACAACGGCGAACAATTCTGACGAAATTTCAATGCTACACACAGCTTGAGAGCAGATCTTTTCACAAGAGCAGTCGAGTTAAAAGCATATAAAACTATTGTGATGCCAATCCATTTAGGAACTAGATCTTTGTGAATGACTAATCAGAAGTACGGTACTCAGGGAACATCCATTACGATTAAAAGATCATTCTTGACCATTTTAATACATGGAACGTGTTTGCAAATTTTGTGTTTTTTTTCACTAGAAATCGGGTTTTTTATCATTCATAAATTTTAAGACGGAGAATTAAATGGTTCACGGTACTTACAAATTTAAATAATTTGGAGTGCACCTTGAAACTCACCTGTAAAAAGCAGAAAATCTTTTTTAGTACGAAAATAATCAATTAGATCAGAGTAGGTTAACATTACTGTTACTACCTTGACCTTTGTTCTGATAAAACAAATGCTAGAATAAAATAACTAGTTGGAAACAGTATTTCAAAAATATATCTTTATGGATGGACGAATTGAAATCAAAATTAATTTCAGAAGAACAATTTTTTCATTGCTTGAATGAAATTGAACTGAACATAAAGTGACCATTTATTTAATTTCAATACTGAACTCACATATTTCAACTGTTTGAACAGTTGGGTACAAGAGCAGATTGAAAATTATATTATTTCAATTTTATAAATCTAGTTTTATTAATTCCAATTGACTGGCTATTTCATTATTTTATTCATGTAACTCATCAATTGATTTCAATTTCCACTGAAATAGCAGTAAATAGTTTCATTGCTTTGAAACGATTCATAGACTAAAATACAGAAAAAGAATTTCACTCTATTCAGTTGGGATCAATACATATAGAGAAGAGAATAAAACTAAAGTTCATGAGATTCGACTCTGAAATTTCTGCAGAGGACGAGAACATATATAAATAGGCAAAATGAGGTCAACTGTCTTCAGATTATTACAAGAGTATTTTCCCACAAACCGCATAAAATGGCCGGGTATTTTGTTCAACATTTATTATTATTGTATCATCATCATCATCATCATGCATGGAAGAAGCCATAAATGTAAAGCTGGCCAAGCTTGCGCTCTAAAAATATAATGTATTCAAGTCATAAAAACCAAGAAATAAATGTATGCTAAATCAAGTATTACATCTTGGACACAGATATGAAAAAGAAAGGAATAAGAAGTCAGGATGAAATTTGATATTAAAAACAGCGCTCAAATATCAACTATTAATTTACCAGTATTGCATGTCTGCAATAATCTGTATTGATATGGCTTCAATATTGTCATGGAATGGAACAAGTATTTTATTTTAGCACCACTTATCGATAGTGAAGTTGAAGAATGTAATGTTATTACTTTGGATGTAATAAGTATGCATTTTTTGCCACTTTGAATGATATTTCAGACTCGAATGGAAGTTCATATTTAGAAGTCTGAACAGTAGAGTTTTCTTGTAATTGGAGTCGCGATATAATTGTTTGAGTGGCATTTGAAAGATACATTTTAGTGTTAACATTAATACAGTGATACATTGACAGTGTTGATTCTTATGAAAAAAAATCTTATTCATTAGATACCAAAAACACCATTCATCCTTCGATATTTTGATTTGTCTTTATCAGTTTTTTATTTGACTATTTATATATATTTTAATTCGAATTAAAAGAAATTAATATAAGTGCCAGAGATTTAGAAAGAGTTAGGAATTAAGCTTGACAACAACATGAGATACTGCCAAGTTTTTGTTTTATCAAAAACTATCAGTGTAAGGTCCTTCCACTCCAAACTAATCAAGCACATAAATGGTATTTAACTGGAAAGTCAAGTCGTAAAATGAAAGATTAGACTTGAATTGGAATACTCATGCCTACGATAATATTCCTGAATACTTCTAATCACCATCTCACATGGTGTACAATGAGCAAAATGGTCACACTACTGCCTGCAATAATTATAAATCTTTTAATAGAAAGTAGATTAGTTTACCAGCGCACTGAGTAAAAGGTGATAGAAATTTATTACTTTCCTACATAACGGCACTTCACTCACATGTGTGCTCAGGTGGCACACGATGCTGAACATAGTTCCACTTTATAAGGTTTATTATTCATAACCTTCAGCTAACGAAGATATTAAATTTTCGAATCAGTTGCAGTTGCAGAGAAAGTTCAGTTCATAGAGGTGAATGCGCGTTGCAGAACGTAAAGGGATTTAATGGCATAGCATATTATTATCAGAGACAATTCGAATCTGATTTGAAATGGACTAAGAAGTAAGAGAGCTCAATAATACAGAACGGTAATTATTATTACGATCACAGGCTGCATTTCCTAAACTTGAAACGGAAGTGCAAATGTGTCTTGACTTGGAATAAATGAGAAACTGGTATGACGAAGAGCCGCATCAATATGAATTTAAATTTGAATTTATGTTTCATGTGTTGAAGACCAATAAAGATTACATAATCTAATCTATATGAAATGAGTAAATTCATTTACTTATAATGAAATGTCACATTAAACTTCTGAGTGCAAAGAACTCATTTTTCAATTCCCACCAAGTATACTTTGGGGAAGGATTTTCTACACATATGAAATGTGAAGAATGTTTGTGAAAACGTGATAAGTATTGGAGTTTCTTTCCTACACATTGACCAATTTGGATGGATATGATTAGAATGATTGATTAGAATAGAATAGAAATTTTAGCAGTAGGCATAACATATTGACATTTGAAAAAGAATATTGTGACTTATTAAGAGTATTGACATAGATAGGCTGGACTTTATATGGAAACTAACTGGATAAGCTACTTAATATAAAAACCAATTAGGGTAAAACTAGATATAAAACTAGTAGACTGGACTTAATATGAAAATAAAATACTGCGATAGTTATAATAAAATAGAAGTTGGATACTACATCTCAATTAGAGATTTACTTAGGAGAAGGATTAAAATTGTATTTAAATTTTGAACTTTTTAAGATGTGTACCTGAAAATATAGATTAGGAAAAAAAGATTGTCTTTTTGCCGGTAATTGCCATAATTATTAACAATACTGTGTGGTTTAGGTTATTCTCAAGAGTGGTGTATTATTATTATTTTTTTTTTTTGTATGTTGTGCTATTAGTGAATTTTTGCTTTGTGTTCTTAACCAATATTATTGTTGTATTTTCGACAATTTACTTTTTGACAATAAATATTGATTGATTGATTGATAAGTTGCAATATTGTTTTGTCAAATCATTTCTAAAGTGAGAAAAAATTTCTTTTTCTTGTACCTGTTCCCAAAAACTGATGTAATTTTAATCTGTCATCGTATCAACTGAAATCAAAGTAGTCTAAATCATCTTTATTCAGTTTCAAGCTTGTAAAGAATGGCAGTTTCATGGAAAAACACATTGAAATAGCGCGTGGGAAGATTATAGTTAAATTACGCTCACATGAGTGGTGACACCTAACCCTCCATTAGTATAAATACAATTTTATTTTCAACTGCATCACATCTCTTGGTGCACTATTCAAATTTTTCGAGGGCCATCATATCTGCCCAGATTCAACTTCTCTATTCATATTCAGTTTTGTCTTAGCCGCTAAAAGCTTTGTATTTAACTCAACAAATGTACTTTATGCTATTAATTAAACCCATATTCATGAAGCACTTTGAATTAGTTCTTTCTGACAAAAGGAACCGTTGAAGTACATTTCCAAAACTACTTGTAAAAACGTCCAACACTCCTCAACACAAGTCTTCTATAAATTCTCAATAGAAAGCACTTTTGAGACATGCGCGCACTCCATCGATACAGGTGAGAGTGGTTATGAGTGATCCTACCACAGCTACAGTAAGCATGCCAATCTGAATAGGACAGGCAGACGGTGGCACAGCTGTGAACAGATGGGAAACCACGCACTGCTTCTTCCAGAGCACTTCCAGCAGGGTGATAAAATTAGACTAATGTGGGGTAGGTACATGTATCAGTCAAGAGACTCGAGATTGAGAGGTGCACATATAGTTCGGTCAGTTCGTGGAGATAGAAAGAGAGGAGGGGGGAAGATGAATCTACTCACCCTTTTATGCAGTGCATTTTAGGGGTGTCCCTCCACACCACATTGCTAGACACTAGACACGCATTACACAAACGCACAACGCACCCTTGACAGACACACATCTCAGGCACATTTTGGTCGCGCACTAAGCAGCGCCACCGCACCCACACCAATTCGACACTCCTACCATTAACTGACCCAACAGTGACGACCATCAACCAATCCTTGCACTGGCTAATTCATATTCAGACAGAGCCCTCTCGACACTTCCTCGGCCGACCGACCGTAGAACAACATGCACCTGCCTTAACTGAACGTAAATTACGACAAACGTCAAACCAACAACCCCTTCCGCCCCTAAAACATCGTTTCACGCCCCACTCTACCTACCGAAACAAAATGCGGTAAAACACAACATCGACCCGGCTGTAGTTATAGCACGGCATATTATATTCGACTGGGTTCAATGCCCTATTGAACATTGTGACAGGAATTGAGGCGAGACAGTTAAAACAGTTTTTTGAAATAAAACTATCACAGTAGTAACGGATTCAGGATAGGCCAAAGAGTGGGAGGGGGGAGGTGGTGAAAGCAGTTGAATATATTTTGAGGTTAATTTTCTTTTTTTCTAATAAGGAATTTCAATTTAGGTCAAGGGTCTTGGGGGGTATGGGAATATCCAACATGAAGGCCTCCCCGGAAAATTTTCAAATTTAAGCGTAAAATGACACATTTTTAACGCTGTTTTCATATTACCCCCCTCATTCCCTCTCTGGATCGCCACTGTGTCAAATTGGCAAAAATCGAGAAGATATTATAAAAATGTATATTCTCAAGCAATATTATATTACATCAACTCAATTGGAACGATTTTTTAAACATTCATATAATAAATAAATTTAGTATATTCTTGCAAGTCGTACAGAACTTTTACTAGGATAAATTATTATGATACTTTTAATGAATAAAACGGTGAGATAGAGCATCATAAAATTTTGGGATATTTGTTATTCTACATAAGATTTTAGAACGGATTATACTGAATTGATAATAGCTAGTCAATGATTAATTTAGTTCATTCTTTTTGAAATCATTTGAATTCTAATTATACACATTTTTGTAAAAGATTTTCTCGTTTTGTTGAGCTTGATACAAAGTATGAAGTATAGTTCATATTGCGTAGAGGAATCAATTTTTATAGAAATCTCATCTCATTTTTAATTAGTTTTGTTTTTTTAATAAGAAGCACTTCCTCAGTGGCAATTTCAAAAAATAAGTTCTCATTAAATTAATTATGTTATTTTCAGTTCCATTTAAAAGGAATTGAGTAAAGCTTCCAATTTTGAAAATAATCAAGAGACGATATGATAAAATTGTATCCTGAATTTAGACATAAATATGATAAAATATTTGTACAAGAAACCTCCTGGTTTCATTGATAATCAATTTCATGTTCAAAATTATCTTTTATAGATTATTTTCCAATATTTTCAACTAACCAGCCAAACTATGAAAGTCATTTGTTGATTAATGACGGTACTTGCATTTACGCTCCCAGGGACAGTTTAGAACCGATTCATTATGATAAAATGCAGGTTTCCGTAGTATTAAGCACCAATTCATGCCACAGTACTTTTGTTCAACCACTCCAATATATGATTCGTTGCTTGTTCAACTGGACTGTACTTGAAGCGAGCAAACAGCGAACATTTCACTGTGATGAGTTCCCCGCTTTATATTTTTCAAGTTCTTTGAAGGATAATAGACGAGAATATAAGAGTGAGGGAGAGACTGAATTCGTTACAAAGATTGAATACGCTTTTACTGAGATTGTCATGGGAGTCTTTCTTGGCTCATCTGCATCCATCAGTTTTCTATGCCACCCTTCCGCCAGCCCATTCATATTCAACCCTACAAAGGTCTTTCTAAATAATTTCTAGCTATTTGATGTTTGGAGTACCTTATTCTCAACTAAAAAACTAAATAGATTCTTTTTTGAGAGTTGGACTTAGCACCTCTAAGAAGAAGAATTGCAAAGAGAGTTGAATTTAGCAGAGAATTCTAAGAAGGACTATTATGAATCTGATGCTCGATTAGCCCAGGCAAATTAGACATTAAAAAAGGAGTCTAAAAATATAAGGTTGAATTTTAGTTATTTATATCTTCCATCCCAAAGAATTGTGAACCATATTTATAAAGCACTGAATTAGTTCTCTGACAAAGACGTTGAAGTACATTTCCAAAACGCAACAACGTCCAACACTCTCAACACAAGTGCCATAAATTCTCAATAGAGAGCACTTTGAGACATACGCGCACTCATCGATACAGAGTGAGAGTGGTTATGAGTGATCCTACAGCTACAGTAAGCGCCAATCTGAATAGGACAGGCAGATAGTGAGCTGCGAACAGATGGGAAACCGCATGCTTCTTCAGAGCACTTCAAGGGGTGATAAATTAGACTAATGTGGGGTAGGTACGTATCAGTCAAGAGACTGATTAAGAGGGTGCACATATCAGTCCAGTCAGGAGATAGAAAGAGAGAGGGAGGGGGAAGGGGTGGATCACTCACCCTTTATGCGTGCATTTAGAAGGTGTCCCTCCGCACCACATTGCTAGACACTAGACACGCATTACACAAACGCACAACGCACTTGACAGACGCACATCTCAGGCATTTTAGTCGCGCACTAAAGCACCGCACCGCACCCACACCAATTCGACACTCCTACTAACTGACCCAACAGTGACGACCATCAACCAATCCTTGCACTGGCTAATTCATATTCAGACAGAGCCCTCTCGACACTTCCTCGGCCGACCGACCGTAGAACAACATGCACTGCCTTAACCGAACGTAAATTACGACAAACGTCAAACCAACAACCCCCTTCCGCCCCCAAAACATCCGTTTCACGCCCCCACTCCCCACCTACCGAGACAAAATGCGGTAAAACACAACATCGACCCGGCTGTGGTTATAGCACGGCATTAATTCGACTGGGTTCAATGTATTGAAGATTGTGACAGGTATGAGGCAGAGAACAGTGAAAATACAGTTTTTTTGCGAAATAAAAACGTATCAAAGCAGTAACGGATCCAGGATAGGCCAAAGAACGGTGGGGGGGGGGGTGGTGGTTGAAAGCAGTTTAATATATTTTGAGGTTAATTTTCTTTTTTCTAATAAGATTTTAATTTAGGTCAAGGGTCTTGGGGGTATGGAATACCCAACATGAAGGCCCTCCCCCGGAAAATTTTCAAAATTTAAGTGTAAAATGACACATTTTTACGCCGGTTTTAACTCTTTATTAACCAGAGTTTAGAGGCAAAAAACTATGGTTTGACTCAAGAATATTGACTGAAAAATAAAAGGATTTTGAAGCCGTTAGAATGTTTTTGCATTAACATATCATATCTGACCCTTTGATCATAATAATTTGAACGTTGAAAGCTATTACCTTTTTATTTCAAGTACGGAAATACTTTTAGTACTGATATTACTATTTTTTCTAATGATTAAGTTTTTAAAATAAACCTGTATGTACATTTCAAATTATTCTACCTTATAATAAGTTTCTATAATGCATTACTTATTATTCCTTATTATAAAATGTCTAAAGCAGAAGTATTGTATAAGTTGGTTTACTCTTATCCTGAATTTAAAGGGTAACAGTTCAAAACAAAGAAATAAGTTGACATTAGATGATAAAATATTTGTACAAGAGAACCTCCTAGTTTCCATTGGATAATCAATTTCATGTTCAAAAGTATTTTTAGAGATTATTTTCCCAATATTTTCAATAACCAAGCCAAACTATAAGAGTCATTTGCTGATTAATGATTTGCATTTGCACATCTCCCAGGGGACAGTTTAGAGCCGATTCATTATGATAAAATGCAGGTTTCCGTAGTAAAAGCACCAATTCATGCCAGTACTTGATTTTGTTCAAATCACTCCAATATACATTCGTTGGTTGTTCAACCGACTGTACTTGGAAGCGAGCAAACAGCGAACATTGCATTTACTGTGATGAGTTCCCCGCTTTATATTTTTCAAGTTCTTTTTTTGAAGGATAATAGACGAGAATATAAAAGAGTGAGGGAGACGGTGAATTCGTTACAAAGATTGAATACGCTTTTACTGAGATTGTCATGAGTCTTTCTTGGCTCATCTGCATCCATCAGATTTTCTATGCCACCCTTCCGCCAGCCCATTCATATTCAACCCTACAAAGATTTCTTTCTAAATAATTTCTAGCTATTTGATGTTGGAGTGCCTTATTCTTCAACCAAAAAACTAAATAGATTCTTTTGAGGGTTGAATTTAGCAGAGAATTCTAAGAAGAATTCTAAGAAGAGTTGAATTTAGCAGAGAATTCTAAGAAGGACTATTATGAATCTGATGCTCGATGTTATTTGGAAACCTTTCTAAACTGAAAAATCTATTGAAATTTTAGGGAATCAATGATGCACACGGAGTCAATGAATTGATTGATCATAATAATCATTTTGTTGATGATAACTCAGATATGGTTATAAGGGTCGAGAAATAAAGGAAGTATAAAGCAGGTAAAGATGGAAATGTCAATTTGAATGGATAACTACTACTTATCCATAGAATGGTCTATATTATAATCTGTTTCAATCACAACACACCTCTTTCTCGACCTTCCTATGCCTCTTTTCCATAAATTTTCTAAATTTCAATAAGCATGTTTTACAGTTTATCAAGCTAAATTTTCAACAGTCTAAGCAGAATATAGCCTATTGATACAGGATTTGGAAAACATTTACATGGCTTTTGATTTCTTACTCGAACGCGATGATTTCTTATTGAAGTAACAAGAAATTGAATAATATTGAATCAATCTGGAATCAGTAAATGAAATCAATCTGGCAGTAGCCAGAGCCATAATAGTTAAAATGGACAAATGATATGGCAGTAGTCAGAACCATTATAGTTGAAAAGAGACAAATGATAAGCGTAAATAATGAATTTAAGAACCGAACAAGTCCAAGAATGTTCAGTATCTGCAACGCGGTGGTAAATTGGAAAGAGTGATCGTCTTGAGAAGTTCATATTCATATCCAGATTTATTATCAAGAAAAGTCCTTCAAAACTATTTATTACATTCATTTGAATAAATGGTCATCAATAGCAAAATAATATTGAGCCTGACCAACATTTATCCCTTATCCTAATAACAACAAAGTGCTCTCAAATATATTAATATTTGTATATCAAGGTTGGACATTAATGTAGGAGAACACTATATCAAACGTACGGTATCCGTTTGGCCATCAATCAATGAAAAGAGATTGACTTCGCAATAAAACGACTGCGGTTGTTTTAAGGTTATAGACTAGACTAGGAATATTCATATAGGTAGGTAGTTCTTAAGGCGATATTTTGAACATCATTATAATATGTTTTCCATTTGATGACCTCAACAGATCTTGTAACGTTGAAGCGATTCCACCATGAGATGAATAGAAAACTATTACCAATCCTCTTCAGTCAACATAGAAACAAGAGATTATTTGAGCTGAAATAGATTGTTCCCAACGATTCTATCTAAACTGACACTCACATAGGGATTAGAGAATTGGCTTGGATGAAGTTAATACAGAATTGACAGCATTGATTGCATTCGTTACTGATTTTGATTGGAAGATATTCCATGATTCCAACATGTGAATGCAAACATAGGAAGATACCTACTTAGAGAAGTATAAAAGCCTGCCATTTTCCCTATATAAATCATAGAGTTTGTTGGAAATTCTGAAAAATCAAACATGTTTTTTTCTACAATTACAGAGAAGGTTCAACTTACCTATTGGAGACATCCTCAATGCTGACTGACTTGGGAGTCGTAGAATGTAACTGCGTTGTCGAAGCATGGAGAGACTCCTGAACAGCTGTAAAATGAATAAAGCTTTTAAAAAAATTTCAAGGAGGATGATTGTAATAGAGTAGAGTGAAATTATTCTAGTAACATGCTGATATTTATATATTGGTTTTTAAATATCAGGTTGAATTTTGAATAAAAAACAAAAATATAGAGAGTCCTACAAAATGTTACTTTGTATAATCAGATTGATTTAATTTGACGCTTGGCATTATATAGATAGAGATATATTATTTCTTTGCCATCGTATTCTACGGTCATCAGCAACGTCAAGGAATAATATCTCAAAGCGTCAAATTAAATGAATCAGATTATACCTACGGTAAATTATTAAAAGACATATAAATAAATTTTCCAAAAATAAAAAATATTCCCAGTAGCACAAAGGTACGTTATGTGAAGCTTGATGCCCAATAAGCGATGTACATTTCTAAGAGTAATCGATCATTAACATAAATCCACTTTTGTTTGTCAACCCATAGTGTTGAAAACAATAAATTTGGAAAAATATAATGCTAACAAATTTTGGATTCATTTTGGAATGGTTGATGCATTGGCCACAGACTGGTCTATGATTTGAATCATCAACCTATTATGTACGTATAGTGTTAACAACTGATCTGCATAACAAATACAAGTACTTGTGGATTAAGAGAGGAGTAATCGACACCAACTTCTTCCATCACCTTATTATGAACAAATTATAAATATCACTCACCAAGCAACATAATTTAATAGAATTGATGACTTGAATCTTCCCAACAAAGCAACAAAGAAATTTTATTGTGTGTGATGTGATGCTGTGGTATTTATTTTTTCCAAAAACTTAACAAAGCTTTTAAGAGGCTTAAAACTAAGTTTATTTGAGCAGAATATTTAAAGAAAAAATCCAATTTATACAAATTTTGGGTGGTCAAATAATAAGTGTATCATTTAGAATAATTTTCACTTTCACGGTTGAACTACCGTTTTCTTGGCTGGAATAATGGAGTGAACTAGACTGGATCTCATGATAAGCACCAACAGGGAGGATTAGATGAAGACTAATGACGTTGTAACCGCAAGCTCATCAGAGTTCAGAGCGGAGGGCTCACCAAGTTCGCCATTGGCCAGGGTGGTCTGTCAAGGAGGTCAGTAAGCTGTATTAGCTGGAAAGCGTGCTATTGGATGGATTACACGATACCTGGTGGGAGAATTTTCAGACCACATTTTGAGATCCATAGAACTAGAAATCAAGAAGTGAAACTTTGAAGAGAGGTCATAAGAACTTTGTAGGCCTTCATCATTATTGATTTACGTTTTAGAATTTCAATTTTAATTCAAAAAATTGTGTATGACACACTATTCTATGCTGGCTAATATATAAAATTAAGAAGGTTGTATATAATTTACGAACAGACTCAGGAACTAAGTTAGGTCAGGAATGAGAAATAACCAGCAATGTAGTTCATTGAAAATTGTTCTCCTTGAACAAGAAGAGATGGAAAAATAGACACAGTTCTAGATCAAACTAAGGCTAGGCGAACACCCGTTAGTCAAGACAAGACAAGATGAGATTAGTCACGTTTAGTCACAGTAATTCTCATAGTTGCTTATGAAGCAGCACACACTGATGCAATGACTAATCGGTGTGTATTGCTTCATAAGCAACTATGTGAAGTACTGTGACTAAACGTGACTAATCTCGTCTTGTCTTGACTAACCGGTGTACGCCTAGTCTAAGTAAAATACTAGACAAAAGTCAAGTCCACAATATATTTTATATTGAAAATCTTGACTTGAACTGAATACGATCAATTTTTTCATACAATCAAATAAAAGAGAATTTGATCAACTTGCAAATATTGAAAAAAAAACAAGATTGGAAGCTCTTCTATTTTCACTTTGAATACTCTTTCATTTTATTTCGTTGGATGAGAAATTTTAATCATGCACTGAGATTCGTTTACTCAGTACAGATTCGTTACTTTATAACATTTTTAAAATTACAAAGGCACAATTCGAGGAATCTATTACAATACTGTATTTACAATATAATTGAGAAGCAAAGTTTATATACAAAAATAATGTTTCTGTGTGAAACCCTTGTAGCAGGGATTACCAAGATTTTATTCAAGCATAAAGATAAGTTAAAGTGGCTAGCATCTGGGTGTGTCTGTACAGTCTACATGGCTGTGAGACTAGTGAACTACACCAATATACAATATTGTCAATTCCATTAGATAATATTGCTGCTTTTCAAGATAACACAAACTAAAAAGAGCTGTTTTAGAGTGCTCGACTTCATTCTATGCCAACTACATTTGTATAAAGTTCAATTGTCTCATTTTTTAACTGAATGAAGTTAATAAAGTTATTTTAAAACACTAAACTTCTTATTATTCAAGAGAGAAATTTAAATACTATAAATACTTTATTAATTTTAAACGTTGCCTAATAGGTTGACAAAGTCCTAATACATGAGAGTCTCTATAATCTAAATAATCTCACAATAATTCATGTATCCACGAAATATTTTCAAGGACTCAGATATATCTTTAAGGGTACGAATACACGTTACGTATTTGCAACGTGTGTACGACATTTTCCATTCAAATGGGACAGCAAATATCGTACACACGATGCAAATATGCAACGTGTATTCGCAACTTTATGGGAAGGCCAAGTAGCAGCGAGATATTTTTCTATCATTTGAACTTCGGATGTATTTCACAGCTAAATTAGCTTCAGTTAATTCATTCTTCATTTTGAGGCAATATTATTATACGAAAAGTTATCTGCATTCTCAATTGGTTGATTCAAGTCCAAAATCACACCTTATAAAGAGCACCATCGACAGATACTAGCCAATATTTTGTTAATTATTATTTTGAGGGAAATTAAAATTCTACATTTTTACAGGTCATGTCATGTCCAGATTTACACCTTATAAAGAGCACTACTGACGGATGATAATAGGTATACTGAACAAAATTTTGTTATTCATAAAACTTTTAGATCTCTGTAATTGTGAACCGAACTTTCGATTCCACAAACGTACAGTTTTAACTAGATATTCTTATCAGTTCCCAAAAATTATACTTACAAGGCTGTGGACTCGTTGACACGTCTGGGATTGGCGGAGGTGGAGGTAGATAAGCCAGCGCATCAGGCTTGCCAACTACCAGGATGACACTTTCGTGCGTTGCCTTCAGTGTCTCTACCGCTTCTTCATGAGTTACATTCTCTAAATTCTTCGCTCCTTTCTGCAAACAACATATTAAAACAGTAGTAAGATATAATCCATTACAAAATCAAGCATTTGGGATACATCAAACATCACAACACACACTGACCAACCAATTAGCCAACCAAGAATTCCGAATAATTGAGATACATTGTTTATGGAGGTTCTGGAATGATTTAAATTTTATCCAAAAATAGTCTACGAATTGACTCAAGCTGAGGAAAACAAAAACACTATGGGCATTAGGTTGACCTATCAAAAGATACATCATATTCCCAGTAAACTTATTAGTTTTCTTTCCAATGTACATTTCTAAAATGAATTTTACGAATGAAGCTAATGTTGTTGTAGAACAGTATAAAACTGTATACTGATATAGAACCGGGTACACTGTTTTAGTGACTTTGCCGATACATTTAAAAAAGCTTGGCTTGGACTTTGATATTGGATGAATTTCCTTATGTAATTTCCAATGATAATAATTCAATGTTTGTATTTCTTCGGCTGAATGATTGTTACTATTATATTGTGATATTAATGTGATTAAGTGAAATACGTGCTCAAGTTTCAATCTGAAACAGTATTTTATGCAAAGATCGGGGTATCAATATGAGTCGGAGTATCAGGCTCAATATGATCAGTATATTGCAATGAAGCTAAATCTTGAATGTGATAATTTCTAAATCCTAAATGTGATAGCTTCCAAATGCACCCACAACCACAAATATGTGCCAAGGAACAATTCAAGTGAGAATCTAACTTTATTTTATATACAAAGCAGAAAGTAATGATTTAATTTCCAATCAATGAAATTTCAAATTGTGAAATTCCCTCCATAAATCAGACTAAATACAGTACTTGCGCATTGGATTCGCATTAATCATCCCTACATTATCGCACATGAATATTCATGAGTTTTGATTATAATTCGAGTGTAATCAACCCATGTTGCAGTCAGATGTCCGTCGGAGCCGATAATTATCAAAATTACAAGATAATTATTTCGTGCGTTGGGGTGAGCAATCACGTTTTAGTTGGATGAAATGACTATGGAATTATTGAATGAAGCTTGTAGGAATGTTTGAATAGAACTTACCGTAGTATTTCTAACAGCTATTAACTTGTCTCCGACTTGCAATTGACCATCTATTTGAGCAGCTCCTCCGTCCATTATCTTGGTCACATATATTCCATTATCGCCAGGAATATGTTGGTTTCCAATACCTCCAGCAATACTGAAGCCAAGGCCTTTCGGTCCCTTTATTAACTCTATTTCATGTATGGCCATATTCTGGATGCCATGCGTTTTTCTTCTTACATACTGAAAACGAGAAACAACAACATTTATTAAAATATAATTTTGAAAAGTTACCCCTTTCAAATTATCTGATAATTTGAAAAGTGTAACCTTATTAAATTTAGTCCTAAATGAAATGTGTAATCAGTAATAAATTTTAAAGATTTTATAAACAGATTCACAATTTTCAATAAACACAAAGAATACAGGTATATACAATGAAAACGGAAGCAGCGGTAAGGTAATATTATTGAAAATCATGCAATACATGGATAATGAATAACATGTACAAACATCAACGTTTTAAAGACATTCCTAAGAATGAAACCTCCAGTATTCCACCATGAAAGAAAAGAGTACGATAATATTCAATATCGCATGCCAAACCGAATAATGGATATTATATAATATGATAGTATGATAGAAAAATTATTCTCTCAATCAACACTACTACATCCATTATCTTGAGATTAGAAACAAAATGTTTTCCAATTCGCAATAATTATAAAAAGTGAAATAAAATCTGCTAAAATATCACATTTCAGTGTTAAGTTGGTGTTTCCTATCATCATTCAAGATTAAATATTGGTCTAATAGAGTCTGACTTAAAAATAAGATTCCTAACCCACTGAAGTCATTCGAATACTGTTCGTAATAAAAGTGTGTTCCATTGAACTCGGGAGTATGTGCATCTCCTTCAAAAAAGTTGATCCTTAAACATTATTCAACAATGGAGCAATACAGACTATGATTAAATAAGCGAGAAGCTGTGAAAAATGTGGGCTTAACTTTGTTAATTAAAATAAATGCAAGTTTCATTAATTAAATGTAAGGAGTAGAGAAACAGAGAAGAGAGTAATGAATGAGAACACATTATCTTCTTAATGAGGTTTAGCAAAAATGAAGCTGGCACCAACATTGGGTTGGTGAGAAAGGATGACGGTGAAATGTGAATATTATAAAGTATCAGACCAAATGTCAAAAGATAAAAAATCTAGTTTGATCAGTTACTAAATTTCTTATGTTAATTCAGCAAAATATCTGTATTATGAATATGAAACTATTACAATTTTCTTAATAATAATCAAATTTTCATCTTCTTATGGCCGGTTTTCACGATTCTAGTAGACTTTCTCGTTACTGGAGGCAGGTTACTGGTTTATAGGTAAGTAGATAGGCTTCTGGTAACCTGCCTCCAGTAACCAGAACGTCGACTAGAATCGTGAAACCCAGCCATTAGACATTAGAATATGGATTTTCTCATATACAAGAAGAGGTGCAACTATCGTGTAAATGATTAATTAATTTACACAAAATTGATTAATTTGATAAACTGAGCGTTGGGGCATAATTTACAAAATATCCAGTTAATACGCGTGCCAAACAATCCTAGCCCATCAAAGCGGGATTAGTACCACAGTGCAGAATTTGATGAAACCCTCATTATGATCCATCTGCTAATTGCAGCAGACTCATTTCACCAGCTCTGCAAATGACATTCTCGACCAGACTTCACTAAAATGAAAATGAGAACTTTCTCCTTCATTAAGATAATGAACCTTCTAGGCACATATTTCTTCAAACAAAAACCCTAAATTGTCAAATCCCTACTTTTTTTCAGCGATATCATCTCTACGCTTGGAAAAATATTGCAAATGGATGAAGCTTGAGTGCATGTTCATTCTCACATGCAGTTTCAAAGTTTTGAATGCATTGCACGACACACTTTCTCTTGATTGGTAGTAGCTGATTCTAAAGAGCAAGAATACAAGCTGCATTGTTACAGTGATAACTGGAACACGTTTCAAACGTGTTATATGCTTTACATTATCAATGAAGTAGACAGCTTCAATTGAAATGCATCTTGATTAGTTAATGTAGATGAATTATGAAGTTCAAATGATACAAAACTGATGCTTCTCCTTATCTCAGAGTTTTAGCTTGATTGATGTCGTTTGTAGAATAGCGGTAGGCCTACTAACATTAACCCCTGCAGGTGTATCATAAGTTAAACTAAAAAACATTTTTCAAAAATTTCATTACTTATTGGAATTCCCGAAAAACCCGTGCATTTTAATTTTGAACAGCGAAGGATAAATCTAGAAGTCTTGTGAGGAAATTCCATTTTGGTCTAAATTTCTAAATAATATCTAGCCTATAAAATATTAAGTAATATCACAAAATACACAATACTGATAATGTGATATCATCTGTAATAGGAACTTCACCACAAAAGTTATAGGTAGCCTAACAGAAGTTGAAGACAATTATCTATCAATAAACAAAAATATTCAAGCCTCAACCCAATATTACAGGGTCAATATTATTAATTAGGTTCTTTCCAAAAATGCACAAAATGTTTTTGAAAAATTTGAGAGAACTAGCCGTAGTCTTCAATTCGATGTCAATTTAATTTTTCCCCTACATAAAATGACAAGCTTCACAAAACTTTCGTTCATGTTAAATTTGCGCCAAAATTCCTTCAATTGAATTATTAGAATAGATCAGAATGATCATCATTTTTAAACCCACACCATCTCATAACTGTGTAGAATTATTACTTAATTGTTTCTTTCTTCCTACTTTATTTTGGCCAACAACTAGCTATCTTCAAGTTTTTTCCTTTATTTCTCTTTCTAATTACCAGGACTCTAAATCGGCTCTGTTCTTTGAATATTGAATAAAATATATAAGTCTGATAAGATATAGATGGTTAATCGTGTCTTCTGCAGCTCCCACTACCAACACACACAGTTTCCTTATGTTGGCAGTGCTAAAGGTGGGTTTTCGACACTGCGAACACAGCGTTACTGCGACACAGCCGCAGCGGAGCCCGATCCAGCGTTGCCAGATGCTATTGATGAAAAATCCCAACAATCTATAGTGGGGATTTCTCATCAATTGCATCTAGCAACGCTGGTTCGGGCTCCGCTGCGGCACTTTGTCGCAGTAACGAAAACCCACCTTAAACGATTTCATTTGGAGTTTGGATATTTCAGTGTATTTTGTACATTTTATTAGCAATCAGGTATCTTGAGTTGATAATGTCTTGTTTGTAATGCTTGTATAATCTTTATGAAGGCTACTGTTCAAATGAAGTAGAATTTTTAAGAAATTAATTTCAATTTCAATAAGAGGGTTTGTTTACCAATTTGACTTTGTTGCCGGCGTTTTTGAGCGCTTCGACGGCGGTCCAGTGCGGCACGTCGACGACGGACACATCGTTGACCTTGAGAATGACGTCGTTGACCTTGAGCCGCTTGCCGGCCGCAGCGGCGCCGCCCGCAATCAGTTTGGTGATGAAGATGGACGTGTCGTCGCCGATGTGCGGCGTGTCGGTGCCGCCCGCTATGCTGAAGCCCAGGCCCGGCGCGCTTCGCTCCAGCGTTATCTCCTCGTACTCCCATTCTCCTTCGCCGTTCACCTACAATTCATTCATTCACAATAAATAATAAATAACTAAATAAATAAATAAATAAATAAATAATAAATAAATAAATAAATAAATAAATAAATAAATACAAATAAATAAATAAATAAATAAAATAAATAAATAAATAAATAAATAAATAAATAAATAAATAAATAAATAAATAAATAAATCATAAATAAATAAATAAGCATAAATAAATAAATAAATAAATAAATAAATAAATAAATAAATAAATAAATAAATAAATAAATAAATAAAATAAATAAATAAATAACTAGTGATTTATTTTCCAGTGAAATATACCTATATCTATTACAAATACAAATGTCAAAAGTATATCTACAGTTCCAATTATCTTGTTAAAGATTTGCAGAGATAAGTTAAACATGTGTGTTTGAAAAATATCAAAATGAATGTAAAGCTTACAAATAAAAGACTGCAATATTCAACTAAGGGTAGAACGGAAATGGGTAGATAAATAAAATAATAAATATTTATGTCTAGTGTTTGATTTTGGAGTGAAAATAGGTTTCTTTGTGAAAAATGGCACTTAACCTACATTTGGACTATTTTTTGGGCGCAAAACATTTTTATAAATTGAAAAAGGGACAGTTTTTGACGTAAGCCTGTTGGACGATCCAATAAGTAATAATTATACATTGCTGAACAAATAAATTTCTCTGCAGAGAAAAGCAAATCAATTAAAATTAGAAAAATTACATGCTGAAGCATAAAATTCAATTACATTAAATTTAATCAAACTTGAAATTGAAGAAAAGCAAAATGATTCAAAAGTATAGTAAGATAAATATATCAAAATACAACTTCAGCACTACAGAGCAAACATACCCATGTTATATATATATTATAGGCTATACAGTATTAAAATCAATCTTGCCAAAACAACAACAGAAAAGTTGACAAAATTCTGCAAAGAAATTAGGTAGGCCTACGCAACTCCAAAAGCAGGATGAATTGAATATTAAATATACAGGCCTATTTGAGAGTTACAGCACATTTAAAAATATTTGTATTTATTAATGTTGAAGTGAAATTTATTTTATTTTTATTAGATAAAGATAAAGGAATAAAAATGATTCTGACTGAATTAAAGCCTGTATTTATTGTAGATCGTTTTTATTTTGAATTTCTAATTCGGAGTTTATTTATTCAATTTCGATTGATGAGTAGAAGTTCCCATTTTAGTTGAAATGCTATCTAAATGTTTTATTAAAATTAAAAGATTGCTTCATTTCTTCTTGAGGGACTCGTAAGACGTAAGTGAGGACATGATACTAAAAGATAATATTTTCAACATGAATAGGATAGGGGCTCCAAGGAACAGTCTGTTTGATTTCGCTCATGATATTTTACATATTGATATTTTCTACCAAATACCCTCTACTTGTTTAGCCTCTTTTCAATTGATTCAATTCTTTATTAATACAGGCTTTCCTGAATTTTCATAACATTGCTAGCACCGTATGAAACGCAATAGATTGATTTTGAAATGCTAAATTTCAAGAATATAATGTTTAACGAATTTTACAAATATTATGTTCCCCTTAATTGCAGTTATCCGTAAAATCTGTGCGTTATTGTTTGAGAATTCAATGATAATCAATACCTCAGGCATTGAAGGGAAACGTTTTATCTTACAGCGATACAAATGAGTACTATATTCAGGATGCAGTAATTAGCATTGAGAAGACTTATAAGACTTTTTAAATTGCACTCGAACATTACAGGTATCAGGATTTTCAAGAACAAAAACACTGGAACGCAATTGGAGAAATTGAGGAGGGTCGAAATTATCAAGTTTGCTGCTTGGAGCAAGCAAAAGCCGATTATTCGCAACTTATTCGCAGGGCCGCTGCTCGAGACCACTCGCAATGAATAAGGGCATTTACAACTGTCTCCGAAACAATTCGGAGTTGATGTCATTGGAAACGAAAGTCTTTTAAAAGGAGTTCTTCTGCTTGTAGAAATTAATGACATTAGCGAGTTGGATGCACAATTCCAACAAATGAGTTGTTCCACGAGAACTCGGCCTGTTATAATAAATCATGAGGCTTTGAATTCTTCATTCCAATTCCCCAACCCTCCACATTACCCGTAGCAGAACAATAATTTCTCAACCAGAGCTCGCAGGTAGACTCACTTAGAATTTAATTACAACAATAAACCAGCCAGAAATTAATTTGATCCTTCAAATTGCACGATCATTATTTTTTCACAGGCAAGTGACTATTTGCGCCTTATAATAAGATTGGGAGTCTGGCTGGTCATTAGTGAGGCTAGGTACTTTTATTCAATTATTTTGCTCGCATCATTGGGTAGCTCACATTAGAATGTGATTGAGGTCTTATGCATTTCTGAACAATTCATATTAATTTTTTAGATTGTTTTATTCATATTTTCTTTAAATTATGGGTAAATGAAAAACTCTTAGCAATGTAATTCGAGCTCTAGAAGAATTTAAAATTACAGTGAAGTCTTATCTAGCTTATTAAATGAAAATTCAATTGGAGAGATAATTCCACTTAGATATTGGAATCAAGTTTTAAATGAAGTTTCCTGACTTACGTGCTTGTTCTCTCCGGCGCCAAGTAAAGGTGTGTGTGCCTGAAACAAGAAAAAAACTTAAATTATTGTATTCTTTTCTAGAAAGGGTTAAATTGGGAAAGTGGTGAATCACAAAATATTGAATTACAACTATTACAAGGTTAAAATTATAGTTATTTATAAGTTCAGAGTATGATTTTAGAAGGATAGAAGTTCACAATTTTCCTCATATTATTGATGAACAGTCGCTTTACAAATAACTTGAATTACATGTATATATCTCTAGAAGTTGCATAACCTCTGTTACCAACGACTGGAAAAATAAAATTATTTGTATTCAACCAACTGCTGGACTAATAAAGTTTGTTTCAACTAAATAAATAGAAAAAGTATTATTCTATCGCACGAGAAATACAAAATATCACGGAGAAATCATGTTATACAATAAAACTCAAACTACAGTATTTCGCCCCAGTTTATGAGAGTAAGAATACAACTGTAACCCTTCCCTGTTGAAAAGCTGAATCCTTTTTCACTATTTCACCTAGGAAATGATAGCGTCAGTAGACTGGAGTGAAGTAAGGAGGAAATAAGGAACAAAATAGTAGGGAATAAAATAAGGTACAGAATGATTTTTGAAAATATCGCACCGTCGAATAACAGCATGCTGCAGTCTATATTGTGATTTTATCTTGAAAGAAAAATATGGCGTGAAATTGAAACACTGGCATGGAAAAGAGAGAGAGACTACATGATGCAATGCATCATGCAATAGTTCCAAAGCAGAGGAAAGTCTCGTCCAAGACAAACACGCAAAGAAGAAATTTATTATCTCTGAAACGATTGAAAATGTAATGATTTATACCTTCATAAATTGGAAAATATTATATAAATAAAACAGAAAAGGTGTATAAATCGTTTCAAGCAAGTAGAGGTTGCCAAGATCATTCACCAGTAAACATTCAGTGTACGAAACTAAGTTATGTTGTATGTCACTGAAGTAATCACTCATGTTTTTGTGGATGGTCAATTGCATTTCCATTTCTAACTCTTAACTCACTCTCTCAAGCCACCTATAATACAGTCGCATTCACCTATTTTCTCGCAATTCACCTATAATACAGTAATGATATTTCCTCTTACTACTAATAGATTATATTACTCCTATCATATTTATTAAATTCTTTACAATTTCAAATCTTAAATTTTGTTGTTTTTCATTTTCTGCCTCTTTTTTCATGTGTTTCCAAGCAACGTTTTTGAAACGTATGAGAGTACTTTCAATTGTGAATTTGGAGAATCCAGAGTTAAATTTTGAATTTGAAGTTCAATTTATTTCATCACAAAAGACACTACATAAATAAGCATTGCTTAGTAGTATGTGACAAGTCAAACATTTTGAAATCCAGGTTATAAAGTCTTTCATAACATAGTTGGAAGTTGAATAATGTGAAATTATATACAATATAGGCTACATCATTGAACACTCTGTGGACACCACACATTGATGGTCCATCAATGCTCGACAAATTGAGAGGATAATGAATAATGTTTTTATCATTGATTAAGTGATGAAATACAAGAACTTATATTTATTTATTCAAGTTTACATTACATAGATGAGGTTGAGAGAACACTATTTCATTGCAAACGATAGAAAAGATAAAGCAAGTATTCCATTCACATAATAATGGAACAAAATGACCAGCCTGGAATTTATTTTCAAAATCATGTTCCAGGGATGTTAGTACACAAATAATGAGATCGTACAAAATTATTAATCACTTTCCACGCTAATACAGACACGGCTGTCGAACATTAACGAACGACAATCTGATATGATTGTTTACCGTCAGCCTAGAGTTGGAAGCACTAAATTTTAATAATGAAGCTCAGCGCAGCACATAATGAGATGAAGTTCGAATAAGTCCTAGCTAAATGGAAATGTCGAGCTCAAATTTACACTGAACTTAACTGACATCATTATAGTCAAAACACGGCCGAATATTTTCCAGCCAAGTTTACCATGCGATGTATTTGGAAATTTGAACTGCACGGGATAAATAGACGGGGACCAACAGTATGAAACACTAATGAACGTAATGCTAGCATAGTCCAAGTTGTCAACAAAACAGCAATGGTCAACATAGAGAAGCAATACTTACTAAGTCTATTCTCTGTGGTAGTAGGCACACTAAGCTAAACAGCACATGAACTGTTCATATTGTGTGTAGAGTCTAAGCTTTGTTTTACATGAAACGACAAGCTACCAGTATTACTTGCATATATTATGATTAAGTGCAATACATTAGGCGTTAAGGTATAAAGTGAGAATTTCTACCATATCTTTGAACTTTCATAATACAGTACAGGGAACCATGTAAAATTCAGAATTTTTATTCCGATTCCATCCAATTTTCAGAAAAAAGGTTCAAGTTACATCACTTTAAAATCACCAACAATATCTTTGAGCGTAAATAATTAAGTCGTCTGACTTAATACTTAAATCGTCTGAAATTTATTCTGAATCAGAACATTTATCCAGATCCAATCCAATTTTCATTTTTTTTCTAGAACAATGAAGCTACATAATTTGAAATTAAAAATCTAAAAGTTTGGATAAAAATATGGTAGATCTGATTTTATTGGAAAATTACGAAATGAGACCACACGTACAGTAGAAAGTAGCCAAGTCATGTTGCAAATTTTAAAATGTAACAATGTATAATTTTGTAGAGTTAGGCTTATTCGGTTGTAATATTTGAAAGAGGAAATGGGTAGTGCGAAGTGGACAAAACAGTAGCACGGTGTGAAGAAAATGTATTAAGGAAATTTAATAATCTTGAGAAAAAAGATGATAACAAGGACGAGAAGATGGAGGTAATAATTTAAAAATAAAAGAAGCAGTGAAAATGATAGGTCGAGAAGCAATAGAAAGGTGAGTTACGAAGTTTGAAAAAAGTAGATGCAGCAATAGGATGAAACAATTTGTTTGTGATAGAATTAAAAGAGGAATAGGGAAAGTTGCTGGGAAGGGAGACTCTTCAAAATGAAAAGAAAAATTCTATAATAAAGAAAGACATTGCATTGGCTTGGGAAATTGAAAGTGGTATGACAGATGAACCTTTATCTGGCCTAATTAATAAAGGTTAGATACCACACAGCACAGAGAGGCTCTTGTAATTTAAATGCTGTCATGATACTCAAACCGATGGACAACTGTTCCATTCCCATAAGAGCCGTCATGAGCCAAGTTGAACTCCTGAACAAGTCCAGTGGCATGACAGAATTTTCTATGGCGAATTGTTGTCCACTAGCCCCAACTGAATTGCAATGCAACACGAATTAACCTGTCTCTTCAAGCCACATACTGAAAGTTTCAAATTCTGACCGCGTCCAACCCCATGTCAAACTTGCTATGCCTTTCAGTGTCCCTTGACGCAGAAGGATAACTGAACAATTAACTGTACAATGTGGTGTTAGTAGTCCTGCCTAATCAACCTCTGATTTAAAAATAACTGATCATCATTAGGATATGTTATTTGAGCGGAATTTAATGTTAAGATACTTCAGGGATGAATCTCCTTAGATCCAATTAGAATAAGAAAATGTAGTTTCAATCTCGAAAATAATCAAATACGTCACATAGGTTATCTCAATTAAAAAATGCATGGTAAGAAAAGTAAAATTCACCACCTTGTGAGGCTAAGTTCAAATTTCGAGTGAGGCTAATTTTTCTTATTTCTACATTATAACCATCATTCAAAATTCTCATCTTTTCTTCATAATTTTTCTTTAAACTTCATACTCACTTCATGTTTCCTCTCATAGACTCTCCTCAATTTAGGGACCCTACAATACCTATCAAACAGTTCCTGTGTTAATAAACACTACAGTGACATTTTTGAGATATTGATGTTATGAGTCATATTCACTATTTTATTACATACTATATCTATTTTATTTTACATGAATATTTTTCAGGTACATTAATTCAACAGTGACAAACATCTAGCATTGATAGTGAAGATTAGAGTGAGCATTAAAGTGATAAACATCTATAGTATTAGGCCTACAATAAGTATATTGTAATACTGTGATGATGTAAGTTGTTGTTATTATTATTTTCTCGTTATAAGATGATGCAAAATGATGAGGATAATAACTGAATTGATTGAGGAGTATAAAACCTATAGTAGTATAGGAAAAACTATAATAATTATGATTAAACTTTCTTGTTTTGAATAATTCTGCAACTGGATTTCCGGCACACAAATAACTTGGGAAATAAGAATTCACAAAAACAGCGTTTTTTCTCTCATCCCACAATCTGCAAAAAACAGATTGCCTGCTAAAGTCATTCACATACATATCTCTAGGAACGCCAAGACTTGCCAAGTAATGGGGTGGGATCCCAGTGGAAATCTGAGCACCCCACGACTCCTGTACAATAACCGACTGATACTGATGTGCCTTGCTGCCACCATATATAGGCCTTACTTCGCTGACATTTATTTATACATAGATATGCACACTTTGCTAACATTCTCCCCCAACTTCCGCAGCGGCATATTCCACTTTCAAAATTCACAAGCTGCTTCATAGACTTGCAAAGCAATTTCTCGCTAGGTATCTGACTTATGCGATGAATCACTCTTGGAGACAAAATTCATGGGGGTGCTATGATTTAGTTTGAATATTAGGGGTAACCTTATAAACAACACAATATATTACGTGCGTGAGACCGGAGAATCTACTCATTTCTTAAAAAAGTACAGTTGAATGTTTAAGCAGAAGCGAGAATCTGATAAAAAATATTAAAAATTTAATTCTGATGGAAGATATTATTAGATGTTGAAGTTAATCAACTCAATAGTATCATATAGAAAGCATATGCCAAGCTTAACGTATGCTTTCTCTATCTATGCATAATATCCTCTCTCTAGCTATTTAGTTCTGTTATCAATATTTGCTTTAGCATGTATGTAGCAAGTCTTTAGATCTATTTATATAGCTTTCTTTGGATTTTCGTCCCTCTAATTATTATTAAATTCTGATTATTATCAATGTGACTTGTGAATTTGTACTCATGAAAATTTATGTAGTTGGTATTTGCATGAAAAATGACTTTATGAATGACGCTAACATGCGTCCTAGCAACTATGTAGACCCAAACTTGATGAAAAACCCACACTTCGTCTCTGATATCTTGAAAACTCCAAAACAATTGCCTTGGTCAGTGGTTAACGGACAAGCTGTCAGAAACGCGGAGACTGTGATTAAGTCAGCAGAGGCACGTGGTGTCTTCAACAACAGATTTGATTTGTCATAGGCAATTAATTCAGGCATGAGGCCGGGGAAGGGGAAGGGGGGAGGAGAGCAATATAACGGGTGGCGCAAGGAGCGCTGTACTCTAGTTGGGTTTGCATATGCATCACCTGGCCGACTCGCATGAATATGCATGAGCGCGGCACACACGGCTACAACACTAGTGGTCTGTTCCAGGAGGTGGGTGGGAGGAGGAATCCTCGGGAGGGGGGTACACCGACATGATAGCCGGACGTGTGCGGAATAGTAGCCGTTTGTTGCCGGAAACTCTCCGGCTTCTCCAAAAGGCTGCACCAATCGAAATCAAATTATTCGACACGACGCGCCGGAACGATCCAAAATTCAAGATGTAGGTCTGCACTACTCAAGTGTTGTGTGTGATTGAATCTTCTCACAGATAACAGATATCCTCAGATATTAGATGTAGCAGATATTACGGATAGAAGATCTCACAAATATTTGTAATTTATTATTGATCTTTTCTAAATAAACTGAAGAGTGCAAGAGAATTTTCAAATCCTTAGACATGATAAATAATCACTTTCAAATGAAGTGAAGGACATGAATGTCTGTTTTAATAACTGTACTTACAATATCTTGAAGTATATAGATTTTAATATGGCATTATACCAGTTGATCAAAATAAATTAATTTAATAAGATGAAACTCATAATTGTGAAAATTTTTGGCAAAAGGTAGCACATTATACTGTATTTCAGACATGGAACAGGAACTCAAACAAATGATGGCAGATAAAAAGCAAAATACAAGTAACAAGAGAATTTTCAGATCCTTAGAGAGGATGAACAATCACTATCAAATCAAGTGAAGGACATGAATCTCTGTTCTATTCAAAACGGACTCTTCTTCTGCCGCTAACACAATTATTTTGAAACCCCCCAAAAAATCCAGAAACAACTCTTAGTTTAGCTGGCTTATGTACTATAATACCGCCATTCTGTTTTCAATGGAGCCTTACACAACAGAATATCTACTAAGCAGTGAACAAACATGACAGTGTAGGTAGGTGGTACAGTGGCAGCTTACATATTAGCCTTTTCTGAAATGTTGACAGGGGCTGATGAAGTCTGTAGGATGTGGAAGCGTGAGGCCTTACTGGATGTGACGTGAAGGAAGCCGGGTTTACACCAGAAATCAACACAAAGCCCACGTGTCTTCATTCCCTCATCAAGCCAAGAATCTGGGGAAAAGTATAGAGTTTCTCCAGCTAAGAGCACTAAGCCCTTACTTTAAATCTCTATGACAAAGTTGGGGAAATAAGCTTCTAGGACATAATGAATCCGTTTCACTTAAATGCATTTGAAAAAAGGTAAATTTGATTTCACTTTCGTTTCATTGAGATGCATTTAAAAATTGATACCTTTGATTTTACTTGAGGTTAAGAAAAATACTTAAAAAGTAAAAAAATACTATAAAAGTTGAGTGTATAGTCTACAATGTCTTTGACAGTGCCAATGTCCTTTAGCATTGATAATATGAGTTTAATAATCATTTAAAAATAATAAATAGGAGTGTTTCAATTGGAAATGTTAAATTTGTTTACTTCCATAATTGATGGAATCAACACAGAACTTACTTAAGGTTTGTTAAGAGCTAGTAAGATGAAATAATGTTCCAATAATGTCTGCCCCAGTAGAAGTGAATCAAATGTTGATTAATTATTACAAAAGCATCTCCATCATAGTTTTTCACCATTCACCACAAAGTAGGCTAAAGTACTAGATCTATTTTTACAACGCAATATGAGGTGAAATTGTACAAAAATTGGAATAGAGAAAATATATAAAAAGAACAGAGAAGAGTAAAACTGTCCAATTATCAAATTTTGAAAAGAGAAGAAGAGAGTAGTCATTCTACCAAAAATTGCTATTTTGTGATAATCACTAGAGAAGCAAATGATAAAAAATTGACAAATGGTTCAACTAGATTTAAACAGTTCTATTTAAACAACATGTGATTCATAGTCAAGTTACAAAACGACTTAAGAATAAAAATACATGAAGAAAAAGACCTACTAATACATACAAAGGAAATATACATATAAAGGGTATATAAGTATTTTGGTAGAACTAGCGAATCGTATCTTATAACCTGTGTCTATCATTGAACTTCTAATAAATTCAATAGATACCTCCAATATAAGATCGAGCAATATGGAGGACAAGTCCATTGAGAAACGTTGCGTTGTAATCGGGTCAGTAACAAGCAGGCATTGAGGCAGGTCAGTAACAAGCAGTCGTGTGGAACTGTGGCTGTCAGCAGAACTGTAACCGCGTTGCCGAATCAGGGAAATGCAAAAGGAACTAACACTGAACGCACGAGTTCGACTCCAAAGACGAATGAAAAACTCCGCCGAGACGGTTATCGAATCACTGTGTCAATCCAATCCCAATCCGATTGGCTGGCTGATTTCCGAGTCGGGAGGAAATCGACGCAGAAAAGTGGACTCAGAATCGATCCACTTGCCATGCAACGCCTATTCGGAACAATGCAATAAAACAAACGGTCGATATAAATAGTCAGTCAGTAGTCCACCACTCAAATAATCGTTATTCCCTAACGACGGTAAATTCGGACTGCCACTCAGGATATGAGCAGTATGGATAGAATTTTTAAAGAGGATAATTTAGGCGGATCACGAATGTCGTGTTGCATCATAAATAGACGGGCCTTTTCCAATGTGTACGCGGTCCAAAATAAGTTGAAGGTTACCCCCCACAGAAAGTATGATCCCTTAGCGAGATTATTTACGCTGCAAGGAATTGGAATCTGAGGCATTTATAGATTTGTGTCAAAATAAATTTAGAGGATAATAAGGAATGAATCAATAAGGCATGAATTATTCACAGTAGGCAGAGATGTTAAGCCAATCTTTAAGTAGTTCTAATAGTAAGTCTACCATATTGAATGAATAAATAAGATACAAAAAAAGTCGACTTTATTCACAAACGTATTGATGGGTGTAAAACAGAAAGCTACAAATTGTTGATCATTTTTAATAAGATGACAAAAATATTATATTATTTCCCATTTTCCATACAAAAGGAATTAATTTTAATACTCAACCATAAGATAAAAATGCTAATAAGCTAATGCTTAATCATCCAGATGTAGATGGGAAAACTATCTGTACATAATTTTTCAAAGTCAATACGGTATCATAGAATATAATAGACTGAAATTGCCCTGAAATGACGAAGTTGGTCAAGGCGCGGGAATCCATTCAATGAAATACTTTTTAAAGAATTCAAAAGGCTAGGCTATATGAACAATTGAAATTAAAAACGGGAAATGCCGTTATCATCCAGAGGATAAATATAATTTTTTTTATTACAACATATTGCAATGAGAATCATATAAATCACTACTTTATTGTTACCAAATTAATGTCCATTCTACTAATGCTAGTCAAGTAGAATTCCACTCATTTTCATGGGGGACAAATGTTTGTAAACATCAAGCATTTTCGAACGACCATAGAAAAAAGGGGAGGTTAAGAATAGCCACGAGTAGAAATGGGGAAAGAAAATATCACGGATGGATTGTGCCAAACAAAAATTCTGCCTTTCTTTCATTTCCTTCTGAAGAAAACGATGCGTCTTGGTCTATGCACGCGGAATCAGAAAATACTGCCGTTAAGGCGGCAAAGCACCACACAAAACAAGAAACACTAGACCCACTGCTGAATGAGGGTAGGGGTTAACTCCCTGCTGTATTAGATGGGTCGAAGTGCACCGGAAAAAGGCCTGTTTCCCTATTCCCTCTCTACTGGTCAATAAGGATTTGTTTTTCTTCATGGAACAGCAGAGAATTGCAGAAGATTCAGATTTCCAAAAGATGTGGGGAGCTCTCCTCCCATTTCCAGAATTGGAGCTGAGCATAGCAAGAAAATATGTGCCCAATCATCAATATTTCTCATGATTCTGTTAATACAGTTGAGCTCTTCTACTTGAACTCACTTATTCTTTTCCTATTTTTTCTATTGTATTCCTTTAATTTTTTTCATTTTGCAATACAGTACACACATCTGGGAAATATAAAATATCCTCAATAAAATAGTAACACCTATTTCAGCCTAATTGAAATTGATTTATTTCTTTTTCGTGTACAATATACAATGTTGGGGAAAAACTTAATTAAATTTGAAGAAGGCTCCTCAGGGCAAATTCCTGTGGGCGAGGAGCGAGTTCTAAATACCAACAAATTAAATATTATAAAAACAATATAATTTGAGCGCCAATGATTTATTGGCGCGTGCCCACGATTCATGCAGCCGACCAGGCCCCCGCCCGAAACTCCACAGGGGTTTGTTGGGCAGAGTTCTGTAATATTTTGGGTGCTGATTAAAATTTCAGCTTTCCCTAACCTTTTAGAAACAAAATTTGGCGTGCATATTGAAAGAAGACAATACTTTCAAAAACATTATTAAAAAATGGTTTTGGTTTTGGTTTATGAATATTTTTATTGTGTCATACATCCTAGGAGCAAAATGATTTTAAATAAGAAAAACAGTTCAGGACAGTAGCCTCAATGAAAAAACATTATGTCTCGAAATAATTCAAACTGTAACCCATCCACAGCAACACACTGATGTGTCGTCAAACAAATGCACCAAATGAAATGGACAACCCTTCATGGCTGTTGGCCATTTGTCGTAAGTTATTTTTAGATTGTCAGCCACCCCTGATCACAAGATTTAACTGTTTGTAACTTTTTATGCGGGTTGCACTTGATAAAACAAGTTTATATCTATATCTTCAATAATTGATGAGGAACCAAAACGATCAATAGAAGAGAACTTCTCCGGATACCGCGTGAGTTTCTTCAGGAAAGAGTTTACGAATCATTTGTTGCGCTGTTATCAGTGGTTGTTGCTGTGGGCTGTGGATGGGTTACAGTTTGACAGACCACCCTTGGACCCCCGGTTTTTTATTAGGCCATGTGTCTAGTTCTCTTTATTTAAGCCTTCATACATGTTGGCCCAAGAATGTAACAACAAACATATTTTAACATGAAACTTAGAAACCTTCTTTAATGTATTCCCGAAGTATCGTTTTCAACACTGTTTCGCCATTTTACGTTGTTTCCTGCCACAATGTTAGGGAGCTGAAATTCTTTTTCCAGAATATTTTTAGAACTCTACTTTGTAAACCGCAGCCAAAAAGTTCGCGTAAATAGGCCGTAATGGCACCAAAATATAAATCAAATATTTAAACCTCTTCGGGCTGGCTTACTGCTAATGGTTTAATAAACTATTAAACAAACAAAATACAAGCTTATTATACAGAAGAAATTATTGACAAAACATAAATTAATTTCAATTATCAAATATTAATTCTAGAATAACCTTTGCATCTTTTCCAAATTGAGTTTCTGCTTCAAAAAAGGTAGAATGGAGATAGCAAGTTATCAGAAAGCAGGAGTTCAAAAATTATGAGAAGTAATTAGGAAGTGTATTTTGAGACACAGTATCCGATATTGAAGCAAAGAAGGTGGATGATAACCTTATTACACTGGAGTGAGAAATATTTTATTAGTAAATACCTTTCTAGCATCGCTGCAAGGAAAGATAATACAAGCAGTTCACATTGAAAGTAGCTGACGGATGAAGCTTGAAAAGCATTGAAAAATTCCTCAAAGTTTAATCAAGGAGCTCACAGTTAATAGAAGTCTCAAGACAGAATTAACAATAGCCTAAGGATAAAATTTGATAGTCTATTACAATACTTTGGAAAATTGACTCCGTGTCTAGCTAAGTTATTCTTGTAACACAATTCATAATATAATATTCAACAAATATTTAATATTTGACAAATATTTGTTACAGAAACGAATTAAACAGTGCATGTATGCACCAGCAATGTTTACACTGTAACAACAAAATGATAATTAAAACTACAGATCCAAAGTTTAAACAAAAGGTACTAGTTTTTAAACCAACTTTATACTACAGTTTAGTTGAACCTGGTTTAAAAGAACAGATAAAAAGATACATTACTACACATACAAAAGCTCGTTAACAGTTGGCCACATAAAACGAGGACATATTGAAAGGTTGGGCCAATGAAAGAAAAACGTGAAAAGGTTGGGGGACACTGATAACACCGATCGTTATTCAGCAATCTCGCTGGCAGTGAAATTTGATAAAAAGGAAAGTATAGATGGGGGTCAGGCGGGGAGACCGCAAAAAGTGGAGATGATCAGAGGAAACGAGCCAGAAAAATGCAAGGCAAGAAGTGAATAGAACCGTAGATAACAAGAGAACATTTCCTGACCAGAATAATGTACCGGGCTCTCGAATAGACATTTTAGCACTGTTTCGCAAATTACCGATACCCCCAACCTGTATTACCGATGCCTGATCACGCATTCACCTGATGTGGGGGAGGGGGGGAGTTTCGAGTACCCTCTTTTCAGAGCCCGGTCATAAAACGGACATGGATGGAAAAACGAGATGGGGGAAACTTTTGCTAGCAGAGAAATGCGAGCGAGTTTTATGTGATGAACTGGGGAACGGAACGGAACGGTCGAACCCATCCAACCCTAAATAGAATATCCGCCATCGACATCACTCCAACATATAAATAATGTGGTCGCCGTCTGCTATGGAAACCAAGCATATTGCATAGAGCATGGTCCATCTTACTGATATACACGGCTTCTTCAAGCTTATAAAATTGATGGAAATTCATGTTAGGGAACAGAGCTAAATTTTAAGAACACATTTAAAAATGCCAAAACTTTTAGTAGTTGATTGAATTTTATATTCTACGGCAGTTGATTCTTCATGAAATAAAAACTAAAGCATTGAATTTAATGAGCTCAAAAAATAGACTTATAAACATCTATCCAAAGGGGATGAAACTAGATCTGAGTGAAAAAAAAAAACAATAAGTTACGGTAGAGCTGTTTCAAGTGAACCTTCCCAACAAGACCTTCATGTTCAAAATTTGCTCATCTATAATAGGAATTCAACCAATTTTCTTACTGCCATACAACTATAATACCACTATATTTTAATATGAAAACTATTACGGAGTAGCTTCAGTTAGTTATTTTATCAACTTAAAAATACAGCTAAAAATATGCATAAACTAATCTACTATTTGCATGTGAACTATTATAATCATGACTTTCATCACTTCTTATTTATTCTGAAATTCTTCAATCAATAATAATGGTTTTAATTTAGTAATTTATACAATTAAACTATGTGTGTTGATATATATATTACAGTTATTGTTAAAACGAGCATATTGAAGGAATCTGAAATAGCAAGAAATAGTGAGTATCAGCAGGGCTGGCTAGAAATCTATATTGGAAAACGGTCACCACTTCATTAAATTACATTCAATGATTTTTCTCACTTATCAATTAACAAATCTTGAGACTTTTCTGTTTAAAAGTAAGACAAACAATTTAGCTAATTTCAACTGAGATAAGAGAATAATATTCTATTTAGGGAAAATATACAAAATATGTTTTAGTCAAATCCTCATACTAAGGTCACTGACATTTGTACGAATTTATTGGAAGCCGAACTAAACTGTCAATTGACTGAAATGCTCGTCAAGTATTCATGGCGGCACACTCAAACGCCGATCAACGTTCGAATCCGAATGAATCTGCCCTATTTGTTGGCATTGCACTAAATGACGTTCGTTAATTAGAATTTTGGGTTTGACTGGCTGATATAAACGCACGTCAGCGGGATACTGCTCCGCTCATCAGCATGTGCTCATCAGAAGAGCCTCGCTCATTACGCGCGCGGAATTTCAACGGAACCCTATCGGAATTATTACACAGCTAATTATTGTTAATTAGCCCGGCTTGTAGTTCATTGGAAATAATTAAACGTGACAAAGACCAGGTGACACCGAACTACAGCTAGCTGAGCTCCAGTGACGAGCAGAAAGCCTCTTCTACAATCAGCTGTTTCAAAGGTAATATCACAATACTTAACCTACAAATGCTGAATCTCGCAATTATTGAACAGGTCTTTTAAAAGTTATTTTTGAAAGGTCTTCTTTATAAAATGGTCTTTCAAAGACTTTAAGGTCTTTAAGACTTTCAAGCCTTTTGATTATTGTGTCAAATCACTGTTTAATTGATTACTGGATCAGCTGACTTATGACAAGTTAATTGCATCCTGCTATAGCTTCGGAAACTCAGGCAATGACAGACGAGAAGCCTCTTCTACATCCGTGAACAATATCGATCCCACCTGTCCCACAACTGATGTAATATGCAAAATATTCTGGAACAAGAATATAACATTCAGTTTTACAAGATATATGTAGATATATAAGATAAAGATGTAAGAATCTTTGTTTATATCATGGAGATCTTGAATTTTTTTCTGTGGCAAATAAATAATTGATTGATTGAGATATCTATACAATACAGAGACATAGATGTGACTTGAAAAAAATCAAGCAGACACAGGTTCAAGTCAATATTCTGGAACAATAATATAACATTCAGTTTTACAAGATATAGGTAGATATATAAGATAAAGATGTAAGAATCTTCATTTATATCATGGAGATCTTGTATTTTTTCCATGGCAAATAAATGATTGAATGATTGAGATATCTATACAATACAGAGATATAGATGTGACTTGAAAAAAATCAAGCAGACACAGGTTCAAGTCACACTAGTATCTATAGCAAGAGTATCTATATCTCAGTCTATTACAATCACTAGTAGTTTGATGTGAAGTAGTATTGCAACAGATTCTCTTCAGAAGAAAGAATTTGAAATTTCATGGAAGAATTCTAAATATTTAGGACAGTATTAGATTGAATTGTATGGGGCTTCCTTCCAATTGATTACGATAACACACACTTCATAATTGTTCACACTCTTTATAGGTGACATCAGGATTGTTTGAGAGGTTTCTAAAAATAGTTTATGATTTGGAGTAATTTTGAATATATATAGACGATTCAAGCTAATCAAGAAATGAATCATGCTGACTCAAGCTTTGGGGATTGAGAAATCATCGTATTTATTGTGAATTCAATTCACACTTCGTGTAAGAGGAAAAGTGTGAAAGAGTACTGTGAATAATGATGTTCTGTTTAGTGCCATTTTAACAAAAGAATACTTAGAATAAGGCAATGATGCCAGATTCCTTCTTTATACCAAATAGCTTTTCATACATTCTTGAAGGAATAGGTTTGAGATTGTAACAGAGCAAATAAAGGAGCTAAGCTTCTCCTACCAAAATAGTTCAATCTGATGGGGAAAAATAGGAAAGTAGAACAATAATTCTCAAGTTACCTACTGATATCTTGTGTATTTCTTAGTGAGATGAACTAGAGAAAAACATTGTTAACACTTTTTCTCCGTAAATCAATTCCGCTTATTCATCAAGATTGCAATAATTACAGTCTCAAGTGGAAGGAAAAAGTTCTAAGATGCCTAGGGAAAAGGAACAGAACTCTCAAGATCTCTAAGTGAGGCTGAACTAAGCATTTCGTCTTGCTGTCCAACTTGACTTTATCGCGCGACTTGGTAAGCGGTCTCTTTGTCTTCTTCTCTCCGGAGTTGCCAAACTGAAATTCAAGACGAAACACAACGGAGGAGAAGGAGAAGACAACTACACAAACAAAACACAACTGTTCTTTGCCTTGTGCCAAACGTGATTACCGCCGCTCTTAGGGGCAGCCGCGGTTCTCTAGACTCCTGAGAGAGGACAGAGCTCTCTTCTTAGCCTGCAAGCGATACGAGGAAAGCAGGAAAAGTCACAGCCTCCTCCTTCATTCATCAGCCGGCGCTGAAACTTTTTGCACAGCTACAAAGCATTTATCTCGGCAGCGAGAGCTCTTCTCTAGACATGCATGCACCATATATAAGGTCTGAGCGGAAGGAAACCAACACACACACGCATCACTCATCATAGTAAACCTCTGAATTAAGCTCCTAAATTAGCTCCAACTTGGGCAATAACAAACATGGCTATATTCACTTTGTAGGTCCCACAATTGAAAATCCTTTCTCTCAAGATGAAGATAATTTCCTTCATTATGAGTTGTATTATGCATTCAGCTGCACATTATTAACCCAGTGAAAGGTGTACTATAATAATATAGATTCAAGAAGATTTGATTGATTTAATTCGAAAATAAATCATGCAGAGTTCTTATACATTAAAACAGTTTTTAAACTAATGACAGCCACTATGAGAATTATATTAGACCAATTTAGATGCAGTTTGCACCAAAAAAAGGTTGATGGTCCGAGATGTTCAGGTTTTATTTGTATTTTGGAGAAATACGTTCAAGGAGTGAAAAAACTAGAATAAACGCAGCACAATTCCTCTACTTTTGAAGGAACTGCTTGAACCTGTCACAGAGAATTGAATAAGTTGCTGTCATACTTGAGCAGAGAAAGGGGTCTTCATTTTCTGGAGTTGGAACGCTGGGTTCTTTTAAACGCTGTAACCCATCGGAGTACAGTAACTCGATCAGGCACTGCACCTCTAATTCCAACAATTTCAAGTTATAAGATTTGAAGGAAAAGCCGTTGCACTGTGAATACGGAAGCATTCTTTCTAAGTACAGCTCGACAACAAACACACGGTGCTCTGAGCTTCAAACACAACATAGTGTCTGAAATGGAATTATTTGGACAGTCTGTCAACATTGATTCAAGATCGATACTTCCTCTTGTTACTGCGTACTACTGGTTCAAAATACATACGGTTCCTCTACTCCAATCTGTATAAGGAAACAGTGCAGTGCTGAAATGCGGAAACCAGATGCACTAATTCAATGAAGGGAAATGGAAAGCTTCCACCCTATTGCATGCCTAACGGTTATTTGGAGCTGAATTGCACCTTTGAAGTCTATGAATTCTGCGAGCTGCATCTCATTACGGAGTTAATTATCATTATTGAGGGGCCTATTATTAGTGGAGCCCAAGGTTCACTGAAGCAACAGAGAAGCTGATTTGGTTTCAATTTATGAATTTTATTTGCCTTCTAAAACACGATTACCACCAACTTCAGGTAAATAGACCACTGAGTTTGATCACCAATGGTTTGTTTGTTCATTCAAGTTATCAATTTTAAAAACAAACCTATTCATTTCTAAGGTGAAAAGTTATTGATACAGTAGAGATACAGAAGTTCAAAGCAATAATGTTTTCCTGGGCCTCATCACAAAGCTATAATGTACAGAAATTACAGACGCTACATTTTCAGAAAATTGAATTGTATATTCATAATTATTCATCATTTTCATACGAATTAAATTTAATATAGTTCCCGCAACTATACTTGAAAATGAGTTTAATTGGCAAAGGAGTTGAAAATTAATTGATAGTCGAGTTTATGCATAGTGGTTGGATAGTGATAAATAGAAACTGTATTAGGCCTATATAATGACAAACCAGTTCACCATCAGAATGGTAATTGGATAGGCTACCTTGTAACATCAAATCCTCCTTAGAATACTGCGAGTAAAATATTTATTGGGTCATAGCAGCATGAGACGAGCAGCACTTAGTAATACCATAGAGAAGTGATACTCTCTAGTCTAATCTGTTCTCTGTGGTGATACATCAACATAATATTCTGAATCGTATGTTACATCACAAAAGTTGCATTTTTATTAAACACATCTTGAACTCATTTATGATAGATGCAACTAATGTGAGTTTCCAGAGTGGATATCGGTTTCCAAGGCTAGTCTAGTCACGTGTGTACTGCACTCGAAAGTCCCAAGCCAACTTGGCATACTGATCTCCATTCAGGTGTAGAATTTTCAGCCCTTTTCTTTCTCTCCCTCTTCTCCCTCTCTCTCTCTTCTCATTCCACACTGTCGCACACGCTTGCAAGATCTCAGAATTCAGCATCCAGTGCACTGGCGCGGTTCTACTTCTTCTCGCCACTTGAGTGGATTCCGGCTTAAATTCAATACTTTCCGGTTAGAATTGAGCCGTTCCAGTTGCAGACTGAATGCAGTACATTCGGACTGGACATGTAGTGCATATCAATTTATGTTCTCAATTTCAAGCAAGAATGGGTTTCTGACCAAAGTGGTACGTGAGATGGATAGGAATTTATTTCATTTTCAAATCAAAATTCAATTAATTTCGTAATTCCCTACAGCAAGATAGGAGTGATAATATTCATTATATGATTTATATTGGTGGAGAGCCATTACAGGTAGTTCCACCAAGCTGTTTGTACGGTGACATTTGAGAATGTGGAATTCATATTATTTTAGAAGAATATCAAAGAAAAATCATTTTCTGCAGTCTTGAGAGTTCGTTACTCAACCTCATGATCACTCAGCAACCGCTCTCTCCAATCACAAATTAACAAGATAACTAGCCTCGTCGTCCACTGGAACCGTTCTCGTCCGAAAACATCCGAACAGCTGGCCATTTGATTCAATTTTAGCATTTCGGACGACCGGACGAAAACTGTACCATCGGACGTGGCTTCAACTCATATACTCACAGAATAGTTCTCATATTTTTCTTGATAAGCCACCGCCAAATTACTCACCTGAAACAAAAATGAAATAAAATTCTTAATAGGAGATAATAAAGAATGTATGATCAAAAATACAAGAATTTTCAAATCTCCAAGTTAGAAACACAATTTTTCTTGTTTGGTTGGTCATTTGAGTCGCTATAGTTACTCATCCGAGACTTGCTTCAGGGTAATAAGGAGAGGATAATACAGATTGTCACAGGAGGAACAGGAATCGAATCAACTAAGAATAAACAACGCAGTACTAAACTGTAGACATATTTGTATTATTAAGCAAATAGAGCATTCCGCTATTGTTTTCAATATATAATTAGAAATGAATGAACATGACCTATTACTATATAACAAACATTACAACTGAATTTCTATCAATCAATAAAACTTTCTTCAAATTTTCCCCACATTAATTGTCTCTTCTAGTTGATTGATTCAGTTTCTCGGATTTAGATGATTGCAATTCATTTCTTTTGTTTTTAATATTGTTCTTTTTGAAATTAACATGTCAATAAGGCTTGTAATGAACTTGTCTGTGAGCTTTTCTATGTATGAAATGAATAAATAAATTAAACTGTCACTAGATGAATAACAAACTCAATAGTACAGTAATAGTCGAATAACTATAGTCAATCAAACTATTGAAATAGTCGAATAAATTCAACTCTAGCAATTGCAATAGCTGAATAAATATCCATCTGACACTTAACCGACTCCCAAATACTCCAAACATGAATTCCAATTCTAGCACCCGTTCCCATCCACTCACTTATCCCCCATCTCATATTCATCGCGTCCAATCACAGCTGCGATTGATACAGTCGGTGCAAGTGAACTGCCACTGATTTGAGTGCGCATCATCCATCGCGTTAGAGGCGTTTGCCGCCACACGTCAAAAGCGACACATGAAGCTTAGCGCAGACTTCTAGCGAGATGTTATTCGGCAAACGGCTCCCGCTAATAATTCCGGATGTCATGTGAAATAACAGGAAGCTGTCGTAAAACCTCGACGGTATTGTATGCATGTGTCACTGAATGGTGACGTCACGCGCCGTTTTGACAGTTGAGCTTCGCTGCTCGCTGCTTCACCGAAATGGAGGAGCCTACTTACCCCGGGCGATTCCACATTTTACTACACCGACTCTCTGCTAATGGATTGGAGCAGCCAAATTCGAAAGAGCGCCTGAACATCATGCTACTGCCTTCTATAATGTGCATGCATGACTGTGATGTGGTAGGGTGAGTGTGTTATATGAAACGGAACGAGTATTTGCCTTGTATTTTCTATACCTTTCAACAGGGAATGATACTTTTTGAGAGGACTTCGATGTGATTGTGTGACTAGTTACCAATTACCAATAGGTAAATGAATAAAATAACTAATTTCCCTCCATGATGAGCAATAGCAGTAAGGCCATAGGATATAGCCTTAAATATGTGTGATATGACAGTGATGTGACAGTAAATATGTTGAGTGTAACTAGATTCCTTATTGTAGTTTATTATGTAATAGGCCTCGATCTCAAATTAGTCGAAATTTTATCAAAGTCGTCTTAGTACATGGTCTTTCCTATGCTAGTTACCATTAAAACTGTACATACAGTTATTATACTTTACACATTGTTTCACTATATTCTTTTCCACTAAATGGACACTGATATAATCAGCTAAGCATGTATTTCAATATTGGACAGATTTTTGTACAAATTTTCCTCTAAAAACGTTCCAGTCGTGATTAAATTGAAGCTGTTGAAAGTTCAAACGAATCGGTTCATTCAGCACAATTAACGTCTCATTAGGCCTCCATCTATTCGTTCCCATGATGATGAACCTCTGATTGCTTTCTGCAATAACTGCTGCCCAAGTCCACAATTGAACTGTAAAGTTCTTTGTGGGGTTCAACATTTGCATTTTGGTGGCTTTTGTTAGCCAACCCCCCAAACCCCCAGGATGGTACGGGGGGAAGGGGATCGCAGTAATTTCGGAAATGAATGTGACAGTAACTGTCATCCTAGCTCTGTCCATCACGTAGTGGCCTACCTTCCACTGCGAGGGTCCTTTGAGTTCCGCCGAGCTTTGTCTGATTGATTAACGCAATCATCAATCGATGAAATGTAATCAGTTGTTCTTCGTTGAGAATGCAAATGAAAATTGTTGAAGAAAATTGGGCCCCAAATGAAACGAATCCTCCCCTTTGTTATTAAAACCGGGAAAAAGTTGGGCTTTTGTTACCTGAAATTGATAATACAGTAGCTAGATTGAATGTGATTTTCTTTGACACGTTGCAAGTCACTCTTCTAACTTCCCAATCAAATTGATTTTTTTTCTGGAAAATTCGTAAATTGGTGACAAAAAACTTGGAAATGTCTTTACAAAGAGCGATTTTGATTCTCATGAACAAATGACAATCAGCGGAGGAAGGCCTCAAACTTAAAATGGTCACCCTTACAACAGGTGCACGTTTCTTATCTAATCTTGCGATTATAGATACCGGCATGACCACGGAGCCAACCTCTTCCCTGAAATATAATGAGTTTAAAGATTTAGAATTGAAAACGTGAGTCTTATCAGAGAAATTCTTCGATTTTTCGTGTTTTCAAAAAAGGAATGCCGAACAATTCTATTAGGTTTGATGTAATATTCGAAATTCAATGTATCAAAGAAATTCTTTCACTTTTTATATATAGTCCATGTTGTCAAAGGAAGAATAAAGGACAATAACAAAATTCTATTAGGTTCGATGTGATATGCAAAATAAACAATGCATGAAGTTATAAAGTTGAATTTTGATGATATTACAGATGAGAAATAATAGCATAAAGCTAGATTCTGAAGATATTAATAGCCATTTCAGATCGCTGGTGCAAATGATTCCAAACGAGACCAGTCCACTGAGCTCTCGTTTGTGATTCTGATTGCAAAGGACCGCGTTTATGGGAGATAACAAATGTAACCGCAGCAAAAACGAAATTCCGCATTTAATACCATGCAATTATCGACTTGCGAATCGGGATAATTTAGTAGTCTAGCACGACTATCAGCGTTAACACATCGCTAGTACTTGGGTAAAATGGGAAATCAGTGATGGTCGAAATTGTATCATGTCCCAAAACGAAAAGTAGGATAACTAAGTGCGTAATCGATTACTAACTAGTATTTCACTGCCTTTCAGTTACTTTGAGTTCTACTGTCGAATCGATACTGTTAGGCTAGGCGTACACCGGTTAGTCAAGACAAGACAAGACGAGATTAGTCACGTTTAGTCACAGTACTTTACATAGTTGCTTATGAAGCAACACACACCGAATAGTCATTGCATCGGTGTGTGCTGCTTCATAAGCAACTATGATAATTATTGTGACTAAACGTGACTAATCTCGTCTTGTCTTGTCTTGACTAACCGGTGTACGCCTAGCCTTAAATTGAACACACCCGTGATTTGTCGATTGGGTAAAACTGCAAGAAAATGAGAATAATTTACCTAATTCAGAATTGATCTAGAAACAAAAACTTATTTTTTCACACATTAATTATCAATGTCTGTTGCAAGAGACCAACAAGAGATAATTGAAAAAAAAACAAAGGAAATCAGGGAAAGCGGAATGCTCCTGAAAATGAGATCTTTGACAAAAGCTTGAATGTTAATCACATGAAAAAGAAGTGAAATCCAGGAAATTTGAGACCTTCGGAGAAAGGAGCAAGGAAAATGTACAGAAAGGTTGTTGTGGAGTTGGTTGAAGATGCTGGAAATGGCGGAATTAAGAGGAAATGGCGGAACTCAAAAAGAAGGAATGGAATTAATTCGTGGAAAATTGATAAGAGTAAAACTGGCAGCGGGACCAGGACCAGGATGAGAGACGTAATAGGATAGAAAAAGATTGAATACTGAGCAGAAATGAATGTGAGAAAAAAGGCCTATTTAATGATCTATATTTTTATAATTAAGATCATCATACAAAGTTTTATCTCTAGTTATATAGTATATATCAAGTTTTTCATAATCAAAATTCAATAGAAAAACCGTTTTGAAGAACCTGCAAAATCCAATTTGGGTTTCGAAAGAATGTTTTCCTACTCGGACAAAAATCCAATTGCTTGACAAATTCCTTACACAAATGATGGCACCGAATTTATTCTCACAAGGGTCATGTTTGCATGTGTTCAAGTGCACTCAACTCGAGAAAGGCATGAATCAGAATGGAGAAGAGTTCAAGTGCTTTGGTCATCAAATTAAGATGTCTGGCACTTGAAGCGTCTTGGATACAAACACAGACAACTCTGCAACAGCTTCGTTATGTAGGCAACATAGACTAAACAAACTCGAGTACTGTGCATTCAAGATTGTATGTATTACAGGACCAGAAACCCTGCAACTAACGAACTGGATTGGAATAACGTGCCTTCTTCAGTTCACATAACAGAGAATATGGTCACTGTAATTCAACTTTGCATATTGCATGTACCGCAGTCTTACCATGAAAACAAGGATCACAATAATATACAGCACATTTATTGGTGAGATAATTTCCAAAATCGCACTCGAAAAAAGAAATATGAATCAAAATAGAGAAATTCCAAAATATGCTTCTGATACCTTTTTCAATTGGATTCATCAATGCTTCTTTTTCCAATTCGTCACTTTTGAAAGGACAATGAGAAGCATCATACAGAAACGTTCCAAAAATGTATCATGTACAATTCAATCAATCAAACTTATGGCCGAAGCAGGCATAGATTATCACATCACAGAAAAACCCTAGGAAGACACACTGTGTTCGACTTTAATCTTCTTCTGACCACAAACTGAAATAGGAAACTTCTCCTACTTGCAAGTAGAATATAATTATAAAATTCAGCAAGTAGTATTTTTCGTTCAAATTCTATTGAATTTAGTCTTTTAGATAAAAAGTTTCATTAAAATTATATTAAATTCATCTACTGTGATAATTTTCAAGTTTATTATGCTTATGGCTTTTATTAGCGGGGAGACCCTTTCGGGTAATTTTCAAGTAAATTTATTCGATTCTGTATTTTATAAAGGATTTATTGTACTTATAAATAAATATTGTTTTGGGGAATAATGAATTATTTGATTTAATTATATTTTAAATTACTGTGGGTTAACTTACACCAGGTAGGACCTACCAGAAATACGTGAATACTTCCACTTAATCTGCTTCAGAAACCTGAGTCGAACGGCAAGGTATTTTATAATAACGAGCAGATGGCACCGAATTGCGAATACTCGCCGCCACCGTTTCGTGTAACGGGTTCCCGGAAAACGTATAAGAACTCGAATTCGCAACAAATGCGAGCCGGGATTATTTCATTCGTTTATTTGCGGCCTGCGCTACGTGCTGAATACAAAGCAAAACGCAATATAGGCTGCTTTAGCCAGCCTCCGAAATGCACAGGGGGCGGATGTTGCTTATACAATTGCAACCACCAGAAAGCTAGCCTGTAATCAGATAATATGACGTCATAATAACGGGGCTAGCCTAGCTCCTATTCGGCCCCATCATTTTACGTAATATTTAGAGCAGCCCATGCGAGCATATTATACCTTTGCATATTGTTTAAAAGCCGTTGAGAGAAACGCAGCAAAGTAGAAAAGCTGGATTTGACTTTACTCCCAGTTACTAGAATTAATAGAAATTTGGAAGTAGCTCGTAGATTGCCAAATTCCACTAATTTTGCATTTGACATAAATTTCATAAATAGAAATGCTGAGGGGGATGTGGGTTCATATCGCATTTTAATGAAAATACGTCCATGGATTTCAACTGTTCTTGAGTGAAGAGAATGAATAATACAATCAAATCTGTATCAAAATATTCATGAAAATCCCAATTCTGTACCTCAATAAAATGTTCAATGTCCATTTATTTATCCATTACCACAGATAATGGAATACATCATAGTCCTTCATCTGTGCCATTATTACCGACTAATGTACCTGTATTCGGATCAATACCTGTAATCAAGTTATTCCAATATAAATCTAAAATAAAACCAGTAATCAAGGAAATCATAACACTTTGGAAACGTATGCGTTGAAACCGGAAAATATCCATACTATCAGATTTTATCTACTGTTCCACTACACCACTTTTCTCACTACTGAACAGAAATTCAATTCTATCCTGTACTGCAGGTTTCCTACACTCTCATAGTGATAGTATACTGTAATAAACTTCCAAACACCAATGTTACAAATTTTATAGTCTGGAATTTCACGCGTGGTTGGCGAATATCTCATTTTTATCTTGCGATTTTTTCTGATTGGATTTGAAAAAGTCGATAATGTTGAATAGAATTCGTTTCTTCAACAAAGACGTTTTGTAACAGAAGCAATTTCCTGCTTTGCGTCGACGGTCACTCGGGGCCTATACAAAAATGCGACAAAATACCTCTTAACAAAGAGTATCTTTGTTCACCACAAATTGAAGGGACCTCGTACTATGCGATCTAACTAAAGAGAAACGAGAAACCCTGTACTATGCCGTGTAGAATAAATATAGTTTCTTTGAAAGTTGATAATAATTGATTCGAGAGAATTAATGTCATTATCCAAGGGAAAACTCTACTTGAGTTTCAAGAGTGAATCAACACGGATAATTCAATAAAAAACGTATACTTCATAATAACCTTTGAGAAGAGGAAATGTAAACATGGAAGAGCAAATCTTATCTGATTATATAGAGGAAATACTCGTAGTATCAAATATTTTTTTAAGTAATTTAATGAACATATCCATTAGAGATAAATTTTGATTAATCAGATGCTAATCCTATGGACGTCAAGTTCATTGATACGTTTCTTGATTACTCTTTAGTAAGGACATGAATAAATTCAATTCTTGTTAAAGAACAGAATCTCTTATGTAAATTATGAAGAGAGATAATGAACAATCATTTTAAACAGAAATAATAAGTGGAGTTTGAGATGAAAAATTGGATCAGTTAACAACATTGTTGATATAAGAGTTGTTTTGAATGAATGGCTGATTCATAAATACTGTACATCTTTTCAGGAAAATGAATAAGCTTGTTTATATTTTCTGAGACTAGCCAGATGCGCATTTAAGCCCCGAATAATTGCCAGAGGGCGGATTTCCGAAAACATAATTAAAACGAGGCAAAAACTCAATTGGATGCCGAACAGTTTTCGATTAAACTGCTGCAAATGAATATTCAATTTGAGCGGCAACTTTGGGGGATGAAGAGTACATAACCCGAGCTGGAAAATCGCTGTATTAATTGTTTACATGAAAAGATCTTCTTCATCTTGAAACGGCCTTCAGTAAACGAGTTCTTTGAGGGCGAAATTATTCCTTTTCGAGCCAGCCACCCAATCAGATGAATTGAATTTCTTCTACAGACTAATGATTACTTTTAGTGTCTTCTGGGTAATTTTCCGAGCTAAAAATTTGTTTGAATGTGGCATTGAATGTGAAGCGAACCGAGAAATCAACTAACTCCCTAAGCTAAAAGATGGAAAGAAAGTGTTACTGGGAAAAGAGACACGATAATATTATTATATAGGCCCAAAAGGCAACGAAACATAAATAATAAAGGACTGAGGGGAGATTTCATGGAACTTGTTTAGCCAACATGGTTCATCATTGAGCTAAGACACTCTTTAGGCCATTTGATTACTGAGAAAAACACAAGATAACTGGGTGCTGAAGAAATATTATTGCAATTACAATGAACACTTTTTTGATAGGAACATTTATTTAACAAGCAATTAAATAGCTCGTTAAAGTTACGCCTTTCAAGATTATGATATTCCTAGTAAGTTCAGAAGTCACGAATGTAAGAGAATATAAATTAAAGGCCTTAAATTGAAGAACTTGTAAAGACAACTGGACGCGTTCTTGTTCTTTTTAATTAGTTCCTTGTTATGAAAAGTTATATTATATGCCTAATCAAAAACTGAAATAAAGACGAATAATATGTATTCCAGAAACATTTAAATCAAGTGATACCTACATAAATCTTATCCAAACTTTCAGAACAGATTTTAGCACTAGTTGTTTATTTAATCATTCACATTGATTCTCGCATTCAAGCCCAGGTGAAAATAGAAGGCACCAAAAATTCATACTGATTTTTTTGTGAAACACAGTATTCAATATGGGAGATAGGATGAGGTCTATCTAACTCATTCTCATTTTTCAGAGAAGTCACTTTGCGTTATGAAACTCTGTCACTCTCTTGAGCGGGGTATCAGAGATTCAGACAACCACTTAACCAACACTACTTATTATTTGGTAGAGTGGGTTTACGACTGTAAAAAAATTGTAATCAGTACTTAGTAAAATACTAGTACTGAAGTTGTATAAGGACACAAGACCTCTCATTTCGAATCACAGATGTTGTGATTTCTATTTCGATCTTCATCGATTAAAACACTCCCTTCGAGTTTTATCCAAGCACCAAACCTCCATTCTCCTCCTTCCAAAATACGGCCATCAAATATGCATTAGAGATCTGGCCTGAGCATCAATGAAAGATTCAATACTTCATCCTTTTATAGCCGGGAAACTGTCATCGCTGCGCTTAGAATGAAGTATGTGACATTTCGAGAGCAGAGCCTATCTGAGACAGAATAGTCACTGCGGAGAAAAGCAAATCCATGCGCTTAGTTTAATATATCAATAATGGAGAACCCGCACACGCGAATACGATTTCGGCTATATAGCTTATAATACAATTGGGACAGGGTCTAGTGTATATAGATATACATAGAACTGGAAACGAGATGCATAATTGAGCGACGCCACTGCTTCTGACCAAAGAATGGGCGCATATTATAGTCGCACGACTGCCAAACACGTCACGAATTTCGGGAGTTGCGGGGTGGGGGGCCGATGAAAGGGGGTGTTTTTGAAATTCTCATGAAGACCACGATGAATATTGGAAGGGGCAAGTTAAGAGCTACGCGCTGCTACGTTATTATTGGCTGTATCAAATTTTCAGACCCACTTTGCAGAGATGAAGGGACTGGTCCGGTGTGATGCCTTGACCTTAGCCGGTGCTAAGCCTAATCCGTTAATCTTTCAATAGTTGGCTCCAACATCTCCAGTAGTCTATATTTGCTCTATACTGGCTGCTGGCTAGCAATGATTAATCACGGCTATTCCATTACAGGGCGCACAGCAATCGCGTGGCTCTGACCAGGCCTAAATTCGATCAGACCGGCCGATTCCCGATTCCCAAGCTAGCCCACATTGCATGTAACTTAATGCTCGTATTGAATTATTAGATAGGGTCAATATTCACTCGAACAGCAAGCAACCAGGCTCCAAACATGGTTATGGTACTTGAACATCAAGTAATATAAGTCTATTAAATTAGGCTAGAAATAGATTTCGTTAAATGGAGTTAGTAAAAAAAGTGGCGTAATTTATACAGTACAGTAAAACTTGCTAGAGACTTCTCTCTGATTCATAATTGATTTTAAAATGGGACATCGCTTTGGATATATTATCTGTAATGCAGAAACATTGTAAATGAAATTGCAATTAATTATGCATATATATTATTAAGAACCTATTGTTATAAAGTTGCCATGGATTTTCGCACTTCGAACACAAGATAATGTGAAGTATACATTTCTCTGTTTAGACGTTTCTTCAAACCAGACGACTCCAACTCAGATAGATTGTAAAATCAAGAAAAATATCATATGAATTTAAATAAATGAATAGTTTTTTTTGACAATAAATAATAATATTTATACATTTAGGCCTATTATTTATTTATTGTATAACTTAAATTTTGTTATTATCTCACAACTAGTTGATCTCTTCATCTCTTGATTACTCTAGCATGTTAGCTGAAATATTTTGTTATCCACAACAAAATAATTGAATTATCTAATCTCATCAGTGAACTTACCACAATAATAAAACATGCTACTAGACTACAAGATTCGCTTAATTTAGGAGACACAAAAGCCATAATGCAATTTTCCACACGAGAGGAAGTGACTTAGCTGGATCACAAATAACACTAATTTCACAGGGCAACCGTGGTGTCAAAGATCAAAGTTTACGAGTTTACCATGAACAATTAGGCTGAAAGTTGGTGACTGACAAAGTGCACACCACTCACTATGGTGGGGAGGATGCCCCTCTCCCCACCCCATGTAGAACACAAGTGAGTGAGACAGTGACAGGGCCTACCTATCCATCGACGAGTGGGCTCGAAATTAATTAGTTTGGGGTTGGTATCCATTTGCTCTATCATTGACCTTGCGACAGGTACTTTCCAGTCACTACAGAACAGAGACAGAAACTCAACTATCCATAGATTAATGGCCCACACCTTCACCCAGAAGAGAGAGAAAGATGTGTTTGTCACGAGGGACCAGTCGAAAGTGTCGGAAGGGACAGTCCAAAACTGCGATATGTCACACAGATCAATGCCTGCTCTCAAACCATCCATACCAAGATTTTTCAACCCCCAATACTTCCCGATACACATTATAGGGCCCAGATTGATGGGCGACCATTAGACGTCCATAAGTCAGAATCTGTTCCCGACAAAGTCGAGTGATTGATACCGAAGATTAGAGGTGGAGAGGAACACCGTGGCTGCTCCATCGATTCGACTCGAAACAAAGGTGAAGATAAATAAATCTAGAACAGGCGCCATGATGAAAGGATTGATCGAGAGTTTTTAAATCAACCTTCATTCGAAGCGTCCATTAACTGATTGGTTTTTGTCATATTTTAAAGTGATATGGGCTAGATTTTTCTGTTTATCATTCATAAAATATTTATGCTAGGAAAAGTTTCATCAACATGTGATATTCTGACGGCTGAAAAGCTTGTGACGTCATTGCTCTCTCAGTCAATTCTCTTTTCTTCTCATCCAACATTTCCCACAATTTCATTTATCTATCAAGCTAAAATACTCCGCCCATCATGGCAAATATTACTTGCCATACCATCTAGAAATTACATCAAATAGTTGTTCTTATTTTTATTTCTCAAGCTATATTGAAGATTTCATAGTTCCATTTTCTGCTTTCCTTCTCACCATACCAAAAATTTGAAAATAATATTTCAATTTTTCATAGCTACTCCATAAAAACGTTTATTTTATGTTATGCACATTAAATCAATGAACTTACCAAAGAATAAAACATAATTTTATATTATCGTCTTTATGATGGAAAAATCTCATTTCTTCACTTTGCCTGACAAAGATGTTCAACTAAAAATTACCATTTTATTCATGGATCCCCTACCTACCACAAACCTTTTCTGTTAAAATCTATTAATCTGATAAAACCTGGATAGAAAGAATAAAGTGAGCAGAATCTTCATTAGATAACCATTGAGAAGAAATCACAACAGCAGTCTCATCATAAGTAGAGAAAGCCGTGGCGAAGCGTGGTATACTCAACCGGTCATCGCCGGGTATATGTCCTATAGGAGATATACCTGGCGATGACCGGTTAAGTATACCACGCTTCGCCACGGAGAGAAAGGTAGTTATTATTGCAATAATATAAAACCGACAACAAAGAAATAGAGGCCGAAAAATACTTCAAATGAATTCAAGCATCCTGTTGGAGCAACTTCACGAGCAGAATATTTTAGTGTTATATTTTTTATAAGTTAGTGCTTAATTAACTATGAAAAAGCTTCAATTTATTTAAGCAATCAAATCAACAAGCATTTCAGCGCCAACCATACAACAGCTGAAACTGGATTATTGAATGAAACAAATCTTTGTCATGAAAATAGTCATTGTCACTTCAAGACACACTCACTTCTAGTTGAAGAGAAGATTTTGTGCAGCAACCAACAACGTTTTATTGCTTTCAATTTCTATGGAAATTTTTATTACCTGACGTCTTATCGCTTTGGTACAAGTATTCTCACCTTGGAGATGATCACCACTAAACTTCATGAGTCAATGAATGCACGAGTACAGCGCACTGCAAAACGGTGATAGGATTTTCTATCCTAACGCCAATAATAAAAAAAGCAGTAACAAGCGAATAATGCTCCACGTCATAAAATGAGTGAAAGCATGAAACACTTGCTAACTGAAAATTGCATTGTCTAAGTTAGTCAAAGCTTACATTTGGTTATATACCACATCACAGTTACCACAGTCACTTTTTAATACATCACAGGTTCAACTCATATCAACTTTTCATTCAGAAGTCTTTTTGAAATTTAAATAAAAACCGCTCAAATAATATTTTTAATGAGTAAATAATAGTTTCAGGGTTATTATTATAATCCAATAATTTTCGCAATGTACAAGGTCACCGAGGAAATCGAAAAAAAATTATAATATACAAATGAAGTTTGAAATTAATTCTATTCCTTGGCTAACTAGACAGCACTAATGCTTTCATTGCCACCAATAAATAATTGATATCATTCACTTTTCATAATAAAAATTTGATTGTTTAAAAAACCTTACTTTCTTTTTACCATCCTGATCTTATTACTAAGATGAAATATGACGAGAAAGATTGGGACAAAGATTATGAAGTGAAAAAGTAAAGAGAAGAAGTGATGCTAAGAGAAACCATTGGAAGACTACTCTCAAACCCATTATTCAGCATAAGAAGAGCTCTTTTCTGTACCCTAATACGATTATCCATCGTGATAATCTGAAGTAGCTCTTTCAGAAAATGATCACCTTTGACATCTTTCAGTCCTTTCATTCACAACGAAAATTAATTCCAAAAATTATAATCTTTGAGGAGTTGAGAATTTTCCGATAATTACTCCAATACCATACATACATCAAACTGATATTTAAAAAAGCAATGATAAATTTGATTCTACGTCAGGCTTTGAGGAAAACGTTTCACGTATACAGAGTAAGAAGACTTCATGTTTGAATAATAAGAAATTCACTCAATTATTGGGAATCAGACAAGTGAAACTAAAGAATAACAATAAATTTCAAGTTTTCAGAGAGTTAGTAAATCTTAAGTAGTGAATTCTTTTAAAATCATTTTTATGACAACCAGAGTGAACTGAAACTCTAAGTATTCATATAAACTCATATGAATGAATGTTGATAAATTCTTCAATAGACGGATACAATTTATTCGAATAAACTGGCGTGTGATATAGGCTACTCAACTAATATTATTTTAAAATAAAATGTGCATCCAACGCGACTTGCATGAAAGCCAAGCCGGTTGAAGATTTGCATTTTGAGAAAAATTATTAGCATGATTCCCACAGGAAACAAAAACGTCACATTGTATGATAAGGGTTCCAGGATTGGAACAGACATGTGGCAGGATCAACGCCTTACGCGGCAAAGTCAAATGGGACCCAATTTTTGGGGATTCCACATCCAACTGACAGCTATTACTTCCTTTTATCCTAACAATCCAACAAATCTCTAGAAAGATATTGAAAATGGCATTTATAGGCCTACTGTCAAAAACTGGGATGAATAATATCATAAAGTGTGGATAAGATGTCGGCATAGAAAATGGGTTCCATTGAGATTTTGAGAGAGGATATTGTGATTGATGGAAGATGGATTACTAACAATGAGAACATTTTTGATGGAAAGGATATGCATTAACATACATCAATCAATTATTTCTTACATGTCTTGAAAGATTAGAAAACAAAACACCTATTCAATGCATTCTTGTAATGATGATATATGAGGTAGGGAGTCGTAAAAAGCTCACCTTTATTATGCAAATTTTACCCAAATCGAACTAAGATGATACTAGAAAAGAATTTAATCTACTTCCTATGCAAACAACTTACAAAGATTGATTGAGAGCATCAAGTTGTCTCAGTTCTGATTTCATTGTCACATCAGATCAATTTATGACAGTTTTTATATTCCGTTGGGACAGTTCTTATTGTTAAAAAGCTTAGAGCATCTGATCTTACAACTCAGGTTTCAATGGCTAAAAGTTATCTAGGTTCTCTAGATGAGGATATTGACCAGGGTTAACAACATTAAAATCGCCAAAAATAATTTTTAATTCAAATATAGAAAACAACTCCCCTCAAAGGAGATGAGACACGTTCTGAACTTCATGATCTAAAATCTACATGAACAGAAAGCAGAATCAATATATTATATTCTTACAAAATACAGTACAACTTGTAAAATAGTACTTTCACATCAATCATGCACTTTTATATAAGGCGATATTCATAAACCCAGTTTGGTAATACACTACAACAGAATACGAGCAGTAGTTAAGAATAACATGTACGATAGCTAACATCATTTGAAACGAATAGACAGACTATTAGGAGGAAATAACAGCATAATAATACAGTTCTCCACAAGTTACAGTTTCCTTCTCGCATGCCTTGTGTATTTCCAACAGAAAAACTTTCAACATTCCGCATAACAAACGTGCTCCTTACTTCAGGTACATCTATAGGTATATTCAGGGGAGAAAAGTGTATCTATATCACGCCAACACTCATACGCACGGTTGCTTTCCAAATAGACCGTCAAATTAACAAGCGTCCTATTCTCTTGAAATTCAAATTTCGATTCAATGCTAGGCGTGAAGTCGACGAGGTCTACCGTTAGATTTCTGCTCGACCTTTCGTCAACGCAATTGTTTATTCACACGACGAAGTACTCGACTGTTCAACTTTGTCGCCAAAACACAGGAAGGTGCTGCTAACAATAACATCCGCTGCGCCTTTGTGCTTCACAGCTTCGGGATTTTCCATCCTAAACGACAATTGACAACTCATCTGCCACCACTTCATTCCAGCTCTATTTATCTTTGACTCCTTGCATACTTGACTAACTCAAGAACCATCGACGTTCACATCAAGTGTGCGCTCAGAACTACTCCATGTACTACTGAGTTGACATTGAAGATAATTATGTCACATTAAATAAAATAATTTAAAAAAAAACAGTAAGTTCAAGCGTCTAATCCAGTGGAAGGAATACCCATATAACTTTCTCTACAACTATGTTGTCACATCGAACAAATTTCACATCATTTTCATTGAACAACTACCCAAATTTCACATTGAACATCCGTTTCAAGAGCCAAATTGAATTATTCAGAATGGAGAAGGACAAAAATATCCACGCAAATTTCTTCACAAAACTATGTAGTCACATTGAACAAAATATCCAAATTTCACATTGAAAAACTTGTTTCAATAGCTGAATTTAATCATTGAGAGCAAAATTACTAGAGAAATCCTCAATCCATAGCCCTACTCAAATAACATTCATTCAAAGCTGTTTAAATTCGAGATAGAACCAACTATTAATAACATTGATAGTTTTTTTGGTTACCGATCGGCAGCCGGTACCTTAGGTCTCCCCAATAATCCAGTAAAACAGTTGTATAATCTTGATGATTGAATTGTCGAATTCAGTAAATGGTCTAATTTGAATGACAAGAAGATGAAAGCAAGCTTAAACTTCGCCCAGAAAATAATTATGTTTCACAATATAATAATATAATTATAGTCTGAGAGAAGTATAGCAGGATCCAATTAACTTGTCATAAATCAGCTGATCGACGAGCATAATATGATCACAATGCTTAACCTACAAATGCTGAATCTCGCAGATTATTGAAAAGGTCTTTTGAAAAGTTATTCTTTGAAAGGTCTTCTTTAAAAAGGTCTTTTTAAGTCTTCTAAAGACTTTAAAGGTCTTCAAGACTTTCAAGCCTTTTGATTATTGAGTCGAAATCACTGTTTAATTATTACTGGATCAGCTGATTTACCTATGACAAGTTAATTGGATCCTGCTATAGGAGTTGAAATCAATTATTCGAATCTAAAAACATGACGACAACCTCCAGGTTAATAATGAAGAGAATTGAAGAAATACTAAAATTCAGAGGAAATAACTCAAAACTAGACTGAAAGATCGAGGTTAATTACACACATCAGCATGAGTCCAAATAAATTGACTTGATAAGTTGGGTAAGATTAAAAATTTGAGCCAATGATTCTTTTCCATTAGTGACTATTATTTCTAAAGAGCTCTACCATCATTAATCTCCACTATCTTCGTGAAAGAAAGGGTCTTGAAAGCTCCATGAGTATAAATAGCTGATAGGATATAGTTCACCTGGAAACTAGCGCACCTTCCAGAGTTCTGCACTGATTGTTAGTTATGAGATTATCAAGACAGTAAATCCTTTTATCTGAACAAGGAGAACAATACTATAAATTCAGGTGCAATACTGACACTCTTTTCTTTGTACAAGGAAAAGTACAGTATACAATAATGAGGATATATCACGCATGGATACTTGTGAGTGCATTATTATTCATATTTGGGCTAATAGAAATATTTTTCTGTGTATATTTTTATATGATTGTTGGTGTGAACCAACATGTTTAATGCTGATGAAAAGAATAAATCTGATTCAATTACATAGCCTAATAGCATATCAGCTGATGCCAGTTCGAATAGATTATTACAAAGGCTAGTAAGAAGACTACATCATTTTTCTTTTGCTCAGAGAAAAAATAACTGCTCGTGAAGTAAGATAATAAGTATTAAGTAATAAGTGGCCTACAAAGTATGCAAAGGAAACACTACGGTATTTCGAGATAAAAAATCAGATCAATTTTTGAAGGGACATTAATATAGATTTCTAGAGATTTGGATGAAGTAATAACTATAGGCTACTGAGTTGTAATAATAACAATCTAACAACACACATCATAAAAATAATTGATCGTTATCCAAAAAGGAATAAATAAGGAGAGCAATAAATAGCCTGAATTTTCTAACAAGTTCAAATCAAGACAAAATATTTAATTTTATTTATAATTAGATGAAAATTATTCATCTGTGGAAGTATTTCGACTATGAAAATATAAACTCTGAATAAGAATGTAATCTTGAATTCATCAAGAGTTGACTAAAATGTCTGAGTAGACTAAGGAGAATGTGAGTCTCCATACAAATTTAAACCACAGTTAATGATAGTGTGTGAATAAATAGTCTTCCCTAAATAGGAGTTTATCCTCAAATACTACCGTAGAAAATACAACTTTAAACAGAAGGATATGTACACAGTCATCACCTATTCCAATAAGCACCAGACATTATCTCTCATTTTTTCTCCGACCTACCTTTTGCATGTATTTTCAAGCACTTCAGGTTACAAGCTACACCCAAGATAGAAAAGGTCTAACAAGCAGTAAGTTCCGAATTATAGACCCTTAACTAGACTAGATTGCAGGGTGCTGTTCGAAACTTGAAATCGATTTGACGCCCACACCAAATTCAAGCCGAGTAGGTCCATTACGAAAATTACAACACAACCATCACATGCAATCGTTCACTTCAAAGAGTCAGCTCCATATAGCCTTCAGCATCTCAATTACCAGCCGCTGTGGGCTGCCGTGGGGCTTACACAACACTCAATTCAATCGACAGTGGCTGAGTTTTGACTGATAGCTACAGTGAGTACCACTTGCCTGTCTGTCAGTGAGGTAGAGGGGTTCCGAATCATCTGGTTCGAAAGTTTTGGAAATCTATTCTGGAATACGTTACTCAAAACCAACAGACTGTTTTGGTTTGCTTACCTCTAACAATGCATGGAACAAAATTCAGTTGGGCCTTGAAAAAAAGTAATTCAATATTGTGATGAGTCGGATATGAAGAAATCCTTTACATGATATGATAAAAATTTCGAATAAATTCCTATAATAATGAATAAAATTAAACATAAATAATATGAAAATAAGCCTCTAAGGAACCTTTTAAAGGGAATTCGACTGAAAATTTAATGTGTGGAAATCTGTAGGGATCCTTAAACAATATGGTATTTTTTTCAATTTTTCATTTGCTTGAGAAATTAATGTTTGAGTCAGTTGAGCTAGGCGTACACCGGTTAGTCAAGACAAGACAAGACAAGATTAGTCACGTTTAGTCATCAATATAGATTCAAAGTCGGTAAAAGCACACACTGATGCAATTTGTTTATTGTTGCCTGTTACTAAACTGCTAACCTTGTCTGTTTTCAGGTGTCGCCTAACAATAGAATAATGGTTTCGTTCAAGAATTATTATTGGAAATGACTGTTCTCCTCATAATAAGCTAATATTAATTATGTAGTAAAATGAAGATGAAAAGTGTTATGTTTAGTATCAAATATAGATGAAATCAAAGTCGGTAAAAGACCACCGAGGGACATTTTTTGTTTATTGTTGCCTGTTACTTTACTGCTAATTATTGTTCAGTATTGATTGTTTACTATTCTGTCTACTCCTGTTAACTGTATTTCCTGTTATCTATTTTTAGTTTCATTGCTTTGTTTTTATTCTATAGATATTTCTAGAATTATTTTTATTATTGCATGTATTCCATGGTATTTATCCTATTGTTTTTACTGGAAAGTTATGTGTAACGTTGGATTATTAATATTTTTTTCTAGTATATTCTTTTGAAAATTATAATCTAATCCAACTCTACAGTTAGCAATACCGATGATCGATAAGTGAAAGATGACTGAAGTTTCTAAACTCAAAACAAATTGAGCCTAAATCCGAGACGATCAATAGCAACAAATGCCAGTTTATAATGGTAGTGGGTAACTTTCAATGAGACTACAACTCAAACAATACCCGCATCAAAGTTAGAAACATCAATAAAGTCAACTTTCCACAGCAGTCAGCAGTTGACTTGTACTTGAGGATTTATCAATGAGGTAGAAATGGGTTAATCAATATCACTGATAACAACCTCTACAAAAGCTAGCGTTGAAAGAAAACACTATTCGGTGTTGACAACAATTCTAAAAATAAGTTGAAACTAGTGATGAAGCTTGGCTGTTACAAAAACACGAGTGGATTTGTTCCAAAATAAAGCCAAATTGTGAATATGTCTACGAAAAGAAAAATAAAGGATGGGTTTTATAGCGTCCATGAGTTTTATGTACCAAAAGAAGGCATATTGTATTGAAAAAGTGTATATCGAATTGTACAGATATGTCTATGTAAGAAGGGTGATCAATGAAGGCTTTTACAGCAATGAAGAAAAATAGAGCTAGATTTTGAGACTTAGGCTTGCCTAAGACTTCTCAATCTTGGCACAGTGACCTAAAAATTGCTGATTTCAGGAGACTTCATATTTCAGGGAGAAAACTGATGTTTCCCCTCAATCATCTATGACTGTCTTCTTATTGCATGTGTACTGAATTCTTACCTGAGTTTAACAAAGATCTTTGTTTATGACGTCTAATGAATAGATTGTTAAAAATATGGATGAGATTACCTTCAATAGTAAATCAAACCATCACTTGAAGAGAAACGCTTACCTGAAACAAAGAGAAACATTGTTTAAATAATACTCTTTCAAATAGAATCATAAGAAAGGAAATGATTCAGTGAGAGCGCATAGTATCAAAAGGACAATATTCTATCGATTCACAAAACCGAGGAAACCCAATAGTCTGTCTGGAAATCGCAGTTAATTGACATTCCTAACCTCCCTCAAGTAGCCTACAGGAAAACTGACAAAATGGAAATATTTGCAACATTCTATAGCCCCAAAACGATTGATCAAAACGAGAAGTGAGGTTATTACAAAATTCTTGTTCTAACCTAATTCTAAATTCTTGTTCAGAATTGATACTGGAAAAAAGAATAAAGTAGTTTCATCACTCAGTTAATAAAGGTAAGTATTGTAAAGGTATTGGAATGCATGCTATTTACGTTGTTTCCAAGATAGTGAGTAGACATTAATGGAATATTTTGAATGAAATCTCTTGAAAATGCAACTTGATAAAATTATTAGAAATACTGTACGTAGATGATAATAAAGCCTATATTACATTATATGTATATTATATCATAATTAATCTACATAATTTTACATTATTATGTATACTACGTAGATAAATTTAAATTTAATAGACTTGATGATTAGAAAGGCTGGAAGTTAAAATAACCACTAATTCAATTAAAACTCTGAATTTTTGGATCCATGACGAACTGCGAAGTTAACACTATTGTTTCCACACTAGAATAGACGACATGCAGTCAAATTTTACTGTAAATAACATAAATGTTACTCACTGGACTGAAGTGCTTTCAAGTTCCTTTGAACTCTTTTTCAACAGTCACAAGTTGCTTTCAAGTTTTGAAAAAGAGTTCAAAGGAACTTGAAAGCGCTTCAGTCCAATGAGTAACATTTATGTTATTTACAGTAAAATTTGACTGCATGTCGTCTATTCTAGTGTGGAAACAATAGTGTCAATTAAAGCAAATGATTGTTTATTAAATTTATTCAATATATTCAACTGCCAAAATTAATATCACCTTCACTATCACAAAAAAAGAGAGGGGTGAGTGTAATCAATTTCAAATGAATCCTACTCATCTATTGAACAATTTTACAAAACAAAAATCCGGAGGATAGACTTCCTTACTTGACAGGTATCATTGTAGTAAGCCAAATTTGTATCTGCATCCACTACAAAATTACTAGCTAAATAGAACAATTGAATGTCGTATGATACAGCAAAACGAAGATTCGACAAACCGGAGAAATACGATTTGTCATTCATTCGAACAAATATTCAGCAGAAGCAGACATGTGGTCTGCAGGTGACAGTTTCTGGCTACTGTACATTGCAATCTGCCAATTCAGCAGATTCTGAATTGAGCATAGAAATGTTTGGCAGAGCATTTGTCACCAGTATTGCTGACAGTCGAATGGTTATCAAATGCCTGTCACATAAGCTGAGATTCAGAGCAATTCACATGGAAATCCCAAAAATAGTCCCTATACTAGTCGTACTGATAGGTCAGCCACAAACAGTAGCCTGCAAGCCATGATGGAGAATAACCAGAAATGATTCCATAAACAGTGTTACATAAAATAAAAGGTATACTTGTATATTACACTCGCGGTCTTGTCCATCATTATCATCATCATCATTCGTTATCATTACCATCATCACAAAAGTAGGAAAGACAAGTCATATTATAATGAAATCAAAAATTCAATGGCAAAAATAACTTCATGAATACTAGAAACTATCGTAATATTGTCAATCTGCAACATTTTAAAATGCTTTTATTATGTGTACAGTGAACAAGTGAGTACATTATGGTGATAATTTTTCTTAATATACGAAAGGCAAGTATAGAGATCAACAACATCAAGCTATCAACTGAATCAAAATTCAATAGCAAAATGATTTGAAAAAGTTATTCGTAGCCAAAAGAGTAAAATATTGTTGAAGAAGATTGCATACAGCCAAACATTGATATTACAATGCATAGAGGTTGGATAAGGAATAGAAACTTCATCAAATATATTTTCGAAAAATATATTACCCTATATACTATACATACTACTAGAAAGTAGAGTTCTCAAACTGACCGGAAAATGCACATTTCAGTGAAGATTATTCGTTGTGAGATTATTGAATGTCTATGAAATGGAGCAAGGACACACTTGGCAAAATGCCAAGCAAACATGTTATAGAAAACTGCAAATGGTGAATGTAAAAAGATGCCAAATTATATTGAAGACACAAAGGAAGTTGGAGATATTGATGATAAATAGTATGGATTCGTACGGCGCTTAGCCAAAGCAGGTTAATGTGAATATTGAACTAAAGTGTAAAAGTAAGGTATGAGTTTGAAAGTGCAATACAGTTGGAATGTGATAAGAAGAGACCTATGTGTACTAGGAACCACCATGTTTGTACAATATCAACTATTTAGAAAAAAATAGTATATCTTATGAATATTATACAGCCCAAGACAAACTATGCTCAAGATACTAGTTTGTTTTTGAGATTGAATATCATAATGATAAAACAGAAAAAATTATAATCCGTGTTCAGAAGGATCATGGGCGACGGGAGAAGCTTTGTTATCATCATAGATAAATTAACTACTTAGTTAAATTAACTTGATAGTTAAATTGTCTTTGATATCATTCACCAAATGTTTCACATTTCTATACGAATTTCACAGCAGTACTTGAGTTGGGGCCGATAAAAATCTTTGAGAAATTCTTGTGTGCACTGCACTCCAGGTTGCTTGAAGACGGTTGAGACCGAATCAATAGAAATGATGATTCAAGTACAGTAAGTTGTTCAATTCCAATAGCACATTTCAATCAATTGAAATAATTCTTGATTATCATTTTATAATAATTTCGAGAGGGACCTTGAAAGTTCCAGCTCCAAATCTCACCTTGGTCAATTTTCTAAAATAGTAGTTTATGCAATGGTTGTATTATGAGAACCTTTAAACGACGAGTGAGATACAGAGGTTAAAATACGAGCGGCAACTAACTTATTTCAAGGTATCTCAAGAGTCGTTTGAAGCCTAAAATACAACCATTGCGTACACCATTTTATCTACGACCAACAAAGAATAATAATATCTACATCTACATGATCAGTCTAACCTTGATTCAAACGACCATTGTTCTATTTCAATGTTTATCTTTATAGGTTAGGAAGCTGCTAAAAGCACACACGCTAAGAGCAACTACAGTGCTTTTATCAGCTGCGATTGTGTTTTTTTCCGTTTCAGTGTTTTAAAACTGGAACAGATAGGACCTCTTCATAATATATAGCATCCGTTTCATAAAGTCATCTACCTAAAGCTGTAATTACCGAACAATTGAGTGGTTGAGATTTTCCTTGTACAATTTCACTGCGGAAGGACTTTTGATCACTGCTATACAAAATTCCATTGGGTACATTTATTTTTATACAGAATTTCTGTCCAAACCTTTAGACTTGAGTAATTGAGGTTTTCCTCAGGCTATATATTTCACTGCGTTGGGACTTTTCGATCATTCTGAACAACTTTCCATTAGAAAATTCCAGGTACATTTCTTTTTATGCAGAATTTCTATCTAAGCCTTTATTAGTAGCCCTTTCTCTAAAGCTTATAAGAGAAGCACTTACACAAAGAGTATCTGAAGCACAAATCGCTGGCAGTGTGTCAACAATGCTAACGAATTTTCATTCAGTGGGGATTAGAGTGTCGTTGTCGGCGCGTGAGTACAGCATTCCTTATCAGAATGGACAGAAGAGGTGCTATGCTGCCATGCTTTCACACAGGCATCGTGTGTTTGTTTTCTGGGGGCGATTTCATCTGGTGGACGCTTGACTTCGGGTCCCTTTTGAATAGGGACGCATTGGAGTAAGTCAGGGTGTTGTCATGCGCGCGCCTATAGCGAAAACCTTCACAATACAGTAGCGCCAAGTAAATAGAGCCCGTTGCATGGTTCACTTGCTTGTTGTTGAAGTTTCCTTCCTTCTCTTTCCACTTTTGTTCTCTGATAAAATGCAAGAAACGGAAGACTATGGCGGAACGCGATGATGTGGAAGCGATTCCGCACAGAGCAAGTAGAATATGCTAATCCCTTCATCTGCGATAGTCGTCCTCTTCTGGACTCAACACCCTGGGGAAAGCCTTTGATTTCACCCGACGAACTCAGTGACCCATCTTATCGTCCTTTTACACTATACCGTATCTACATCTGACTATGTCCATAAATCTTAATGCTCCTCTTTCAAGATTCATACTTCTACATATACCCTGTAGTTGCTTCCTCAAGAATCTCTATAAAGATTTTATTTCTGATAAGACATCTATTCCCATTCTCTAGATCTGTAAAATACTAGATATTTGAATGATATTCAGTGTAAATGTTTTCTTAAAAAGATTTACATGCCTATACCATAAGTCATGCATAAGAATATAGTAAACAAAAGTATGTAGTAAATTATTCCTATTTTTATAGCCTATTGATTCAATTTGAGATACATGCAAACACAAGGCTTTCTATAAAATGCAGAATTTCAAACTCAAGAAAGTGACACATTAACAGTGAAAACATTCTATTCCACTACCAATGTTTTAATTAATAGAATCTAGTTCATCCTTGTGAAGTAGTATTTTTTGGTTCATTAAGCATGGGTGGTATGAAGCATATAAAGTTCCTAGTACTGTAATAAAATAGCCTAATTCAATAATCAAATTCTGGAGTATACTATACTAAGATTTGAGTGTAATAAACTTTCACATTTACAACACTGTTTAAATTGTCGTATGAGTTTCGAAGCAATAAGCCTCATCTTTAGCGTACAAGGAATGTACGCTATACTAGATGCTAGATGAAAGACATTAGAAGAAATTTTTGGGTATTTTAAATTAGTTGAACTTCATCAACTTTGGGCAATGAATTTTCAATAACTTAAACAGTACAGAATAAGTTATAAGCCTTTCTATGACCCAACCTTTTCAATGTTGAAAAACAGTATTTAAAAGGTTCAAAGAGGTATGAAAATACATGTATCCTGTTGAGATATTTGAACTGAATTTGAGCCAGTTTGAAAATTTTCTCAAAACAGAATTTTCCCCCAAAAACGTATGCCCTGGTTCCACTGAGCGCCAACTTTCCTCACGTTGGGGTGACAAGTGCAACTGACAGTTAGCCGCTACAAAAGAGCTGTCAAATATTCGCCAATAGCTCTCTCCTCTTTCTATTGGTCCAAACTTTTCCACCACACAAAGTTCGTATCGTGTCCATGTTGGTTACGGCCTACTCCGAATACACTATCAATTCTGCTGGTCAACTTACCCGGGAGAGGAATGGAGGGAGAAGGGTTGAGGACGAACTCTATGCTAATCGCGTTGGAAGGATGAGCTGGCTTCAGCCAATCAGCCTCCACTAATCTCCTATCTCCATTGCACTTCGCCTGTCATTTGTCTCTGTCGTTCCTACTACTCCATCAGAATACATTGGCCACATTTCCATCTTCAATTAGACTGAGTTAAGCCTGTGTCTCATTTGATAAGGAACGGGTGGACGGTCTTTAGTGCCATCCCCCAAAACAGTAATGGAAGGCATGTTATTCTAGATCCATAAATTTCTAGTAACAATAATGGAAATGGATGTAGCCTAATATAATTTTTATATTTCTAGTATTTGTTAAAGAAATACTTCGGCAAGTTCCCGTATTTTTTTCAACCAGTATTTGATGAGAAAAAATCAAATCCATAAATACCGTAGAAATTAAATTATTAATGATAACTGTCAAACACAACTATGCCAAAATATTGAATCATAATGTGATTATAATTCTACCATATTGTTCTGAATAGAATTCCTATCACAAAAGATTGAAAATTTAAAATCCTGGAGTCAATTACAGGGAGATCAACACATTAAGGATTCTTTTATAATGCAACACAAACTCCAAAGAAGAATTAGTTCTTTCGTGTTCTAGACCGTATTAAAACAAATGTCAACTTGTGTAAAATACAGTAGTTGTTATTAAAAGACTTTGGTTTGAATTGTACTTATCAGTCATTACTAACTACTACAAGTGAAATAAAAAAATAAACTACTTCTTGTAATAAAAACCATTATTAATATTTTATTAATTTTTTGTAGCTGAGAATAGTCTCATAAGTCTATAACTTGTACGTGGGTGAGGAAGGATGATAAACAAAAAATTCCAGATAGAATGGGAATCGAACCCATGACCAAGTACAGTGCGACAGTCGACTGAAATTGCGACACTCCTGCCAATATTGGGCTATTCATGTATATCGTCTCACTAATTTTCACATTCAAGTTGTCTATTGACAAAATAATGTAGCCTATTGTTTTTAAATACATGATTTTTTGGTTAGGTATTTCAAGGGTGATTTGATCTCTTCATTATTAAATTCCATGAAATCAGCAACAATGTTCAGATGAAACTTGAGCTTACTAAACGCAGTATAGTCTCTTCAGGTGAAATACAAATTTGAACTCATTTTGGTTTGAATTGAAAGTAGAGTGGTTTGATCTCCACATTATTGAATTCCATGGAATGAACACCAATAATCAGATGAAACTTGAGCTGACTAAACGTTGTATCTCTTCAATTGGAATGAAAATTTGAACTCATTAGTGGAAATATTCTTTACCGCGAGTTTCAGTTACTGCAAACGAAGTTTCAAGTTAAATGATGAGAAAGGAACCAGTAAGTAGGTCATACTAATTAGTGCCGAAGTGTGTAGGCCTCTTTTGAATGGTAATTTAGGGCACCACACAACACACAAGATGACGAAAGCTCCAGAACGGTACTTGCCGTACACACATTCATATTCAACATAACTCATATCCTAATTAGAATTCTAGGCAACGCAGTGCATGTGGCAAGCCACAATAACACTGAATTTACAGGTTCTAACTGTTGGATATTTAAAATCATAAATTATAAGTACAAGTCGATCAGAATTTGGAATGCGCTACAGGAATATTTTTCGAGTATGCTTAAAATAAGAATGTCAATTACTGATGAGCTCATGAAAGGTAGACAATAATATATCTGATAATCTATTGAGCCAAAACAACATCTATACCTACAGCCAAAGATATAACAGACCAAGTCAGAAGTCATTGAGATTAATTGACAAAATAAAAACACCAACAAATAAAATCATATTTGGTCCTCTGAATAATGTAGGCTACTACGGGAAGAAATCCAGGAGTGGAGCTCCAGTTGATTCCGAACAATAATTCAATGCATCTTCTGCATTTTCTTATTTCATTTATTTTAGAATTGAATCAAAATTCTAAAGACCATTGAATATATTGAGTCAAAACAACCTTTATGTGCTACGATATAACAGGCCATGTCAGAAGTCATTGAAAATAAAAAATCACTAACAAAACAAATCGTAATTTTTAATATGTCTTGACCTTCAATGATAAAAATCCAATATATTTAAAAATCTCAAGTGCTTCCTTTATTTCGATTAATATACATCATTTTGAAATTAATTACTGTCAAGTGTGGACGAAATAATTTGAAGATATCATTAGCCGTTAGTCTAAATGTTACTTTTATCCATTGATCTATACATCAAAGTTTAATACCTAATAGGAAATCAAACTGAGTGAATGAATCAAGATTTTCTCCTTTTTTACTAAGTATGATGCCCACATAAGCTCTAGGCTTGTGCAAGGGTAATGGGAAGGATGATGACGAGAGATGAATGGACCTACAGCTTTAGGTAGATTCCGAACCACCATGGAGCGACTTTGAAGCTCATAAATTGTATTTAGAGGAGCCTGTCACCGTTACAACAGGAGTGGTAAGCACCGTCTCTTATCTAATCTCACCAATTAGACTCGCCTGCTACCACTGGGACAACCCATCACCAAAATCTAGGAATCATATGAATTGAATTTCAGAGACGCTAAATACATATGAATATATTCATTGTATTGTAATATGTATATAGTTCTATGGTTAAATACACTCTAATTAAAGAGTGTACCTTCAAACTTTATAGATGCTATCCTACCTGCAAATGAGTGTAAAACCAGAACTAAAGGTAGATTATGTACTCAACAAATTGAAAAGAAATCAAGATAGAATATGAAAGGGGTAGAAAAACGTCCACTCTCCACATACACAATGTACCGAACAATAGAAAATACATCAATGGAACTGATAACAACCCAAACCGTATAGAATATCTATGGGGAACTTTCAAAAAGAACTCGAACCAAAAAAGTCTGATACCAAAACTGTCACAAGATAAATAAAAACTCCGTCAACGACCGATACAGTGAAAGCAACACAGCAAGGCATGAAGAATGTTTTCCTCAATCCATCTCAGCAGATTACCTCATACATCCCAGCTAGCGGCAGGATTTTTTGGAATCTATGGCTGAACGCCGGCTTTTTTGACGGATGGCAAATGTTATTTATGCTGGGAATGTTGGCTATACTCGTCCGAGAGCATTCTTCTCATAATTGTGTTGGAAAAATTATTGCAAAAAATTAAATGGCTTGAACTGCGGTGAAAGACACCTATGAGGGGTGGAGAAACAACCTTTGTTGAGCGAGCTCAATTCATTGTATCTTTATTAGTGTGATTCATCACCAACAACAGTTTCTATACTTGATTGCTGCCACGTAGTGAAGACGACAAAGCATGGCTAGGTATGATACACTGTTTTAGCATAACAACTCTACTTCAGAAAAATGTATCATTCAACTTGATATGTTTAACTTTCTATCTCTGTTATTAAGGATGAATAAATTATACAATTAGGAGCAGGATTTTCCTCCAGAATGCAAAAACCAAGCTTTCTTTGTTAGAAAGACTAGCGATCAAACATAATGAATGGACATTGTTTTGCATTTTTTTCAAGTAGATTCAGATTAATTGAACGAAAACTTTGTTTAAATAGCAAATCAAACCTCTCTTCCCAGCAATATGCTCTATATCGAGCATAAATTCGCTTATTTCTACAAGTTTAATCAAGTGCTTAATAAAATAATAGACTTCTATATCTGTAGGATTATAATTATTTACAGTTACTAGTTTTCTTATATAACTTGATTGCTTTTTTTCAAATTATTACTTACCTTCCAGAAAACTATTGATCTTGAATTATTTTGTTTGTTAATTTTAGTATATTTATTTCTAATTCGAGTAGATATTGTAACCTAACATTGTGGAAACAAAAAATTCGTGTATTTATTGAGTAGACAACTACTTCTAATCATGAATAAGCTCAATTTTTATACAACTCGAAGTTACCTAATGAAGCCAATTAAAACATAACGTGATTTTTAGAAGGTTACCATTACACGCACATGCATGTTCTAATCAATCTTTTCCACGATCACTCCCCGATTCTTCAAGTACTTCACTAAAACCTTATCAGTTTCTCTTGGAAATTGCCATCAAAAGCAAAAAACTACAATCGCGTGCTAAATATTTAAAACTGGGAAGTTAACCGTTATTAACCCGTAATGGTGCACTGTTAAGAAAGTTTATGCACATAATGGGCTCACCTATTTGCTAGCAAAGTCACGTTTCCTTGCAAATACTGTATAACCCGCAATAATATTGTTCCCGGCAAAAAAGAGAGTGCTCGTTTATCGTTGAAGTCATGAAACGAGATAACACGCAAAAGTACTGGAGAGAAATATTTAATACTTTGGATAAACCTTGTTCAACCAAAAGCAACCAAAGCAAGTTACAAGTTCGGGAGAAAATTCCTCCATAATTTGAAAGTTTGCTTCATTGTGGAGATTTCAAGTTGACCGGTAAAATTAATGAATGATTAGAAAAGTGGAAATTATTTTACTATTTATTCACTATATAGGCCTACGTATTTGATAAAGTTATTTGACAAAGTAGGCTAAGTACTTTGGATAATTTAATTTTTTTAATGTTTTCATTTTATTCAAATCAAGCCTCAGCCATGATGTTTATGATTTTAAAGCAACTAATTTATACAGTTTTCAGAACTTTAATCTTGTTGATTGCTGGATTTATAAATGATCACAAAGTGAACAAGGGTGAATAAGCTTCCATGTATGTGCTTATTAGTAAAAGACTACTAGTATGAGTTTGGTGAAATGTAGAGTAATGTGAACCTGACCATAGATAAAAGAAGTGACTAGAGAACCAGAAATGGATTCATTTTCCTATTCTAGATATTGCTCGTGAGCACTAAAAGGTTTTTTCAAGCCTACCATATTATTAAATAGCTAGTTAATCAAGTAGCCATAGAGAAAGCATAGGATGACTCATCAGATGAGGACGATTGTTTACATTTTTAATGTACGGCGAAAATAGTTCGTGTCAGGCGAGTTCAGAGGTCTCGTCGATCGCCCACTTGATTAGCACACAGCAAGTGTTTGAAGTACTCTCGAATCACCAGAGATATCGCCACCATCACGTTGTTCTTCTACCGTTCACCGTGTCACATGGTGATGAATCATCTATAGCAGGATCCAATTAACTTGTCATAAATCAGCTGATCGACGAGCATATGATCACAATACTTAACCTACAAATCCTGAATCTCGCATATTATTGAAAAGGTCTTTTAAAAAGTTATTCTTTGAAAAGTCTTCTTTAAAAAGGTCTTTAAAGACTTTAAAGGTCTGAGACTTTCAAGCCTTTTAATTATTGTGTCGAAATCACTGTTTAATTATTAATGGATCAGATGATTTATGACAAGTTAATTGGATCATACTTCTACAATGCTTTCTCTATGATACAGCATAATTCAATCCCCACCAAGAAAATCGAAGACACCACAATACACCGCACCCCATTTGCACACCAACAATTCCAGTTGATGAACTAGGCTGTAGGCAGTGTGGGTGGATGTTGGTGCAAGCAATGCAGTTATGTACTGAGCCACAAGATAAGCAGCCGGCAAGAGTCTGTGTTCAATCAAGTGTCTCTACGGCAGCCGGCTGTCTAGCTGGCCAATGCGACCACATCACTGGATTGGCACCACTATGCACTATGTCAGTGGAGTTAATCTCTAATTAAATGGGAAATCAGCCTCTCAGCCCATTGGGGATCGAGCGCCTTCTAACCAACCCACAATCCCCTTCCCCATACACTCACCCATCGACTGCAGCAGTCAATAGTTGCCTGTGATAATGCTTATATAATAAACAAACCTAATAGCTATCGTCAAGAAATTTCAACATCTTAACTGTTGACTAATATAATCTTAACTTATTCGTAGAATTCCACTACTTTCTCCACTAAAATAGGTTTTATTCAATATGATCCTGTTTTACCTGTTACTACAATTACAATGATGAAACGCATGAAATGAAATTAACAGAACCATGCATAATAAGCTTCAATGAAATGGAAATATCTTCAGAAGAGCATACTATAATGCCTGAATACAAAACTAGTTGAGAATTTCCACCAAAGAAGATATTAGTATGAGCCAGGCATCAATTAATCCAATAAAATCAATATGATCCATAGATTAAGCCTTTAAAATCTATAGTAGCTGATATTTAATAGTGAATTGCTGGAAGTCAATATGTATGGCACATTATGTATGGAGAAGATTTCACTATTGATAGATGTTTTAATATTTATATATCGTCAATTGAAATGGATCAATTTCAAGTGATACTTTACTGAAATGAAAGATCTCTTATCCAATTTACTAATAAAAAATTGGAATTTCTATAATAGCCTAATATTTCACAGCAGAGCTAAAAAAATTACCGGTAATTAAAGGTTAGCACTTGAACAATGCCTTTGATGCCAATGCCAAACAGAGCGCTGATTAGATCAAACGTGAAAGGGAAAAAATCTACAAGCATGGAATAACTGCACTGCACTGTGAAATCTTGTCCTGCTAGAAACTAGAGTAGACCTACATGAATCTATCGCATTGCAGTACAAATGACCATGGAAATCAATAATCAAGAAATGGATATGGACAATTCCAATAATCTCAGCTATCAGCACCAGTCAATGTCTCCCCAAAGCCTACATCCTTCAAGTCTTCATCCCCTAACTCATCACAATCTCAATATTTTAAATCAATCACAGAGAACCAATCTTGTTTACAATTTACTAAATGCGATGAGCCTCTTCGCAGACACTACCGTGATGAAAATTCAATTTTGCAAGGAAGTTATTATTCGGTTGGATTAGTGAGCTGATTGGATCAGCAAAGTTCCAGAGAATGCTCGAAAGAGATTTTCGCCAAACTTCAACAGCAAGCAAAAGTTGGTTTAAAACTCTTCATCACATGCTAACGCGAATCTCCAACTTTCAAACTTTTGTCTTCAACGATGAGGTCGAATCACGAACGTTATGGCGAGAGAAAACTTTCGGTCACAACTTGTACAAGTAAACAAATTCACAACAGTATTAGCTCCTATGAATAGCACAGACTATTCACAAATACCAGAAAACGTTCATTTGTAATACACTAGTGACTAGAGCATATTAGAGAGAGGACCATGAAATATAGAACAAAGTGGTGACATTCAATGTTAAGACAAAATCTTGCTTTTTATGTATGAAGTAGCAGCAATCAATACAAAAAGTGCTAGCGCATATTGGAGCGAGCAAGATATAGTATGTAGCCTACAGCGAGGTCACATTACAATAAAGGAGGATTATTACAAAATCATCAGTTTTTGCTCGTTTAAATGCAATTACAGACTAGAAGGAACACATTCTACACTTTACGAATTTTAGATTTTGTTAAAACATGCTGGATTATACTTAAATTTCAGTTGTTAGGTTTCAATAAGATGATGGAGTAGGAGAGGTTGATAGAAGAATTATTTCAATTATAAATAGATTTATTTAATTTGACGATTGGCATTAGATATTATTTCTTGACGCTGCTGATGAGCGTAGAGTACGATGGCAAAGAAATAATATCTCTCTATCTATCTAATGCCAAGCGTCAAATTAAATGAATCTAATTATAACATATCTCATTCATGGAGTAAAAATGTAGTATAAAAAAATACAACTGTAACATAGCTGAAGAAGTCAAATAAATCAAAATGAGAACTGGATTTACTTGAATCAGTTTCAATTCTTGAACATTCTTCATTTTCAAGGGCAAGGATCAATACGGTAATTGACGAAAATTGGTAGATCCTAAATAATGTGATACAAAATAAGAATATCACAAGAGAAATTTCAAATTCCCTCATATAAGTCTCAAATATTCCTAAAGTACACTCAGTAACATGGTGGAAAAGCTCATGGTACAGTATTAATAATCCTCTAAACACAGTAAAATACTGACAAGCTCTACAAACATTTAGCCAGACTCTCGAGGAGTAAAATAATTTCGGCTATGCAATTAATCTAACATTTAGTTTCAAGTATTGTCATTAATTAAGAAGCGTAACCTTACAAGAAGAGGAACATTATAAGAGGCATACAGCTGAGTTTGAATATGCTGTTCTCAAAAGTTCTTTAGTGACTTGTGAGGTGCTCCTCTATGGAGGAGTAAAGAGGCCTAAATTTCCTTATTGTGCCCATTTACCATAAAGTTTCTCAGCACTTCTGGAAATATGAGCTTCTCAACTTGTGCTCTCACAAATTCTCTGAAGTTAACTGATAAACATAAAGATTGTTCTGTTTACGGGCACATGATGATTTACATCCTACTGTGAAAGCTTTGTTAGTGGAATCTAGTGTAAATCAGTTGTAAGAAATAAAAATTGAACACTAGTATGGGCCACAGTAACACTGGATGTGAGTTGAAACTCATAAAAGTAGAACCCGAGACCGGTGAAGCGATGACAGACTGAAAATGTGAAGCTCAACTGGTATCAAATTAATCAAATAAATTTATCAAAATAAAATAGCATATCCAATTCAAAACAGACCGACACAGAAATCAACTGGTCAAGAGCATTGAACACTGGACCATAAAAATATACAAGAATTTAATTAAAGCCCCACTTGTTTGATGAAACGGACCGCTACCCAGTACAGTATTGAGGGCACTTGTATCATGACGAAATTGCAACACGAATGCTGTGTGTCGATGAATAGGGGACTAGTAAGGGCACTTAGCCAGAAGGGGGGTCATAACTTGGTCGACAAGAAGCCAGTGATTCGACACAATTGAAAACAGAGAGTGCGGGGGGTACAAGGTTGAGGCAACACCTCTTATCAAGAGCAATCCAGGCGGTGGATACTCCCATTAAGGCCTCTTCATTGCCATTAAATGGAAACCTACCCGTTATTTACTCTCATGTGTGTGTGTGTGTGTTTGTGTGTAGAAGCTGGGCAGGGCGCTTCTTGTTTTTGCACTGTGCAAAACGCAGCCGCACACTGTGCAATAGACAGGAAAGCATTCAGCGGCAGACGCTACTTGCAAAATGAAATACGGCTGTAAACCACTTACCAGCTATCATAGTGGCGCGATGACGGTTGGCCCTGATTGAATCAGTCAATCACCACCTAACGACCCACAGCAAAACGCGATAAAAAGAGACAGCAGATGAAGAGACAGCCGTCTGTATCATCCCCTGAGCATGTCCTTTCCGCCCCAACAAACATAGAACAAATCTGATCTATTGCAGCTAAATGCTGGACAACATTCTACCAAGAGATGAGTATTGATTATTGAAAATATTGGATCCATATCCCATAGTGCTTGTCAATGCTGTTCAAAGGGACATACTCGATATACTATAAAACAGTTAGCCTATACTAATCGATAGATACTATCTATACTCGATAGATAGTTCTATCTATTGTTTATTGTTTAATTATTGTTTATGATAGTTTTATTTCGTTTTTTTTTTTTGCTGCAACAGCAAATATTGACAATAGAACTGAATAGCAAGAGGAATCGAATTTGTATTTGGATCTAGTATTGTTCCATGGAATTAATGAGATAAGTTACAGAGATTGATAAAATGGGAGTATGATGACTGTGAATATTGTTGTTATATGCACTTTGTGGACTGTAGAGATGGATGAACATGTAAAGTACCGAATGTAAATTGATGTAGCGCAATGCGCTGATAATTAACAACATTCAAGTACATTTTAATTTATATCTACCATGAATTGAAATGAAAACTTGTAACTTATGTTGAGGAGGTAATATTTAGGATTTACCTGATTGCCTCCACATATATGCATCTGAATAAGTAAATACAAAAATAAAATAAGCATATCGGCTTCAAACGCGTCCACAACACAGAACCCCATCAAAAAATAATTTCAACTGACAAGACAAACAAACAAGAGTAGCTGAGTCTTCATGATTTAGTTTTTTACATTATTATTGAATGAACTTTTATTATTCTTGAATTAAGGATTATACTCTACTTGTACACCTTGCTTCTAGTCCACCAACTGGAATATTGTACAGTAACATTTAAAAATTAATTAAGAACTTATCTTTGGAGAATATTACACATTCAAGTTAATTAACAACATTCAAGTACATTTTAATTTATATCTACCTATCGAAATTAATAGGCTAGTCTAGGTTTTGAACACGGTTATTCTGAAAGTTACTCTAAATCAAAAATTTTACCCTGTTATGAAAGATAAGAATACATAATCATTAATCAGTAAGTATTTTAAAATAAATTCATTAACCAGCTACTAATTTGAAGTTTGCATCTATTATTTATAATATAAGTTATTTTTCACAGTTGTAATTGTACTCGTTTAATAATTATATACTATAAGAGATTATGTCAGTCTATAACAGACAATCAAACTCTACAGGACCTCATCACCATAAGTGACTTCAATTATCGTCTACAAATCATAGTCATCAGCTCGAAACTTCCAATCTTTTTCATGCACAAGCTTCATAGTTACTCCGATATTCATACTTCAAGGTTTCTCCAAACCTGTAACTGAAATTAAATTATTTTCATAGCGCGCTGTTTTCATTTAAAACTGAGACGGCAGCACCTGTAGTGAAAGCGTGCGATGGATTAGCAATGGTGAATTTATTTTTCACGGACTAATTGTAGACATTACGGTACCGGCTAGGCCGGGAATCCGTCAACAAGCGCATTATTAACATGCCATTCGTCATTGTTTGTGCATTGGTTGGACTGGCATAGCGCATTGCTACTGCTGCTATACACAGTGGCTTTAATCGGTTCATATCAACATAACAGCCCGCATCGTTGCTCTTCAAACAATATCTCTCTCTTTCTCCTTCTTCCTTTCTCTTAATCTTCCTCTTCCTCTTTCGAGAGAGATGAATACAAAACTAACCAAATTTCACCCACAGCTAACATGGTAGTTTCAAAATTTCAGTTACATTTCGGAATGAAAAGTCAAATTCTCTTATAAAACTCCATTCACTCACTCCATTTCACTTGCTTTTTACTATCATCCAGTCTGTGATGTGGTAAGTCACCGTCACTTCAATGGAAACTGTTTTATGACTCGATTTGACTGTAGTTAGCATGTCGACTCTTTGATTTTCAGCGGGGTCAAAGACTCGTCCAAAACTGCATTTGAAATGATGACAACAAGAATACCAGTACAAAACCAAACATATTTTCATACATACTAGCATATCTATCATCAAACATATTTTCCATTGATTGAGACATTACATTCAAGAGTGTGTATGAAATTTTTTAATAGTTCTTTTGGTAGAATTGTAGAGTTTGAGTAGTAGTTGCAAATAGTAGTTGAATAGTAGCAAAGACGATAGGAAACTATTAGTATCCTAGTATTCTAATTGTCTTTGACAGTAGTTACAAATTAGGGTGAAAATTTCTAAATAGCGGATGAGAAAATGCGGTTTATTCCACTAAATGGAATGTAATTAACAACAGAAAATATCGATTTATGTTCGAGCTGGACCTACGAATCCTGCATGAAGCCACTCTTCTTGTTTTCAATTCAAGTGAAATATAATCCAAGGGAATATTCAATTGAAACAAACCGAATATGAATGCAATGCAATATATATATCTGATAACTTATCAATGTAATTGACACATCAAAACATATTATTAACAAAAAACTGTCCATGTAGCAGTACATAAATGCCTGTCCCGGAAATCTTACTTGGATCCATTCTTCTGTTTTCAATTCAAGTTAAGAATAATCCAAAGGAATATGAGATCAAAATACTTAGAATATTATCAAAACTGAATTGCAGTTGATGATAGAGTATTGCCTAACAAGTATAGGCCTCACACATAATATGAGACTTTTTTCTACTATAAAACGAGAGATATATTGATCAGAAGTGAACTTCTGATTTCTGTTAATGGAAAGCATATAATGGAGATCATAATAAGAGAATTTCCATTGAGAATCACTAAATTATCAGACTGAAACCAACGACACACACAGTAATGCAATTTGATATTTTCAAGTTTACTTTTCTGAATAAAATACGATATAGAGTGCATCGCACATAAATTCAATCTCAATGAAAGCTTTGCTTTTTTCCCAATTTAAACCAAAACGGCTTGGCAAACTCAAACCACTCCAAACGGGGATCTGTGTAAATATGCTTTAAGTGAGTAGATATCCAACTTTATAAATGGGATCAGCAGTCGACGGATGGTTGTTCGAATTAAAGCACAGAGCACGTTCAATTTTCTCGCGTCTGTCCTCAGACTGTCATCCACAATTTTAGAGCTTCACAACTTTGCAGCAACCACCGCATTCAGTTGAGCAAATATTTTCATACCGTAATTTGGGTGCGATGTCTATCAAAGCGTTCAGCATTCAGAAGGGGGACACGAAAATGGTTGGGAAACAACCACCGTTTTAATCAGTGCTACTGTGAATCTGTGAATCTGGAGTGATTTATTCTATCAACGCCAGATCGCTTCCCATGTGTACACTACTAAGAACAGACAAAATTCTAACTAGAAAAAATAACGTAAAGGATAGCGTAAGAGATTTAGTTTGAGATGGGATGATGAACTGGCGATCTAGTCATTTGTATATTCCACAACAATGAATCCAATTTGAGATTTGGAAGCATACAACCAGCAAGATATAGGTTAGTTCTCTCTTATTATTCTCACATTACCACTTTTAAGATGACGGTAATTCTAACGTGACTTTCGAAGGATAAAACGCTTTTAGATGAAGACAAACCAATAACGCCGCCTCATCCAACCGACAAAAACGCCTAAATTCACATTCCATGCAAAGACTACACTTCTCAGGTAGACCAGCAGTAGGCATTTTATTAGGCCTATTGATGAACCAGCAACAATTGTCTATTGTGACCACCTTGAAACAATAACGAAAAACAAACATTCAATATTTATCAGCAATTATATGGACAGAGGCAGAGTTTTGTTTTGCAGCTGTGTGTGACATTCAATTCAATCTCATTTCACTGTCGAATTGAAAATAGAAGTTTTAAAACTCTGTTCTCAATCAATTATTTACCAGGTTCATTATGGACTGTTAATGGAATGGGGAGTTGTATTTTTATCATTACCAACTTACCGATTCCAAATTAAAAAGCGATGACACTTTTTTAATGAATCCATCGCCATGATGCTTTCTATGCTTTCTCCTAGTCGTCATATTGTGATCGTTGAAGCGGGAGGCACAGCTAATCCGTTTCTAGTCGAATCACTCATTCACACACAGCACAACACCGTTTCACTGGTCACATATCACTCAATTTCCGCGAGCTTGCTGGTCGATTGACACCCTATTTTGTAAAGATTTTACAAAGATACCCTGGAAATATAAAATGGAACAAAATTAATTCTCAATCAAGGTGAAAATGTGAAACTAACAACAGAAACTATGAAAAAATAAACAAAATTTATTTTTATCAAATCAAGAGATGTGGGTTTTATGAAATCGAACTGATATGGAATTAATTTTAATTCTGTTCAAAATTGACTGAAATCAAGCACATAAACTGTTCAAAAAGCATTATTTTTCACATAAACTAGGTGAATTTCTTTAAATCTGTATGAATATTGGATATTTGTCAAGATATCTTTAGAATAGAAACAATTGCTGTAATCAGGTTGAATAATATTCAACAGACATTTTTTTACTGAACTTGAGACCCTGTCCTTGACAAACATGCGAAATTGCTGTGACTTCTGTTTGATATTCAAGAACAAAAATATTTACAATAAAATTGACACGTCAGCAATGTAACACGATATTGTACAGAATGTTGGACACGCTCTGTTTATATTTTACAAGACACAAAATCTTACAAATTCTTGAGTGTTTCAGTACAAGCAGATCATGAATATTGATTTAAATTATTATTGTTAAATCTAATTGTGATTGAATTATTATAATCTCAGTAATTAAGATGATTGACTTTCCGGAATAAAGTTTTTTACTTTTATTCTTTAAAGTAGGTGTACTCTATCATCCAAATCCAATAGTAGAGGAAATATAAGTATTTTTGAAAATTAGCATTGGAAACAGGGATACTCTTAGCAGCTATACAAATACAGTTAGAGAATATTATACAAATTTTTATTCATCAGGCTTATGTAATATTGGACATTTGCTTGAACAAAAAGAGACTGTTATTATAGTCTGTTACATCATCGAAGAGGCTATTGACTCTTTGCTGGAGTTATGATTCAAGAGTTGGCAGAGCATGACGACACATTAATTAATCAGAACTATGATTGAAAAGATCAAATAGTTACGATGGTTGCCAAAGTAGGTATAGTTCATAAATTATGAGACCATGGAATAAAAAAATATATAGGCCTATAAGATATTACCATAGTCGTTATTGACAGGAAAATTGAATTACTTTTTCATTTAGTCCCAATACAGTATTTTGTAACTAGGCTACTTTAGCAACAACTGGATATACTTCTTACAATTTTTAGCAGAAAATCAATTGTAAAAACATTTTAACAGACTCAACGTTTTTGAAACGTCCCTGAGGTTTCGGATGTCAGGAAACTTGTGAGCGAACTCAGTGTCGATTTAAGAACACTCTCGATTTTGAGAAAGGAAAAGTTGTCGATAAGCGAACTCAGTGTCGATTTAGAACACCAATTGTATAAAAGGAAAAGTTGACACCGACTTCACGTCGATAATAATCATTACCATTACCACTGAGTTCGTTGAAAGAAATGCTGGCCAGGGAAAAAGTGTTAGTGAAAGAAAGAGAACCTAGGTTGGGACATTGGCGCTGATCGTACAAGAGATCAAAAACGTTTGAGAGAACAAAAACGCTTGACGACATCACAGTCTAGTTCTAGTAGGTAAGTTAATGAAACTAGCCACAAGATAGGCCTACATTGGAAAACTATTAGAATCTGGGGAGATCAGATGATGTTTTTTAAAAAATTAGAGTGGCATTAAAAATGTATATCATTTTAAAATAGACAACATAGCCCAAGTTTTTTTTAAATATTGTGTTACATTGCTCAATTGAAAAATGATTAGAATTAAATATTGGACAATCTTGGTGGAATTCATCCTCTTCATAATACTCTCAGCTTGAACTGGCGTAGCTCAGTAGATTGGAGTGTGAATTATTTGAGAATCTGTTACAGCGCCGGTCATTGGTTCGATTCTCATCCCACTGGCTAATTTTTCTCATTCCTCACCTCATTACCCACGTACAAGTCAAGGACTTATGTGGATGTCATCTAGAAAACAAACATTACGGCATGTCTATTATATTTTCATCGGAGATAAATTAAATAGGATCAATTTTCAGTAACAGTATTTATTTCAACGAAACTGTTACCATTAAATTTTTTTAGATAACTGAATTTTTAACCACAATAATGACGATTGAAAGGAAAACTGCTATTGAAACATAACCTTAACTTACATGGAAATAAAGGTCAAATATTTGTGGTTCTAATTCATCAAGTAGGTTAAGTTATCTACATCGCAAACAGAAGATCACATTAGAAAGCACTAAATTACAAATAGGAAGGAATAGATTACTTATTGATTTAGATTTAGAAGATGAATTTAAAGTTACATCATCATAAATTATTTAGAGATCAAACTTTGTGGTTAGTTGGGGGAAAAGCATCAACTTGACAGCTCAATTCATCAGTTTTATTAGCTCAAAGCAGTAATTCCTCTAAGAATTCCATCAAATTGGGTTTAATTTCTTGAGTTTAAGGAATTTATGGATGCTGTATTCCAGCATACCTATTAGTGAGTCAATAACATAAACAAAACTATCCAGTTCGCAATGAAATTACCATAATAAATCTTTTGACTTTATTGTTGAAGAAACTAAAACTTGAATTAACACCAAACAGGGGTAGTTTAAACATAAAATTCAAATAAACAACAGAATTCTACAATCTAGACAGTTTGGTCCACATAACCAAACATCTCACATATGACCTACATTATCCTACTTCAAACAACTCCAACATAGTAAACACATACAATTACCTTTCAATCAAGCACTGAATTTATCCACTTTTCCACACACAGTAACAATTACATAAATAAATAATAAACTAGAAAACCGTTGAGTTTGAAACGTCACAAACTTTACCGACAACAGACAAGCAACATGGCGAACCGTTTCACCGACCGAAGAGGAGCGAACACAACACAGGGACAGCACCACACACCACTCCCACAAGAACTGGTCAGAGCGCCACTTGTTGCTAACCTGACCAACTGGCTGCCTCCAGACGAACAACCGCCAAATTTAAAATGAGACAGCAACTGACACTCAAGCACTCGTTTAATATGTTGACTTTTTGATTGTAATCTACATACTATGCTACAAATTTATTGCCTCTTATGAAAAAAACAACCAATAATAATTTTATAAGAAACATAACGGTTTCACAACCTCTTCAACTGCACTGTGTTTAAACACCTATTTTCAGAAGAAAGCATATTATGTTCTACATTTTAATACACCTGCCTGCTTTTCATTCACTTGAATATAGTGGGATACAATATAAAACCTACTACTTTTAGACAAACTGACTGTACAGGACTCCTATCACCAGAATAAATTATTGATAATACTATCACCAATCAAACAAAATGTAGACTACCAAAAATGATATCAATTCAATGAAATGTTTTTCATATAATAGTCAAATATATTTAATATGTTATATGAAGAAATAGATGTATTATATTATAATGTATTGAACAAGTTGCTGGAAAATTTTTATTGAATTATGTTAGGTACCGGTATAGTCAACATCGGCAAATTTACTGATGATACCTGATGATTTACCTGAGTTTGAAATAGGAATTTCGGAATATAGCCTACTACTGGAATATGAAGTTGGCTCACTATTTTTATAGTATCAGTCTCATTATTTACAGTAACTATTTGAATAAAACATAAATATTGTACTTTCAATAATCAACTGAATTATTTTAATTTCTATTCCAATCCTTCGGAAATATTATGACTTATGCTGCTTTATACAGATACTCTTCTCTCTTCTATGGTAGGCCTAGATGTCAAAAGTAATTTATTATGTGTTGAAAAAATATAAACTTACAATCTAATGACTTGGGCATTATCACCTCGTTTAAGATGATTTATAAATTTCCTGTTTAACAATTTTACCCCCACATCATGCCTATAGATTATTCATTAGAAATGCATACCTCAATATTAACAATCTCCTTGTATAATCATGCTGATAGAAATGAAAAAAATTGAACTTACAACAGCCGGAAAGATTATTGTGAATCCAATTTACCTGGAACAAGGAAAGAAACATTCATAATCATAGTCTGACTCCAAATCACAAAATCGAAATGCAATATTTATGTTATGGAATGAATATTCCAATTATGAATTCAAATATTTCAAGATCTGATTCAACTATTGATTGGATTGTAATGAATTAGACTACTTGAATATATGAACCACATTATAGTATATCAACAATATTGATAATTGTGATGAAAATAATGTTGTAATAATACTACCGTATCCATTATAATAGTGATACAGTAGCAAAACTATTATAACTATTATGAGGTGAGACTTTAAATTCCATTGTTATTTATCATATCTGGAAAAGTTTCTAAATAAAGCTAGAGATTTTCTTCTCAACATTATTCCATTCTCTAGTTTGGGTACATTATAATACATGAAATAAAAATAATCCGATGAGAATGTTGTCTTATGTTCCTCCTTTGTAGATTTTTCATTATGCAAGTTATTCAAATAACAACACAAATTAAAAAGCATGTAATTCAAAAAACTCATTGATTGAATATTTTATATCACAAAATAATTTTTGAACTCATCACAAGTCTAGAATTTAAATAGCTTTCACAAGTAAATAGTCAATAATACGAGCTACCCTATCTATTTAATTTTTCAATCCAATTTGACAATTTTCTCCAAGTCTGATAAGACCCATAGTGGTACAAAAACAAAAGTAGGACTGTACAATAATAGACAATCTATCTCTGTATGTGTTTAAAATGAGAGTAAAATAAATTACCATTTTTTAATGAGATAGTAGAGGGATGTCAAATTGAGGACATCTTATTCTAATATTAAATCATTCAAATTAGGTATTATTCATGAGTAAATTTTTATTCCTCATGTGTTATGCAAAAATATTTGCTCTCATACAATACATTGGTAAGAGGAAGAATTTTCTCAAGAAGAGCTTTCTAATTTATAAAACAGAATTTTTAAGGTCAATTGAGGATTTAAATCATTCTAATGCTATGAATATCCTTATTAGTTCTTATCAGATGTGTTATGTTAAATTGTTAATATTTGTACTCTCACGCATTGGAAGGAGGCAGTTCATTCCATGAAGAAGAGATGAGCCAATTGAGGAGTAAGGGGCCCATCATTTCCAGCAAAGAACAAACCTAAGATAGAGGGGCTTTGTCGTTGTGGAAGATCAACTCATTTCCATTTATACTTGTCCCACTCAGCCCATTAGGAAATAGTACGAGTATTTCCTGAACAAACCCTAGAAAGAGGCGAGTTTGGCTGCAATCCAGACTTGATCCTCTAATATTTTCTGCTGAAATATGTGCCACTCGATGCCAACTGATCGTGTTCCTCACAAGACTTGCCCTCTCACCTTCCCCCTCCTTCCCTCTCTCACCACCAATCCTTATCATTGATAGTAATTAGAGTTGTTGTCTTACAACACAAGCGCAGACCCACTAATTCTATTCCATTATTTCTAGCCGTATTAGCCAAACTAGTATATATAAGCCTGCATAAAAGCTTATAGTATATAAGCGTGCTTGAAATAGATCACTTCTAGAACATGAACTTGCAGTGCAGAGGAAACATAATTCTTGGCACACAGCAATTAACTTGACTAATTTTCGTACAATTTCCAGCATACTGTGGGCACCACTGAATAAATTATTGTTAAACTGTGAGTGGATGAGAGCGTTCAACCATTCAATATAAGATAGAAGAATATATAAATATTTGTTCTGTTGAGTTGATACGGTACACTAAGGTTGTAGATAAAAATGAGTAGTCCTGTTTTCATAATTGTCATATTAACAAAAATATAATGATCAAACTACTAATTAATTGTGCCCCTTCTGATGAAACATGCGTTAATGAAATATTCAACCAAAGTGAAAATTTAATTTTTAGGAAATTGGGTTATTTGAAAAATCTATAAAGGGATTGATGTGTGAAATCAATCATAAATCATAATTAATTTAGGTTCGAGGCGAAACTATAAAATACAATTTTTAAATGGAGTGGCTGGCTAGTGGAGTACTCTCCCATTGATGACAATCTTTTTGTTACAAGAATACTCTAAAATTATTTTCTTGAAATTTAAAATCAGTCATCCACAACCCATTCACCAATAGGAGAGAATTGAAATGAAAGTTGCAGTTTTATTCCAAGTTTATTATAAATAGCAATAAATTCATCCATCAGCAACAACAGATTGACAGTACAAAATAATAAAATTCAAATACCTTATCGTTAATTCATCATTATTCCCACAAAGTTATTCAATTCAACAAACTACAGTCATGAAATAAAGATATTACTTTCTGATTTCTATGACCATCTTGAAACATTCCACGAACAACAAGATTTGTGATTTATGTGACAGTGAAGAGGATAAAAGTTTTCAATTTTAACTTCCTTTTTCAACAAAACTATAATTTTTAACTATCCTCACAATCCACAAGTCGACAATGAGCAGGACTACAGAGCATTTAAAAATAATATTTTAGAATTGTGATTTATGTGAAAGTGCAGTAGATAACATTATTACATTTTAATTTCCATTTTCAATAAAACTACCATGTTTGAACGTCTCGCTATTCAATTGAGAGATTGAATTTAATGTGTTTAAAAAAATATTCTAGATTATTTGACAGTGCAGTGGATAGCAAGTTCAACTTCCTATTTCACCAACACTAATAATCTTTAAACATCTGGCTATTCAATAAAGATCAGGATTACAATTATTACAAAGCTACAGAGTAATATTTCTGAGAACTACCTCATTACTTAACTATGGAGTTAAATTCACCAAAAATATAATCTTTAAACGTCTGGCTATTCAATAAAGAACAGGATTACAATTACAAGGCTACAAAGCACTTCAGAATAATATTTCTGGGAACTACCTCATTACTTAACTATGAAGCAGTACCTTAATATCAACTGTGAAGTATTCACTTGAATTAAGTTTCAATTCTCAGACCCACCCAATATTTCCAGAGAATTAATCCTGAATAGCATACTTCAACCTGCAATCAGCTATGCAACACGAAGAACAAGACATTTCTTACACTGGACTCTTATCTTTTATTGAGTTCCATCAACGAATTCCAACAACGGAGAAAATGGAACATACCATTAGTGTGAATCGTTCCTAATACGGTAGGCCTAGTTTTTCCACAAGGTTTTCAAGTGGCCTTCCTTTCCGCAGCAGTGACTTTTTCATCAGTTCCGGCCCTGAATCCCCCGCAATGAATGGGCCCTTAACTAACCGTTGCCGGAGCCAAGAACCCCCAGTATTTCCTTTCTTCATAACCCTTCGCAACCAAATCCCCCAGCCAACCCATCCCCCCCCCCCACCAACCAACAACCTTGTAAGATCAATCGTCTTTGCAATCAGCTACAGCGCGTCCGCATAACTTCCCCCCCCCCACCCCTAAGAGGGTTTGACGCTTCCGTTTCCAAATGTTGTCCCCCAAACCTCGCTCTCGTTACCGGAATTTTCCCCGTTCCCACCCCACAACCATTCATCCATCCCCGTCCATCTGTGACAAGCACCTAATCAAATTTCGGCATTTCCCGTTCACCAGGACGTTCAGTAACTAGCTATCATTCACCGTAGCATTCATCAGAAATGCTATTTTAGTAATCAAATATTCGAGCATCCGTTAAGAAAAAACTAAAAAATTGAGTTTTTTGTTTTTTGATTAATGAATCCCTTTTACAGTTTTCACCTTCTAAACCTGATTACCGTCTATCTGAAACCGTCTACCTGATTAACATCATAAATATTGAAATTGAAAGATTGGAGAAACAGAACTTGAAATAATTCACTAAATAATGATAATCAAACAACGAAATGGATAGCCTAATTGAATTAAAATAACCCCATATCAAAACAGATTTGGAACTATACAGATGTATATATTATGTGTATAAAATCATAAAGATAAAGATACGAAAAGATTGGTGTCATATTGTATTATTTTATATCTCAGTAAAATACTAATAGATAATGCCCGGATTCAATTCACTTGAATTGAGAGTTGTCTGTTTCCATTCAAACTTGTTGCATCTTGTAAACCACTGATAGGATAATTTTGGAGATGCCTGATTTCAGAAGCTGCCTATTATGTGATGAGAAAGTATTCAGAAATTTCTGGCTTCACCGCTTCAGTCTAGGGAACATTTAGAGGAGAACTTCTTGGAAAACGCTAGAATTCCATTCAAAGCTGCTAGAGATTAGACAAAGGCGAGCATCATTCACACCCTTGCCCTTTCCCCCACAATTTTTATGAAAACGAATCGCAGCCTCCAAAAATGGATTCTGCTTCTGATCATTCTGTAATAAGATATCTTGGCTCTCTTGAGAAAAAACTGTCCTTGGAGCAATGAATCCAAAGTCCGATTACCTCTGAGTCTCAGATGGGGTGAGAGAAATAGGATCAGAGGTAATAGGCAATGCTATCAGGCATCGGGCCTTACCCTTTTAACCAAAGAAGCTGCCAGGAGCAAAACGAAGGAACAGCCCTTGACCTCGTATCTTTGGAACGTCATTTCTCCTTTCCTTCACACCCCATCCACTTCAGTCCTTCAGCCCTCAAGCCAGATGAGCGATAAATTTCCATCCAGCTCCTCTTCTCCCCCTCCTCCTCCTCCTCCTTTTCCCTCTTTTTTTCTTCTTCTTCTTCTTCATCCACTTCTCCTTCACCACCTTTTCCCCCACTTCTCATTCCCTGAACCAGGAAAACCGCCACGTAATATTTATGACCAACACCGGACCTTGCGACAAGGGATTTCTCACCCCCCTAGTTGGTGACAAAAACTGAAATGAATCTCTCCCCTCTACATAGCATCCAATACCATTCTCCAGTTATATAAGAGATTATCGTTTCTAAACCAATCATTTTCTCCAATCGTCACAATGTTTTTCCAATTTATACTTTGCCGCTGATAACTTGATTAAAGCGGAGTAAAAGGGGAATGATCCTCGCAATTATCTGCGTGGATATATACATATTGAACTATATAACACCAATATTTTTCCAATTTATACTTTGCTGATGGCAATTTGATTGGAGCGGGATAAAATAGGTTTGATCAACTCAATAATCTGTGTAGAAGTGTACATTAAGCTTGATACAGTGGGCTTCAATCAACACAATCTGTTCAATTACAGCAGACTCAGGTTACATCACATTACCAACTACGTTTATTATTCACTCGAAATATTACAAAGTACCAACATTTTAGAAGCTTTTATCGGTTACATTTATATTGAAACATACTTTCTATGATGTTTGATCTACGTAAAATAAATTTCGCTCCGTTTCCAAATAAAACTCTAAGATGAGGTTGGAAAAGCCTGTACCTAACAACTCACTAACATACAAATTTTTAAACTGAATTCTCAATAAATTCCTTTCTCAATAAAATTTAAACCCCTGCAGTAAGAATGAGAATACTCTATCTTAAAAGAAGTGAAAATCCCAAGTGTAATATTGATCTCATTATAGTTCACTAGCACATCAGATGAAGAAATTCCGTATTGGAAATTGATCCATATCAACTCATGAAAAAAAGTAATGAACATCTGTGAGAATCGAGAATATAGGCCTACACGTGTACAGTTCACCAGTGCAAGATAGTAGCCTCCACACTTGACTGTACCCAATTCACTGAACAGAAATCAGCGGTGCGAGAAAAGTAATTCGTTTGCAAGCCTTTTTAAAAAAAAACTTCCTACATGGGAAATCACTCCAATATTGGCGAAGCCGTCACTGATAATACCCACTATTGAATTTCTCAAACGAGATAAAGGGAGAAGTGGAGAAGAGATCCAGCCAATGTCTTGCGACGTTTCTGTAGCAAAGGCTTGATACAAAACAACAGGAAAAGAACTTTTACCGATACGGCCTTCTCGACGCTATACTCGGCGCATAATATCTTTCTATGCGCCCCCTCTCCTATCTCAAAACTCCCTTCTTCACAAGTTGCTATGCGCCCCCTCCTCTTACCTCACAACTCCCCTACACACAAGTTGCTTGAAAATGGAGAAGTAAGCTTATGGGATCACCGACCAGACACATTCGCACACACCGTACCCCCCCTCACCCCTCTCTTACCCACCTGGACTTGGTAGGTACTTGAACACCCGTTACTTTCCCACGAGACAGTGAGTTATTCTCCAAAATGGGGATTCAGTTTGATGGAATGGTGTTGGGTAGCCTGTAACACGTTTGACAGTTTGCCAAAATTGTCAAAAGCGATAGATGACAACATCAATTGCAATATGATATAATTTCTAAAAATAGTTTTGGATCATTTTATTGAAATTGTAGTGTTTAGAGTATAACATATTTTATTCAATCGAACATTGAAGTACAAAAAGTACATGAATAAACACAAAAAAAAACATTAATAATTAAATTTAATAAATACTCTTAATAATTTGATAATGATAATTTATAAATATATTTTTAATAATTTATGTTCCTGATCATTCATAAACATTATTATTTCCTATGCAAAAAACGTAAATTGGAATTAAGTATCTCATATTGACTGCTGGCAGTTTTTTCAGCATTAGGACAATTCCATAATCCATTGATCATGATAGCGTTCTTCAAACGGTTATCTCTGATACTTTTAGAAGCTTGTACCTCTCTCTTATCTAGAGGTTCAGAAACTACCTAAAAATATGTGGATTATTAAAGAGAGATAAAGTTCGGTATCTAACTTACCGTGAAGAAAAATACGTAGTTTTATAATGTCTTTCATAACTTTGTGGTAGAATACGGAACTTACCGCGAGAGTTTCCCCACCAATAAAAGCCATACAATTATTATTCTTTCTCAAGTTCAATCGAAATTCTTGAATAACCTGAGTTACAAAGCTAAATCCTGACACTGTCGACACTTGGTGAATAAATCATATTCATTCAAATGAAATATGAATTATTCCTCTAGTTTATGCACATTAAAATGTGAAGCTTGACTCATCCTCGAAGAATAATGTTTCATTGGAGCACAGTCAAGATGAAAGTGACGGCTACGAAATATGCTGAGAAAGTAACCAGGTAAGATAGGGAAAGAGGGTAAGTTGAGGTTATGTATGCTAGAAGGTGGCTGGCCTCAACTTGCCTATTCCACAAGACTTACCAAATGCCCTTGGGGTACTGTCGACGGGAAAACTTACACCCCACTTTTACTTGCATCCTCCTTTTCTTCTTGCACAAGCAGGAGCCATTCTCGCTCAGGTTGGTAAACCTTACTTCGACCTTAAGTTCGAAAACACAAACAACGCCCAAAGTAAGGGCAAGAAACTATTTGATGTTCAACTTTGACGGATATTCAAATTAACCTGCACATTAAAACTTTCCTCTGGGGAAGGGCGCTGTCTCCACAAGTTCTAGACAATATATAGGCCTAACAATATACAATAACTGCTGAATAAATTATGGAGCATAATGCTCAAGACTCAAGACTACTTATGTACAAAAGTGCAAATAGAAACTAAATATTATTTAAGCAAAATTATACCATGAAGTGAGTTGTGGAACATATTACAGTACAGAAATTCCCTTTTTTATTATAATCTTCAACTTATGTCAGTCCTTTTATTGTTTTTCTACCTCTTCAATCTTATATCCTATAACGCTTGCTTTCTTCTACTTTTGTCATTAATATTTTCAATCTCTACCTACAATCCTTAGTAATGGTATTGTGTGAATTAAAAATAATAATCGACTAGTCCAAGATATTCCTATGAACACTGAAACTGAGAAATCAATTGAAAGTTCAGCAATTACTGTATATGGCTTTTATCATTCCATTTCATTCTATATTATTCCTAAATAAATTCAACATATATATTCAGTATTTAATTGATACAAAACAATTTTACTCAAACCATTATTCATATGAGTGATTTTTTTATTTTAATATCAAATTATCATTAGCATGGAAGCTGGTACAAAAATTAATTTCTTATTGATCAGAACTTGAATTAAGTTTTATATTGTGATACTTGAAAAATATTTCTTATTTAATTTTGTAAAGAACACAGGAATCTTTAAAGAACAGAGATCAAAAATATTCCTATAACAGACATAAATAAATTAATATTTCTATAACAGGCATAGATCAATCTTTGGAGCCTGAAATTGCTAATTCATGTTTATCAAGAAAAGAACATAAATGTATATTTTTCTAGAATTATATTTCCTGTTTCAATCATAAACGTTTATCTAGGTCAAACTAGATAGCGGGTGATCGCTGAACGTAGCAGAAGATCTATTTACCTACACAAGAATAATTACATTCAAGTTATGCTGTATTCTGTATTTCCAATGTACCTTATATATACTTTTTTTCTTTGCAAGTTTGATGCCCCTTCAATACTTCTTCAAGCAAGGTATGGAAAGCCTGGTTGAGTTGAAGCTATTATAAGTTTTGAAACTAATAAAAAGAATGCAAACTTTGAATCAGAATGAAGTCTAGAAAGTTTAACGAAGAAAACTTGGAGTGTATCCGTTTCAACAAGAGTTTTGTGTTGTATCTTCCTTCTCAACAAGGCTTTAATTATTTTTGAAAGTTCAAACTGTAGTGAAAAAGTTACTAGAAATAGGAATCTTGTTAGCAATTAGTATTATCTCCTTTTTATCCATGAATAATTAATATCTCTGAACTAATTCAGGTTTTATACCATTTCAATGCAGAATACAGAAAAGTTTTGAGCTCTAGAAAGAATCTAGAAAATTATCAAATATCAAATACCCGTACTTATTCAGTCTGACACCTAACATCAATAAAGTAGGTAGGTAGTAAACAAAATTCAAAATACATAATTTTACACAGTAAGAATAAAATAAGTTGTCTTATCTAATTTGTTATTTTGATATTATTATACAGGCACATATGAGGTAAGAATGTGGGATTTTCCAAGACACATACAACAAGAATATAGGCAAGATTTTATATATTATTTGAGAGGTTGAACATAATAAAATCATATTTCATTTCTTAATGAAATCATGTAGAGCTTCATCGTGAAATCTCTATGCTTGAATGCACAATAAGAATAAAATTACAATTTTTTTAACCTGAACCAACTCATTTAATTATTATCTTCTAAACTTATGTATGAGTATTTCTTCTGGTAGACTGAAGCCAAATAACACAAATAGGTACCTACTTCTGATGCACCTGCTACCCTGTTTACTCTATTTGTTTACAATTTATACTCTATTGCCAGGAACACACTGAGGTGAGACTCTGGCCATACCGAATTCCATGAGGTCATGTTTGCTTCATAACGGTCATATGTTTGTTTGTTTCAACAAATTGTGATAATAATTGTAATGGCGTACCGAGGTTTGGAGCGCCCTGGAGCAGAAGTGGCCTCCGGGCAGCCCCCCCCCCCCCCACACCAGCGAAAATAAAATCAGCAGTTCAAGGATTTGCTATAATTGTCTCATAAACTGGGTTCAAAAATACTGACTATTGTTTTTCACAATTATTTCATATCACCAACAATTTTTCTTGCTATTATCACTTTTATGACTAAAGGCTGAAATCTCGAGCCATGCTCATGGAGCAATAATATATCGAATATCCAGTTTCCAGTTCAATTTGGTTGACATAAAAATCCAAATTAAAATTATTATTATAATTATTACTATATTGAAAGTGGGTCCTTGGCATGCATCACAGAGCTGCTAATTTTAAAAACGGTATAAACAATTAATGATTCAATTTAAAGTCAATTAGACAAAGGTTCCAAGCTGAACTTCAAATCAACCATTTGAAGTTAGTTATTCGACCAATATAACAAAAACATTGAAAGCGTGAGAAACTTAAAATAAATCTTTAATCTTATTTGAAGCTTTATTGTGTCTCTGCTTGATATAATAGGCATTCTAGAAGCTCTATCAATAAAAGAATCAATGCTTCAAAAAACTAATACATTCATCAGCTCATCTTATTTGCTTTCTTCAACTAGTTCAAGTGACTAGAACTATTGCTGAAATAGCTGCTGGTTTAATATTCTAGAAAGCTTATTTTTTTCATTCATTATAAATTTTTCAGTACCGTAAATCTGGTAGATTTTTTGAAGGAGTCAAATCCTTACATGGATGTAAATTAAACGACGTTTGCCTGTTATTTAAGCTTTGTAATTGAATAAATTAATTAATAGAAGCAAAATCTCATTCAGACTGTTGTGCCTCAGAGGGGAGATCGCTCATCAAAGTGTAGTATTATTTATATTTTGTGAGTTCATTCACTCAAATTTATCCTTCAAACAGGAATATAATCTGGTATAGTTTTTTGTATAAGTAGTAAATGAATATTTTATATTCAATAATTGGTCTATTCCACTTCATATCATTCAGGATATTGATATGTCTGGTTCGAATAAAAATGAAAACGATTCCAATTTTTTCCTGTAGAATAAGTTACATTCTCTTAACATTAAACTTCTAATTTGTCATGGTTATATTATCGTTATATGATTTTAGTAAATTCTATAGCCTAATACAGATTTTCATCAACTTGTTTGATTCTCACAACTCAACTCATTTGTATGGTTTTCCGAGAAAAAATTAAATGATTTATTATCATAAATATCGTTAATTAAAAAATTCAAGAAGACAGACGTTTAATATTTCCATATTTCTGCTAACAATATAGTAAGATACATTACAGTTGGCCTACGTCTGAGATAAGATAAAGCGGCTTAAGGCTGCTTCAGAATCCTTGCTTGTACATGAGGGAGGTCCTGCAGGTGCATTCAGGTTTAGAAGGCGATCAATATGAGGAAGGGGACCCAGATGGCGGGACTGAAGAAAATCTCTCGTCAGGGATTCAAAATCCTAGCTGGCTTAACTGGCTGCTTCTTTCCCGATTAAGTGAGCTTCAAGATTTATAGCTTTTTAATGGCACATATTGAATTTTGGTTCACTTACAGCTCAGTTCAACCAACTAGGACTACCTGCTTTAACTGCACCATAGAGTCATGAAAGTGGTTAAAACTCCTGTCATCTGCATTGCAGCAATATTCAGCAAATACTCATAACATAAAATCATCATTTCAAATAATATTGCTATTCCAGGAACAACCCTCATAACGGAAATTATCATGATATAGGCTTCTAGCAATATTCAAGGTAATATCTAGCAAAATTATTAATATTAAAATATCCGGAGGTTTCCATGCGAACTGGCACGTGATGGGATAGAGGTTGCCCCAGATTGATTTTGTTGAAATTTGTAACGTTTTCCTGTTTGAAAATCAAGAATGAAATTTTACCTACTACATCATCATATACATCGACATTATTGAGGTTGTTGTTTCTCATCCTAACATTATATTCCTCTACAAATATCACATACATTTGTTAATGATTCCATAAGGGTGGAAATATACTAGGAAAATTGTTATTTCCGATGCAGTATTGGGTGCTATTGCAGTATCAGAGTAGTGACATTATCATTGTAAAACCAATTGTAATTGTAACCATTGTAATGCATTCATTATTGGAATGTAATACAGAGTGTCCCGTCACTATCTGAGAATACATGCGGTGTACTCAGCAAAAAAAAGAGAAAAGCCTTACAAAAGTTCTGAGAAAGAAAAATTAAATACGGTAAATAAAAGTTCACACAACTATTAAATTTATTCATTGACTGTAATATTTGATAAAATAGCTGGAATAATTCAATAAATATGTTGTAGTGGAAACTTCTAGTTTTTCATTCAATTGGAATTTTTCACACTAATAGTTCATCAACTTTTGAGACCATGAACGCTTTATCATAAATTTTAAAATTTAAATACTGTAATTGTCAACATTTAAAAAGGTGGAACAAAACCCAAAATTCAATACTGATGATATATTATCAATAGAATACCAAGTGACAAATGGGGGACATGACCATAAAATTTTTTAAAAAAATTATTGGAAGCCAACCCTTCCTGCAGAAAAAAGACTCAGGATAAACCATTGACCAAACAAATAAAGATTTATCGACTGTATTGTCGTTATTACACGTACAGTTATTCACCCGGTGGAAACCTCACTCACAGTTGGTATGGAAAACAAAATCCAGTGCTGCTAGTAGGGGGTCAAAATGCTACTTTTTTAGGGGGAAGGAAAGGATGGAAACAGGACAACCGTGGCAGGTCCATCTATTCTTCTTTCTCCTTGCTCTCTTTTCGTCCGTTTCTTCCTCCTTTTCCACCCTTTTCCTCATTCTGTCATCCGGTATCCGGCAAGGCAACGGCAATAAAAAGAATGAGCCCTCGCTAGTAGCTACTAGCACAGAGTGAGCGACGCACTTAAACATTAAACCAAAGCCCCTTTCCCCCAGACCGGCAGCAATAACAAAAGTGGTCTTCTGTTTCCATCCTCTTTTCCGGCTAAAAAAGAAGTGGCTCTAAGCAACAGGACATGAAAAAGTAGAAATACCTCATTGTACTCAGTTTACCTCCGAGAAATTAAATAGTTTATCCTTAGCGCCGTTACTACTGCCATTACTTTCAGTCTTGCTATTCAAATGAGACTCGCATTTCTGGAATAAGTTGTGTTTTTCATTATCCAAGACAGAATAATTGATAGCGGGTTTTTGCTGTAACCAAACATAAGGGGACATGGGCCAAAAGTAGTGCGGTAGGCTGTAAAATATGTTTTTAATAATACAGTTGTATTACATTGGACAAGAGTAAAGAACAAGTTATTGAATTGCCAAAATGTATTGATAGGTAGCACACCAAATATTAGTGGAAATGGATATAAATGTCTTCTACGGAGTAGAAAAAGTCATGGTTTTCATGAAAATGTTTTATAAATAGGAAAGGAATAATTTTATAAAAATTGAGAGCTTTCAAAAATTTGCATGTGTGTTCTTAATGCACATAAGCTTAGGATCATAAGCCTAAAAGCATATATTTATGACGTCATCAACTTTAGAAAAAATAAGAACCGTTTTTGAAAAGTGAGATAGTATTTTATAATACTTATAATAATAATAATTCTTGAAGAATTATCGATGAACCTGTATTATTAAGATTTTACTTGAACTTATTGAATGTTTCATGTCATTATGTAGGCTATTCAGAACATAATTAGAAGCTTCATTTTTAATTTGTAGAAATAATAATTTTATAATACAATAAAAAAGTTCAAAGTTAATTTGTAGGTAGGGCCGAAAAGTAAAAAAAGAGGCCTACTCATTGAAGTGCATTATTAGTTGTTACAGTACCTAGGCTATTTTATTAATGCGAAAAAATAAGTTAGCTTCTTAGTAGGTAGATTTTACAGATTGCTCAAGCAACCTATACAGTGACACCCCATTGCTGGATGGAAAACTAAAAGGAATAACTCGCAGCTTGAAATATTCCAGTAATTGAAACATCATTCTAGCTGGCAAATAAGGTTACAACCATCTGAAACATGTTCCATCTCTAAAACCCAATTGAATAAACCCAGGATAAAATCACAAGAGCTACCTATAGCCTCGAGTTATCACTTCATCCATGAAAAAATGTGCAAGGGCTACAACTAGGATGTACACTGATTTGCTGATAAAATATTCTAGTAGCCTAGAACGTCGTCATAGGTGGGCTATGCAAGCAAATAATATTTACAGCAAGCAAATAATAAGGTTACAACTATCCACATGTCCACATCTCTGAAATCTAATTGAATAACCCTAGAATAAAATTGCAAAACTTGCCTGGAGATATTTGTTCATCTGTAAAATACTGTTCAAGCGCCAGTGCCTAACTAACCTAACCATCTAACTAACCTAACCTAACTAGCACTGCTTTGAATTCCTAAGCCCCACCACACTAGCAAACAAAATGGTTCTACATGCTTCTACAACAAGTTTACATTATTTGAAATCTAAGTGAATAACCCAGAATAAAATAATTGCAAGACATGGCCTGGAGTTATCACTTCATGCATGAAATTCCGTCCAAGGCCTGCAACTAGGCTGTACACTGATTAGCCAGTCCCCAGTTGCGGCTTAGCGGTGGACAGATTGAACGGCAAATAGGAGTAATGATAATAACAGGGAATGAAGTGGTCAGCTGGGCGCGATTTGTGGGAGCGTGAAGTGGACCAAAGGGGGATTAATAAAGGGGTCGGAAGCGGGGGGCCGAGGAATAATGGACAAGGCAGGTTGGGTTAGGCGTTTACTGGATAAGTCTTTCTCTTGTTGCTGCAATTTCCCGCACCCAAGATCGGGCCTGGGCCCCCTGAAAGCACCTTATCTTTTATGGGCCACCGTGAGCTACTGTTGAGTAGCGCACACAATGTTGCGATAATGGACCTTTCATAGTACAATGGCTAACGACAGATCTGCCCAAGTTCAAGCGTCGGCAACCCTCTGATAACCGAGTAGGCGTGGTCCGCCATTTTCACCTTTCGCATGTAGGCCTACACCACCTGTGACACTCACCAACACACTTGAATGTGATGTGAGCAAGTGTATTTGAATAATGCAAGTATCTATGTAGGCCTAACAGGGAAATATGAACTAGCAGGTAATATTTTTCGCCCTACTATTATTTGATGTCAGATGTCAAATTTCCCATAATGTGTGATTCCCAGAATCATGAAAAAACCTTCAACTTATTGTTTACATCTCATTCAATATCGTGATATAATGCTTGGGTCACCTCAATGGCTCTTTCCTCATTATTATTTCACTTTTTATTATATTGTGATTATCATAAATATAATTGTCTCTACATAAGAACAAAGCAAGAAAAAAAGAATAAAATTTCAACAGTAACAATAAAAATTGAATGAGTTTAAATCTTATTTTGCTCTCAATTGAATTGTGAGTATTCATCATTGTGCTCTTGTAATTGCAAAGTGTTCATGTACAACTTGAAATAACAAACACGGGGATAAACTGTTATTGTTTTTTCCTTTCTTATGATGTGGGTGGAAAATGGGTACATCAGCACATAACCTAAAATCAATACTGGATAATTATACCATTCTAGGAAATTCCCACACAAGTTTGATGAGGAGTTCAGCTAATTGGTTATATGTTTCAGGAAAAGTTTGATCTGAAGAGGAAAGAAATACACTACTAGAAATACGCTGCCTATACTTAGATACTCAGTAACTGAACCAGAAAATATCCAATAATTGGGTAGCAGCTATAATAGGCTCCATGAACAAAACTAATAACAGCATCGTTATATAGTTATATATAACATTGCTTTATTTTTCTATGTATTACCACATGTTAGTTATATTTCCTATATTGTTTGAAATAATGTCTGTTATTGTAACATGAGCAGAAAAACAAGGTTTAATATAGGAAGTGTTCGTTTTAATTATCATAAATATTTGAAGTTGTTGTTATCCTATGATAGTTGATGTGGTATGTTATAGAAGAGTAAAATAATTATGAATATTAGGCTATTCATAATGCTATTCAGCAATATTGTTTAACATGAATCTCGAGCTACCAAAATACTGTAAAATATAGAAAAACCTTTGTAAATATACGGCAATGGTATATATCTCTTCCTAATCATTATTCCAGGACGCAAATTTATCAATTAGGAGTGAATACATGATCGATCATCATGACCGATGATAAGTCAATTATTATTTGAAAACCCAAATTATACAAATATTTAATTAGCTTAGGCTATGGAATAGTGAACGCTATTTGAAACGTGAAATTTACAACTCCTGATAATGAAAAAAATCCTTCAAAATTCATGAAAAAATACCCTTTATTAGTAGGCTATTATACTTTATTGGTATTTTGTACTTGCAAAGAAATTTTGTATGCATTGACCATTATTTATTTATTTTATGATAACGTTTACAACTTCTAACAGTCCTATTAATTTATAGATGAATTTTCAACTTACATAGTTCAACATTTCAGAGGGTCAGGATAGAACGCACCAATCCTACGTTTTCAAATATTCGGCTCAAAACCTCAACGGATTATAATTTGATATTCATACAGTTTAATTTTTTAATAATTTTCTATCTTCTCTGCAAAAACATTTTATGTCTCTGTTTGGTAGGTGGTTAATTTGAGTACTCTACATTTGGGTTGAAAAATTTATTTTAAATAGTTTGGTCCGGATTATGATATTATTATCTTATCTCACATCAATTTTGACTTATAGAAGCATGATTTCTATTGTACCCATATTAATCGAACTAACTTCCCTGGAACCTATCCATCATTCATTTCATATGTAGTTGAGTATATTTATTCAATAAACAGTTCCATAATATGTAAATTATAGTTTTATTTCATATGTAGCTGGATATAGATTACATATGCAGTGTCATATTATGTATAGTTTTATAATATATATTTCATTTCCATTTCTCATATCTAGTTGGATAATTAAACCATATTAAATTTTTCATATAGGACACTCTAGTTCCAGTTGGCAGAAAAAAGAACTAGTCAAATAAGGCTAGGGGTACACCGGTTAGTCAAGACAAGACAAGACGAGTTTAGTCACAATAATTCACATAGTTGCTTATGAAGCAGCACACCGATGCAATGACTAATCAGTGTGTGTTGCTTCATAAGCAACTATGTGAAGTACTGTGACTAAACGTGACTAATCTCGTCTTGTCTTGTCTTGACTAACCGGTGTACGCCTAGCCTTAGACTTCTAGTTAGATGAGACAAAATTCTCTCTCTACCGTAACTTTCCAGAAAATCGAATTTTTCTAGTTGCTGGAGTATTAGTGTCAGGTCGGCTTTCATTATGAGCACACCATCAATCATTTTATCATTGACTTTCTCGAGCAGCTCCTCATGACCAAACTGAGGTAAACAGCTTAGCTTCCTTCCATGCACCTCACCTGCTGTGGTTAGCAGAGCGGCAGGGAGCGCTTAAAAATGATAATATCATCCACTCGTTCACATGATGGATTATTCCGCATGTGACAACCCAAACTTTCCCAGTCCTGATGAACGAGTCAGTCACCCAAAGATGGATTACAACAAAATGGAATCCAAAAAACTTTGGTAATTAAAATTTGAAAATTTCAGTCAAAATGGAAGGCATCATATGTCAGATAATGAAGAGGCATATCTGAAGGTAAATAAAGAGTATAATGTGTATTATCTGTGATTATAGATTCGCCCACCAGAGGTGCTGCCTTTATCAGGTTCATAAAAATGATAATTTTATCGAACGTTTTTATCAAACTTAGTGAAAAAATTGCCATAAAAGTAACAGAAAAATTATACTGTAATTTCATGATGTATGTTATCAGTAGAAACTCATACCAGAGGTAATCTATTCTCTATTTGGTTAGTCTATTGAATCTATTCCATTTGTTCAGTCTATTAAAGTGGTTACTCTATGATCACACACAATCACAGTATGTTATAGAAAATATCATAGAAGTAAATTATCGAGTTTATATACTGCAATGAAAATTACTGTAATGGGAATTTGAACTTGTTGAGTCTTAAATCGAATTTTTACTAAACTATTAAAAATCTACGGAAATTTGAAGAATATTCAAGAAAGATGAACTATGTAAAATAGTTGCTTACCTGATCGCTATCGTGGCCTTGCCAGCTTTCACTGCTCTGTAAAATAAGAAGAAAAACAACATTAAGAACAATCATGAATCAATTAATTTTCTTGCGGGGAATACAGTATATAAAAATTTGATTAGAGTGGAAGAAGCACAATTGAATGATTTTACATTTCTATACTCAATTTCAAACAGTTGTATATTATTGAAAGTCTAACTTGGAAGAGCTTTCATTCTAGAAAGAAGGCAGTTCCATATGGAAATAATTCTCATCTTAACTTGAATTTAATATACAAGCTTTTGATTTGAAGAGCTTTTTCTTTGCTCTAGATTCTTATTGAATTTTATGTTCATTTTTTAAATAGTACTTGCAATTTAAAATATTTAAGTTAAATTTCTACTGTATTTGCAAAAACGTGCTCCACTAGCTTGTTAAAAACAAGGTTATAACTGGATTAGTTTAAAATATAAAACTCAGTGACTTATATGAAAGTCACCTAATGGTATTCAATAAGTATGGTGAATTCTACAGAATATGATTCCCTCTATGAACCGATACTATTTTATTTAAAAGATTTTTCTCAGTAGGACTCAGGACTAAATTGAAATTTTGTCACTTCAAAACTTCATAACACAGACAATATTGTGAAATATCTATTTAATTCGCTCATAGAAAGCCAAACAGATTCAATTTGACTTCAATACTATAAAATAACGGAAATTTCAGAAAAAATAGTTTCAATATAGACAATGGATGAATAAGGGTAAATGTGAAGTTACTACAAGCGATGTGAATAATATCTTTTATTATCCATCATAAATTTTCAAAAAGACAAGAGTAGCTTGACATTTTTTACAACTTCCTCAATCAATACATCGATCTTGACGGAGTAAATCAGCAATTCATATTATTATATTGTCCCGAAGATATTGCATATTTGATTTGCCTAGAGTAGGATTGTTCGACGGAGAGAACGACCGAAGTACTTTTAATGACGCCTATAAGAGGCAGACGGCTATTTACCGATCTACGCAACTTTTTTCATTAGAATTCGGTCACTTCTATCCGGCAATATGTTGCAAGAGCAAGTTCCCTCTCGAAAATATCAGAAAATAAAGTTTTTATCAAAAGAATTGCGAAGAATTCTCCCAGCAAAAGAAGCAGTAGTCGGCCGGGTAAAGTTGACTCGACGAAGAACAAAGCTTGCTTCATTATTCAATGGGATATCCGGCTCTCTCTCTGATCTTTCTCATATTAAATAATATAGACGACAAAACGAAATGCTCTTCATCTTTGTCGTTGAATTTCCTCATGGAAAAAGCTAATTTCGCTCTCGGACAATACGCATAAACAATTGACACTCGCTCTGACAAACTTCTGTGAGTAGCAACTTCTGGAATTTCACAGGCACCAATTCCCTTTTCCTATTCAGTTTGTGTTCTTGAGCTGCTGCTCATATTTTTGGCATACATTAACTGTAAAATACAATCTTTTGATCTTTTAATTCAATAGTTCAATTCATTATTAGTTAAACTTGTAAAAAGATCCACTTTGAATTCGAATAAAATTTATAATCAAGCTTCAAATACATTTTTAAAGTACTTGATACAGGAGATTAGTAGCCTACGCTTATCTTACAGAATTATCACTATCCACTTATGATAATATTCATAATAATTTACTCTGTATTTTACTCTTTATCAGCCGATATCAAACAAGGAGTTACTTTAAAGGCTACACACCATGAAAGATTAATTAATACCTCTAGAGCAATCATTTGTTCAGCTCGTATAGAAGTTGCTATCTTGTTTGTAATTATTCCCAAGATTATAATACATAATCAATACATACAAGATTATATTCACTCTATTACACTGATGATGCACTCTATATTCTAGTCATTCCTAAAAACATTCCTAAAAAAAGTTGAAAGAACGAAATTCCTTAATTTCTCTTCAAAAGTTTTTTTTTTACAATGGTTATCCGCAATAAATTACAAACTTTGATTTGATTCTCTTCGAAGATGATCTTTTTTCCAAATGGATGTAATACTTATTAACAATTAATTACAAATTTTCAAATACATAATCCCCATTCTCTTTCATTCAGATTATAATCATCAATTTACGACTGCTCAAATCTTACTACTCTTGAGCTCGTTATCTTCGGCTGGCTTCTAACGACTATTCTATCATTCTATGTAACGTTCGACGCAGGCAAAGTGTGTGACATAATTGATGACGGACGAGGTAATTTGCGGCGTAATTTATGACGTATTGCGTCACAGCGAGAGTTGGACGCGGGCCGGGACGACGTTCAGAAGTACTTATGAATGCTAATGTCGAAGAGAAAAGGGAGGAAACAGAACGAAGGGGGAGACATGAAGAGAAAAGTAATAGTGGAAGAAGAGTATGAGAAGAAAGGGATGAAGACGAATAGGGAAAGACGAAGGAAAATGTTGAGGGAAACGAATAGCTGCTCTTCTTCCATTTGTGCCACAACCAAGTAGTTGTGTAACGACTGTTTGCCGTGTACTGTGTTTAGTTTGCGCCTTCTCTACCCCTGATAGGCTACCAGCAATGCGTAGAAGATGAGCGTACCTACACATTGAAGGCGCTGCACTATCAGAGACCAGTCGGAAGGTGAAGAAAAGTGAGAGCTGTGAGACAACGACCACTGGAGCAAATTCGGCTCAGTTTTGGAGTGAGTCGTTAACGGCCCTGCGGTTGCGGTTGGTGCGGGGGCAAGCGCGTACTCGAGTGCGGTCGTCTCTTCTCTCGAGGAGAAGCAAATTGCGCCTCCTTAAACGTTATCCGATTTCCTAGAAATGTAACCGCTCTCAGCTCAACAAACACAGGCACTCGAGGAAAGGTGGGCTCCTAATCTGGAGGAATGGTTTTGGAATAATGCAGGAAAGAGTGGAGCAGTTTTGGATGAATGTGTTCGAAATAAAATTGCACTAGAGTACTGATTACAATGTGCCCGACATATTGCAATTATTTCTAGTCGGAGACATCATACTTGATATCAATGAAAGTCAATGAAAATTTGTTTTTCGTTACATATTGAAAAAAACACAGTTAAGAGAAAACAAGTGGAATATATTCTGTATCAGTTATGTACTACAGTCGTGCAGATGAAAATTGAAGACTTGAGAATTGAAGTCTAATAATAGTATTTCATAAAGAATGTTCTTAATTTATTAGATGCTAGCATCCCAATCATGAAATTCGATTGATCAAGATAATATTTTGAGCCTTCAGCTAATAACTAGTGTAAAATCAAAAAAAGTTCCGTTATATGACAGTTTTGTAGAGATTTGAAGAGATATGAGAATGGAATCACAAAATTATAGTTAGCAAAATTACAGTATGCTACAAGCAGCATAGGGAATATGAGAAGGAATCAGTCATTCGATAACATAATACAGTATATAGGGATAGATAGGACAGATCTGGTACTACAATCAGAATACTGAAATTGAAAAACTGTCATTGAATTTTGTAGAATGTGGTAGATCGTTTATACCAGAACTCCAATCGAGGCAACGAGACTTTTTTGCAATAGAACAATAGTTGAAACCGACCAAGTCAATAAACTTATGCATTCAAAAAGAGCTTTTTCTATTCATTTAGTCATTTAGAAAGAGCAATCAAGCTCGATTTGAATTGCAAAACTCGAAATAATATCTGCAAGTTTCCAACACGTAGAACACAGTGTTGTAATATGAGTAGCAGGGCACATTCTGTAGACTGAGTGGGTGTAATTTGTAGTGGTGTTCCTCAGTAATGGATCGAACCGGTGCGAGTGCCATTCTGCTGCCTCACAGTGTAAGTGAGACGGGGAATTCCCTCACAGCCAACAAAACACAATACGGCACACACAACTGGCGCGCGGCTAAAGTTACAGCCAGAGATCAAACTTGAAAACCAGAGGAGTCTTCTTCTGTTCCGGGAGAAGTTGCTGCCATGCAAGTTCGGCTCAGTTTACAGTACGCTCTTCAGGCTCTGGTTGTGACTTGCATGACAATTCGCTCACTAGAAAAGATCTCAATTGTTTCGAGGAACATGACAAAATGAAAACAGTATGATAGATTTCTCAATAATTTTCATACAAATAATGATTTATTATACTTTGTTCAAAGAAAAGATCTTGATAGTATTCTCGTTTTCTGGCAAAAAATAAAAATAGAAATGTGATTTATACTGACTTTACACAGTTTTGTATAGACTCTACCTCATAAATTCATGACAGAAAATCATATTAATTGTGGGGTGAAAGGAATTCCTTATTTCATTAGTGCTCAGTCTTGAAATAAGACAGTGTGAGTGTTGGTAGGTGAAGGATCAAATAGAGACGGGAACATCTATAAAGTACGATTCATGTATTCTCAACAGGAACATGTATTTGCAAAAGGAACATGGATTTTCAACAGGAAAATGTATTTGAAAAAGGAACATGGATTTTTAACAGGAACATTTATTTTCAAAAGGAACATATATTCCAACAGGAACATGTATTTTAAATGTGTTTTCAAACAACATAGATGAGAATTCAAAGGGAAAATCTTAAATAGCAATTTCATAATATTACTTGTTAGGAAACTTGTGAAACTTGATTAGTAGCAACAAATTACTGATAAAGTAATTATGTAAAAATACTGGGCTAAGAGAAATTCCGTCCTTCCTTTGTGTTCAGAAATCGAAAAGGTTGAAAGCCAATGAAGAAAAATTAGGGAATGATTCCTTTCTACTTCAATTGTGAATGGGTACTTTGCAGTGAGTGACCCCAAGAGTCCAGTATGATCACCTGCAAACCAGCACAATATCAGTTCGTCCACTGCACATGCTTCCATTCTTCTAGAAGGATTACGTTTCGATCCCCTATTCTTTGTCCGACATAGGTACAAAACGACAAGACAAAACTATAGAATACGACAGCACTATCAGCGAGCTTATTCCTCCAGCAAATGTTTCAATTTCCCCATTTCCGCGAAAGATGGAAGCCTTATCTTTTTCTCGAGGGAAAAGATTCCCCAGGGAATAGACGGACAGGGCGTTAGTCTTCCTTACAATCACACTCCTCTCTGAAAAACAAACCTCTACACAAGACCAATCCCTTACTTTCCAGATTTCTCTCCAAGTTCAGTTCGGTTTCTATTTGTTATAGGAGAAACTGCTGAAGTTATTCCAGTTTATCAGGTACGTTATTTTTCCTAGAACACAATTCTCGTTTTGAGCGCAATTTTTTACATGTAAACAGTGCTTGAATATATTATTACGTATATATTATATTCATATATATTTTCATATATTTTATTATATTATATTATTACATAATATAATATTTTGATGCACTAGGAAAAAGAATAGGAAAGACAGCAAAATTTGCAACTGAGGTTGATGTTTAATGGGCTTTCTATGGAGAGAAAAATGACCGACTTATAAGTGACAAGAATAGTTTCACAAAATTCAAATGAAAATACAAAGATAATTTTTAGAGATTTTTTCACTGTGTTGAGTAATCTATTACTAAAAATAAGTGTAACATTCACATCCACTGACATCAATCAAACACCAACATTACAAATAAATTTCCTGTATTTCTTAACAATCCTGACAATATTTATAAAATAATCAATATGTGAGATCATATGATACAAATAATGGTTTATTATGATTAAAATACACCAATACTTGCACATCAATCACATTTAAACATCACGAACATTAAAATACTTTATGTATTAAGATACACCAAGTGTTTGTAGAGCTACGGATACTTGTATCTTAATTACGAAGAATATAGCAAATTTAAATCAAACAGAGCATATCTTCATTCAATGTACCTTTGAATACGGCATGTATCAAGGATTGCAAAGGATCTAAAAAGACTTTCAACAGACTTTAAAAGGCTGTTACCCATTGTATGCATCTTTCAATGGCTGGCATTCTTCTCATCCATTCCATTTCTCTTTGAAAGCCTTCTCCATGTGAGTTTGATGCTACGCCATTGGTTGAAAGGGCATATATGAGAACAGTGATTACTAGGCACAGAGTGCAAGTACGTCTGCAGAAAAAGGGACTCGGTGAAGCAAGGAACTCATTGGCTTTTTCCCATCCCTGTTTAACGTATGGGCAGCCGTGGTTCATTTGGGTCCAGCCTCGTGCCAGATTGCAGTGCGGAGTTTACAGCGCCGCTTAAACCGGATGCCTCTCGCTTATCCGAATGCCCGTTCGCAGTAAACGACGTCCACCGGTCGTTTAGCCGCTCCACATTTGACTTTCAAATATCTGCTGCAGCCCTTAAATTCTCTTATTGAATTCCTTACGGCCTTCGAAAAACGACGACGTCCGAGCTCGTTCCTTCCAAATTGAATTACCAGCCTGCTATTAACCGGGGTCGATGCCTTCTCAGCATCTCTCATCACTTTCTTGGTCCAACGTTCAGGTAAGTTGGGGAGAGAGAGAGAGAGTGAGCGCGTGAGAGGGAGTGAGAGAGAAAGGAGAGAGAGAGAGAGTAGAATTCCACACGTAAGAACAGTTTGCAAATTGATGGAAGAAAGATGAGAAAAAATGAAAATTATCATAATAAAGCTGAAAATGATGAAAAACCGTTTCATAGACTATAGTCATCAGTGGGAGGGGATATTAAATGTATTCTCCATTATATCTCAAAAATGAGATTGAAGCTAATACTGTAGAGAGATGATAAACAGGCTTTAATTAATATTGGAAAACATAATTTATTACATAAATTTGAAAAAAGTTAAAGGCACATTTGCAAAAATATTCTATAGAATTTGAACATCGTGAAATGATGTCATTGCATTGCCGTCCGCTCATTGGTTCTTGTTTCATTGGTTCTGTTAGATGACATCATTTTACAGTGGTCAAATTCAAGCAACTGCATTTCAAGCATTTGGTCAAGCAATTCAAGTCAAGCATTTTCAAGCAACTGGTCGAAAGAAGTATAAAGGAAACATTAAAAGTATTACAACCTAATAGTTTACTAATTTTACACACGTTTCTAATAAAAAATGTTAATAAACTCGATCTGATATTAGAAGTTGAATTATTTCACAAGAAAACCAGGTTTGGAATCACAATAATTCACAAATTTGAGCCTTTTAAACTCGACTGACAGTACTATTTTAAGCACTCACTATTGTGAGTACGAGTGAAGCAAAAGACTATAAAGAACAAAATATAACAGCCAAAAACTCCACCAACAATATGTTTCCGCAGGTTCATTTCAAACTATAAAAAATGAAATGACTTTGTAAAACTGTTTTATTATCACTCGAACAGCAGAGCGCAGTGGAATGAAAGTAATAAAGAGGAAAGAAAGTTTTCATGGCTTTATGAAACAATCTGGGCTGCACCCTTCACTGAGCTCTCATAAAGGAAACACGTGAGCCTACTCCTCTGTTGAGGCTTATTGGGAAGAGTTGCGAAAAGTTTGATGTAAATTCTGCAACCTCATCTTTACGTCGGCCTAAACGTGATTTTATCATGAAGTTTGATTATTTTATTAATCCTTAACTCTCTCACTCACTCATTTCCACACCTTCTAACCTTACAGCTCACCTCTATAATAAACGTGTATACTACTTCCATGTGAATAAAGTTATAGCCTAAATCAATTAGTAGCTTGGTCAACGGGAGTGAATAAGTTGGTCCACAATTTCCTTCGTCTCAAATTCAAGTTAACTAAAATGAAGTTCATTCTTATATTGAACTTCAATATTATGGCTGAATTTGGATATTGCACTCCCTTTTTGTTGTTGTTGTCTACAGCTAATGATTGTAATAGAAGTCTATCATCTTACATCAAGACTTAGTAAAACGGAAGGAAATGAGATGTTGTAACTATTCAATTGCTGTTAAATCATAATAATTAGTCGAAGGAAATTCCTAATTAGCGCCATATAATATTATGAAGACTTCTGGTACTGCAAATATTGACAACAGAATAATAGCTAGTAAGGAAATTCGCATTAATCATTGATTCATTAGAAGATCTGTATACATTCTTGTGGAAATAAATTTAGAGTTGAAATGAGGGAAGAACTTTTAAATGTCTGTGCATACTCTAATGAGGAAATTTTAATGAGATGATGGAATATCTCAATAACGACTTGAATTAATGACAAATTCATGTACTCTTTCTAAAGGAGATCAGCGTATACTACTCAATGAATGAATGAATGAATAAATAGAAAGATGAATGGATGAATGAATGAATGTATGAATGAATGAATGAATGAATGAAAGGAAAGAGAAGCTCATAGATAATGAATCTCTGTGATATTGAAGAAGAATGCATAGTCTGAATAATAGTGATGAGCTTAAATATTCTATTAGACAGATTCAAAATTAATTCAAGAACCTCTTCAATAATAGACTTTGATAGACAATAGATTAAAATCTAAAACTCTGACAAAATTGTAAATCTTCAAACCTCTACAAAATTGTTATCAATACGCCTGAAGAATTTGTTTTACAGCTGTGTAGCCAACTCAAACTACAATCGTAGCGGGAGTAGACATCTAAACAGAGCGGTCCACAACAGAACAAAGGAACAGTACAAATTGGTTTTTGCCCGTGTGGACTGTCATTCGTTGATGGAAAACGACGGAGGTCTGATGAAATGAGAGGGTACAAAGAGCGATAAAAAGAAAGAACAAGGGAAAGAGTGAAAAAGTTTGAGAGTGAGCAACAGAGAAAATAAATACAAATAGAGAGAAAGAAAGTATGTGAGGGAGTGAGAAAGGAAGAGAGGGAGAGAGTGAGAAAGAAAGAGAAAGAAGGATTGGAAGAGTGAAAAGAGAGGAAAGAGAGATAGAGTGAGTTGCAGTAAAACAGTGAGCATGAAGTCTTTTATCCCATATATGATAGTGTTTACATATTTGTTTTTCAACTTCTTGTATAGTAGAGGTGTAGTGGTAATTCAAGTATTTTTCGATTTTCGTATTTTTATTTGATAGCCTATTTTTAGATTTTCGTATTTTTACTTGATAGCCTATTTTTTTGTAGTTTTTCAAAGAAACCCTACTGAATAAAACCATAGATATTGCTGCTCGTCAAAAATGTTATAATATAAAATGAGGAGGTAATAATACAAGTATTTCTATTCGAAAACTTATTTATTCTTGTTTATAGAGTCTCACAGAAACCTCACTGAACTAAAACATAGGTGTTAGATGTTTGTCAAAAATGTTATGAATAAATAAAAACGCGAAAAGGAATAATTTCATAAAACGCTGATGGCTGGTTTTATTTACATGTTTTTCCGCGCTAACGTGAACAGTTTATGTACGTATTTTCAGTGAGAGTTGAGCTGCAGCAACTACCAAGACCGAAAAATGTCCATCGAGGCTCTTTACTGTCTGCGGTTCCAGATTTTATTCTCGCCACCTTGATTGTGCCGGGGCGACTGGGATTTGCATATGGAAAGCGAAATTCCCCAGGTTTATACGTGCGTATATTTTCAAGGCGCTTGTAACCCTTCCCGCTCCCGCCCCTGGCACTAAACCGGCAACTTCCACCTTTCCTTATCTTCATAATTCGCAAATAAAAGGGGATTTAAAACCTGCGTTCACGAATTTCCACGATAGCCTGAACACTGCCGGCCCAAAAAACTTACTCCAACCACGATATCCGAGCCCATTTCACTTTCAAATCTTTTCCTCGCCACCTAAACCATCCCAATGTAAACCAAACTTAACTTGCGCTTGGACATTAAATGTACGATCGGGTGCTTTGAATCGATCTCAGCCTGTCGAAGTACAAGATTGACTGAGCACTTTCTATTCATTCATGCTGATGTTAACACTAAGATCTCTCAACTGATTTCTTGCATTGAAAAACTTTTGTAACTTTGAAAAGATTTCACTTCCCAAAGCGATTGTGACAGGTTTGACAAGTACTTTATACTCTTTAGAAACTGTTTATTTATACAGTACTAAGTTTCAAATAATACCTATCCCTCTACAGTACAAGTAATACAAGTAATGTACAAGTAATGTACAAAAATACAAGTACAAGTAATTTACAATGCTATAAACCTATACTGTACTGTACAATTATTTTAATGTACGGTTTGTTATTACTGTTTAATACACTTGTTTTTCATAAACTAGCACTATTTGGCATTTTTTGACATTACTGTAACAATTGATTTATCCAAACATAATTATACTCTATAAAATTTAATGTGATTAATTACAAGTATTGAAAAATATGTTCTCTAAAAGTGCAAATTCAATTACAAATTATTATTAATACTAACGATGAAGAGATTGGCTACTACACCGTGGCGAAGCGTGGTAGGCTATACTTATTTGGTCCAAGTAATTTGGATGACCAAAGACCAAATAAGTATACCACGCTTCGCCACTACTACTACATCTTTCATCAACTCATGTATCAAGACATGTTTAAATTTGAGTAACCGAGAACCATCAAGTTTGTCTTTCAATTTAAAATCCTGTAATTTTGAAAAGCAATAATGAAGTTCCAATTATTCGAATCGCTCGATTTTCTGAAAAATTGTGGAGGAGTTTGGCTTTGTTATTTTCACTAGTTGACCCAACATTATTCCGTCAAAATCATCTCTAGACCGCAAGGATCACAAATGGAACAAAAGTTCACTAAAGGAACATCTACAATAAACATTTCCATGTTTGTTAAAAAATAACCATATCTGAAAGAAATTTCGGAATATTTATCACTCATAAATCCAGCCTCAACAATCACGATCCACTTTCAATGGAATCCCCACTGTGTACATTCTCTGTACTTAATTATTCATTGTGATCGATCAGTTTACAGGGACAGTCATGCCAACTTTACAACGTACTGGCAATTCGCATCAGACCTGGCAGGAGAACTAGATACGATACAACATTGATATGATCACTATGCCTATGATAATATCACTATTAATTTATTAGAATACTTATCAAAAAATTACAATGAATCAGTGTAGTCTTTCTCCAAATGAAAGGGAACTTTGAAGGTGTGGTGGAATTATTCAGTGTGGATACATACTACATAAAATAAATGTTGTATGGAAATACTGTACGCCTATGTAGGATATTCAGTGAAATATCGAAATACATGGCGTAATATCAACATATAAAGTTCTTCAGTAATCATGAAATCATTGACAGATTTTGTTCCCGCATCAAAATAATTTTGGCAGAATCTAAGCTGCTCTTTATGTGAGTGAAACATGAATATTAAAGGAGGCCTACTAGCCTCAACATGGCCTGAAAGCGGGAGATAGTAGGCTTATTGCATTTACATACATAACTTCACGGTGATGAATAGTTTGCCAATAAACGTCAAGAGTTGAGGATAATCGCTAGCTGGTGAGTAAAGCAGGAAAGCAGCAACGTCAGCAGATTTGCAAAGCTACGCTTCTACATGCGTTTATAAAGACCTACAAACGCGCACACACGTTGAATTCAGTCCCTAAGGACTAACTATACTTTCTAAGTTATTTTGCATTACACTCCTTGAAACCTTAAAATTCTATATTCGATATAAGTTGAAAGTTGAAAAATAGTAGCTATCAATAAATCATGAGTCTATGAAGATGGGAAAAAGATTCCCAAAGATGGGGAAAAGATTTTCGCCCATGGAGGAAAGAGTTTTAATTTTTAAAGCATCTTTAAGATCATCTTTCCATTGAAAAATACAACGAACGTTATTAAAAATTTGGATGGGCGTTGAGAAGAGCATAGTGTTGATAATTTATGGATAACATTCAAAACTTAGGGATTAACGAAGATAAAAAGCAGATCAATTAAAAAGCAGATAAATAATGAAGATTAATAAAACAGAAAGAATTCTGAGGAAACTCGATCACTTTTAAAAGTTAATATTTGCTCTTCTGATTCTGTAATGTCAACTATGAATTATAACTATTTGAATTTTAAATGAAGAATTTTTTCTCTTTCAAGCTTCTTTGCCACAATTAAAACTTATAATAGAGAATATGATCACTGATCCTGAGTCTAAATAAATAATAATCCTTGAAATATGTGATAGAAGCATAGAAAAGCATACGTTCCAAGTCTGTTCTCTGTGATAGAAGGTTGTGATAATTAGAATTGAACTGATTCAATGTCTACCGCTAAAGGAAAAGGAATGAGGCGAGAGTCATAAGAATCTTGATAAAGCAAACAGTTCAGGAAGGTAACGAGAAACTCTAAAGATTTTCTGAAACAAATATGAATTATTTATTAATTACCATGACTTCGCTATAGACAATAATTTAGCCCGTGCAACCGCATACACACAGTAGATTGAGAGAATGATGCAGGGCTGTATCAAGAAAGAATGAAAAGTTTTAATTGGTTACTAGTTTTTCCCGGCTAATCCAGAGCTGAGTGTTGGATTCTGTCGCACAGATTGAAGCTGGAAAATGATTAAACCGGAGAGATAGATTTGCATAGTAAGTAGAACTATAGAGTTGCTGCAACTATCCAATCTGTGGTTCACTCAATCCGTGTCAAACTTGTCAAGAAGATACTGTGTAACAATATACATTCATAGAGAAGGGAATACATTCCCTTTGCTTCGCTCTCAAGGGAATAGGGAAATCCCTACTTTCCATCCTACTGCCTTGTATTAGAGTCAATAAATGAATAAATTGAATAATTTAATAAATAAATAGCCAGTGAATAGAGATTCGAATATGCTATAATCAACTGATTAATTTCAAAATTACGAGATACGTATTACGTTTGAGATTCGTTTTAAGTGACCATTTTGTCGAGTTTTAGACTGAGAGAAAAGTCAATGATATTTTCCAGAGCCTTTCATACTTTTCAATGCAGATTGCAATTGAATGTTGCTAGTAAACTACTGATCCCTAGTACAATATTTTCATGAAAGGCTAATTGAATCGGACATTATAATAGAATCTACTTTCCATGACAGAAGATGATCAAATATAAAACTCAAGGACCCTTAAACAGAATATAAAACAGGCCCGTAATACAAGCATGTTAGAAAGTAGAGGGCGTTGAAATTGAAATAAATAACAAAAATTATTTGAATCTGATGTCCTTTGATCAGAATAGGTGCCAAAACATATAAAATTGTCATTTTCTTTTGATTGTGGTAACTTTCCAATAATATCTATGTTACTTTGATTATATAAATTGCTTTCTCACATCCAATTAATAGAAATGAAATAAAGGTGCAAAAATGGGGACACAATTAATTTCCATGAAGATTTTAAAAAGGTTTTTGATTAGATACAACTCTCCCAGTTCTTAATGAGATACTCCTAATAATTATTGGTGTCATGTTTCTCTTCAATTCTGAGCCTTCCCATTACTTTTCCCTTCTTTCCCGCTTCACAAGGCTAATGGGGGATTTAAATAACCTATACGAAAAATTAGAAAACCTCGATTGTTGCGATGAAGAGCCAACATTACTGGGAGCCATGTTGAGTAGGTGTATAAAACCACCAGTTGAGTGCGTAAGCCACATGCGTAACGACTCCATATTGAAACAGCTCCCAACTGATGAATAATTCGTCGTATTTTGAGGCTGCGCTTAATGAGAACGACGCGTGCGTACGTACGCGCGTGCGTGCGCGTGTTTATCACTACTGACGCAAGTTTTGAAAGCTAAAGCACACAAGTCAACCTTTGGACACACTCTGTATGTGATGAATAATAATTATCATGCGAAGAGCAAGACCCAAAGACAAAGCAAGTTTCTGAGAAGAAAGTTTGCTGGAGGTAGGTATACTCTACTGAGGGGTTGATGTTGAGGAGAAAGATAGAAAAGGAAAAATAGGAAAAAGATCCTATTAGATGGTGCAGGATGGAGGATGAGTAAGAGAAGGAAAAAGAAGAGGGGGAGGAGGAGGAGAAGAAGGAGGCAAAGGAGGAGGAGAAGAAGGAGCATAAGGAAGAGGATGAGGAGAAAAAGAGTGAATAGATAGTAGAGGAGAAGAAGTAGAAGAAGGAGCAGTAGGAGGAGCTGGAAGAGTAGAAGAATGACACAGGAGATGAAGGAGGAGGAGGAGGGAATAAAGAATACAGATGGTAGTAGAGATGGTAGTGGTGATGGGGCATGAGGAAGAGAAAAAGAAGGAAGAGGAGGATGAAGAGAATGAGAAAAAGGAGCAGAAGGAGAAGGATGAAGAGGAAGAGGAAAAAATGAGAGGAGGAGGAGGAGGAGAAGAGAAATGGAATGAGAAGAAGAAAAGAGAATCAGAAACATAAGCTGCGGGAATTCGGGAACAAGAAAAGAAGAAGAAGAGAAAATGGGGTGGGTTGAGAATGCAGAAGAATGAGAAGAAACAAGAGGATAAGAGGAAAGTTGAGAACGAGAAAAGATAGAGACTATTATAATATACAAGTTTGTTTTTTGGACACAACCCTTATGGACAGATAGAAAGAAACAAATTACCAAGACAGAGGGAGAGAAATCAGAAGAGGTGCAGGAAGAGAAGGAAGAAAAGAGAGGGAAGAAGGAAGGGAAGCAAAAGAGTAGAAATGAATGAGGAAAAATGAAGAAGAATGAGGAGGGACTGAAAAAGAAGAACATAAAGAAAAGAGATAGAAGAAAGAGGAAGAAATGAATAGAGCTGTCAGGATTTGGAAAAAGAGGAGGCAAGAAAAGAAGTGTTTGATGGTTCGATAGTGAGGGAAGAGCTGGAGAAAATGATGAGCGAACAACGAAAGAAGTGATAAATAATTATCATGCTCTCACAAGGGACGAAGCTAGTGATGGAAAACACTGAACATTGATTGAAAAGTGTGGAAGAAGAAAATTGGCTAGCGTCTGAGATTGGAGGAGAATTATTGAGGAAGCTCAAACTCCCACTGGACTGCTGGACTGGATAGTATCCCAGAAGAAATGCATCTCCAGTAAAATGAGAAGAATGAGAAGTAGAGAACAAGGGAGAGAAAATAGGGTCGTAAAGGGAGAAATGGAGAAGGGAGAGAGGGACATGTAAAGGAAATGTGATTTTTATAGCTGAAAAATATGAAATACTGTATTTATAATAATTGATGGTATTAAAAAATAAATAAATAGACGACTTGTCACAATATTCCTCCCAGAACCATGATTTAAACTACTGAAATAAGTAAATAATTTATTTCCCACCAAAGGTATATTTAAGCTACAAATAATTGAAATTTTTTGAAGAACATACCTTACAGATTAGTGCTATTAGTTTTATCTATTGATTTCGATTCCAAGAATAATGATTTTTCTATAATGACGGTAGAACTGGTTACTAAGCGATTTCTAATAACTATTATTATCATGGAAATGTTAAAACTAAATTATTTCGAAGTTACATGACATTCATGTGTTCAAAAAGATTCTATCATTATTAGAGTAAAAGTTCAAGATAGTATAAAAAGAAATTCACCATTACTTCATATATATTGAATGCAATTATGATTAGTTGGAAAGATAAGAAAGGCAAGTTTCTTGAAAGCAGTTGCCCCAGCCATAAGGTTTGGGCATTTTAGGCCTTGAGTGACTCTAGGCGCAGACACGAAACTTTACTGGCTGCTTTTCGTACCAATCACGACTTTCACTCCACGCGACCTGATTACATCGCTGGCTCGATATTTCCCTTTTTTGTACAAATCCATGTGACAAGCAAAACCCGCATCAGACCTGCAATGCTAACTACACTGCTAGGCTGAGTCGAGTTTGATGTTGAAGATTAATTAACTATTATTATTCAAGAGGCAATGACTGGAATGTTAGTGAATAATCCTATGATTTTATGAAGACATAAACATTATGGTTGAAAAAGGAAAATAAAAGTACTTTAATTTAAAGTTAGAGATGAGACTTGAAATTTAATGCTTTGAAAATTATACCCAACATTAGAACACTGGTATATTCGGATCGACTTCTTATTCATTCTCCTTCGTCTCTTTTTCTTTTCAATATTTGATTTCCTCCTCTCCTTTTCGTGTTATGATTAGTTTATCTTGTTCTCTTCTCTTAATCGTCTTTTCTTAATCATCTCTCTCTGCTTATTATTTCGTTCTCCCCATTACCCTTTTCTCATTTGCCATGTCTTGCTTCTCTATTTCACATCCTATTTGCACGCTTTCTCTATTCTACCTTGATTTTAGTGAGTTGAGGTAAATTTTCGGTTTTGAAGAGTGTTCGCTTTTGTCCCAAGGAACCTTACCACTGAAAACTTTCTTCTATAGGTTTTTAGGAATAGAAACATTATATAATTTTCCATTCTCTGAAGAGTCCGATGGTAGAGCATTATAATATTCAAGGTTTATCCAAAAAGCAGTTTAGTTTAGTTAGTAAGTTTAGTTAGTTTAGTTTAGAAAGCGAGGTTATAGTTAAGCATTCAAAGGGTAGGTCCACTCATCAATCATCCTCATCCATCCTATTACCCACGCATAAGCTCTCAGCTTATGCTCACAGCAAAAAAATAAAAAATAATAAAATAAATACTGTTGATAGTCACCGATTTCCAGAAGCTTGAAACGTATGGTGGGTGTAAAAATTCGGCTACGAAAGACCATCTGCCGACAATGTGATAGCCTCTTCCCTGTTCAGTTGCGAATGAGAGAAACTTGCACTGGTGTATGGGGGTACGATGCGAAGCAGCATCGATCTCAATATCGCTGACATAATGGCTGCAACTTCTGACTTGGCAACTTGTCAACAAAGATAAATTCATTTGCGAACTTCCACATTCCAACTTCCATCCACTTTCTTACTCAGCTTTCTCCGCCTAATCTAATAACATAAGAGTGGATCCGCCAAGTAGTTGAAAAGCAATCTCAGGAAAGGATCTCACTATCGCTTCCACTAATCACGTTAGGCCTTCATGAGAGATCATCTTGAATAATTATTATTGGAAAAGTTGGCACATCTGAGGCTGGCTGCTGACGGGGCCAACACTCTTGGTGACAGCAAATGTGAGAATAACACTATCAGAGCCTGCCAGTGATCAATTTGAAACTTGAATGAAACTGGTGATTGAACATAGCAGATACAGTACTTTTGAACTGATTCTGGAGCCTTTTAAGTTACTACTTCAAATCAACCACTCATTGTTAAGAGATGGAATAAGACGATGACTTCCACTGTATTCTGAAGGAATTGTTCTTCAAAACATACCATTGTTCATCAAACCCCTCTATCGTTCATCAAAACAAAATACCAATAAAAAAATTCAGAACTATAAATATATAAACCTGTATGCTGAACAATATAAGTTATAGAATGAGAAATCTCAATAAAACAATTACCAGGACTTACCAGGACAACATTAAAATGATAAATTCCTCATCCAATGTTTCTATTTTAATTTTCTCAAATAGCAGTAATAATCAATTCAATATAGTTGTTTAATGAGCATTCCAAAATGATCTTCACATATGGATCATCAGAGTGGATTTATTTAACTGGTGTTCTGAAAGAGTAAATCTACAAATTTCGGTTCGAAAGTACATATTTAAAACTTTGGCTCCTGATAACTACTGACAGGGAATATCCATACAAAAATCCAGTCTGAATTGAGCCTACATTGAAATATCATGATGCTAGTGTCTTTTTCCAGGAAAATGAAGAATTTCTGACATCAGACAGTGAAAAATGAGCTAAGGCTCAGCCAAACGTTCATAAATTCAAAGGTTCCGCTTTTTCCACAAGGTTTTCGCCACATCCAAATCCTTCAGGAAACGGACAAAAAACAGCCAGGACCCACATCCTTGAATCCTTTCCTCTCCTCTCTTGACATGTCATGACATTCATATTCATACATTACTCTATTACGCTCCTCGGGCACCAATCTTTGTCCAGATGGACTCATGGATCTCACACTGTAAATCAACGTTTTTACAGTAAAAATTCCATATTCCAACGTCGGCTTGCCATTATTTAGTACGGTAAGGAGTTGGTGCTTGGGATGAATATTCATGAGGAATTAAATTCAGACAATTTGGGGCTTCGGTTTGCAAGCAGGATGCCTTTCGCAGCCGATTACTGTTGAAAAATTTCATGACTGTGGGAGACCCATTCGCGCTGACGTTTTTTGTCACGTTTAGACTTGGAAGTGGCCAATGAAAAGCGGGGAAGGTGCGGTGAAAAACATCGATTCTTATTCTTTCCCATTTAGTCCTGTATGCAGAATATTCTTTTGAACTAAGTTTAACTAGACGACAGATTAAACTTGGTTCGAATTGAACCTTGAATTGAAATAAGGACATAAGCGTTTAATCGAGAATTTTTCAATAAATAAAACATATTGAATCAAATATCAAGTCTCAAATAATATCAAGCAACCTTATTCATGATTCTTTTGAATGAAGATTTGCAATGATTGAAGAGATGACTTGAATATAGCCTAGATCTGGTAGTTCTACTAGACTGGAATAACACCATGCAATTCTTAAACTCTTAACAAGGTTGAGAAATGGTTTGCGTTGATACTAGATCGAAGTTTCGTAGTCCTTGTCATGAATTGTAATAATAATTTGAACTGTGTATATTCTTTTTGAAATGATTGATTCGACAATGATTCTAATACTGTTGTAGATGATGAAACTGAGGTCTGAATGCGAGAATAAAATTAATATTTTTTCTGGAAAAATTAGCTGATAAGGAAATGATAATGTACAGTACCAGGAAGTGATGCAAAGATAATACTGTTAGGGAAAGTTATGAAGTCAGGATAATCATTACAAGCATCTGATTAAAAAAATCAAGAAGATTTTTTCTTAGTTCAAGTGAAACGAAGAAAAATAAACAATGTTAAATTGAAAATACACAAGTCCGGAATGAAGATTGTGAAGAGGAAACTTTCATTACACGTGAATCACCAGTAGAAGCGTTTCTTGTTGGAGATTAGCTGGAGTCACTGAAGAATTTTCCACCGAATCCAGAGACATTCTCCTAATACTTCAATTAAGTCGCTCGTTCCCAACTCCTTCACTGTTTAATCAACTCAGTTGCCGTTGCCGTCCCATTTCTTATCGTTCGAATTTACGCTAACACCCTGAGCATGGAAAGAAAGCAAGGTATTAAAGAAAAGCAAGAAAGGCATTCTTAATACCTGAAAAGGGAAACTTTGAAGTGGAAACGAGAAATGGGACCGAGGGGTCCTTCTGAAGATGCTGCTGTTACAAAGGCGAGACTCGACTCCGGCTGGCTATATTGTCTCATCCGATGAGTAAAGAGAACTCCATACGGTCTGCAGAGTAAACTTTCATTAAGTTGGAGATGGGTAAGCAATATTTTACAGAGCACACTCGACAGCGGAAGAGAATTACCCCCCCCCCCAACACACACACCTCCCATTGCCATCGGCTTATCAAACAATTCAACGGAATTAACTTCCTCCACCAACAGTGTCCTCATTTTTCATCTATCTAACTTCTAGTTTTTTTCACACACTATCATCGTTAAAGTAGAAATAACCTTCATTAGACCAGTATTAGACCTCTCTACTGATGAAAAAATAAAAATATATTGGGTTGCATAGTGGAATTTGACCAAATATTCAACACAGATTGAAAAAAAGGAGATCAGATATGATATGTAATAAGGGTTGTTTATTCTACAGGAGGATGTGCAGTATAGGTATAGGGAAGATTGTTTCAAATACAATACAATATTATATAGGAGAGTTTGATAGCCTATTATATATGATTCCTACACACAATATCTAACTATTCTCTTTCATGAACAACTTGCGAATGAGAGGAATTTGTAGGGAATAAAAAATTCATTCATTCAAAAACGAACAAGATTCCTATGCAAATCGCTCACTCGTAATGCTCTACAACATTCCGACTCAGCTAATGGTTTCTGTCTTAGGGTACGACTTTAAAGCACAAGAGCTCACGGAAATATTAGTTGTACAAAGTTTTTCTGACTTCTGAATAGAACTTAACTTTCAGACCGTTAAACTTTTAGGGGAAAATCGCCATGAATTTGAAAGTTTTTTTTTTAGAACCCTGGAGTGCGTCTCACTTGCTGAGAGAACAAATCTTATCTTCATCGCATTTACAACCAAATTATCTTGAATTTTTGTGATCAGAGCCACTCACTTTCAACTATACAGGAACTTCCAAAATTTACGCTAATTTTTTCTCCAAACCTTTGTGAAAATTTTTTTTTGAGTACAAGTGCTTCAAATAGAAAGCCCATCTCATGACTTGTGACATGTTTATTGCAACACAGCTTTCAAGTATAAAACTTTCTATTCTTATCCCCACTTAACTTCATAATTATTCATTATTTGACCTATGATACATATTCTATTGATATAGGATCATAATCAGTTCCAATCAATTGAATGCCTGAGAGTGAGATGGTGTATCGAAAAGGTTGAAGAGATAACGAAAAAAGTTAAAAAAAAACAGTTTCATGAGATATACATGATAATCGAACACACGAATTGTTCATATATTGCACATATTCAGATTTTACATAAAAACAGTAAATCACATATCCAAATATTCAACAAATTCTCAAGGGGAAAAATTATTTTATAAATTCAATATAAAAACAACTACTGACAGGAGTATATGGAAAATTAAATGCTAAATTCCTCTGAATCTGTCCCTGGACTTCCTATGATAAGATAAATCCGATGATTGATGGTTGTTTATAGTTGATTGTATTCAGGAACAACAAATAGAACCGATCTCACTAGAAACGGTGGATTAAAATATTTGTCATCAAAACGCGAGCGATTTCCATACAAAATTATTGTCTGAAATAAATTGTATTATTTATGGATTGTATTGTGTCAGATATGATCAGTAATTTGATACAATATACTGTATACTGTTTATCAAATATTTTTTTCATAAAATTTTGAATAAATGCAACTGGATATCATTTTATCATTTCAAATTCAATAATCAGACTCAATTGAATTGAAAATGAATGCAGTGGTAGGAATCTATGCAATCACTCGAGTGGTCATTGATTTTTATTTAGAAGAGGAATTTGCATATGAATATAATCTCAAATAAGCCATAGAGAATCATGTTTCCATTCCAATAATTCTCTCTATTATGAGAGTTGAAAAAATGTTTTAAAATTGATGAAAACTATTTGTGATCCGCTATATTCTGATCTAAAACTCGTTCAACAACAATATTCGACTTTTATGAAAGGAAAAATTGCCAATATTTAGCAAAAACTGAATTCCAAGTGCAACCGGCTTCAACGAATAAAGTGGATAATTGTGTTCAATCATGCGACTGCTCAGACAGAGAATGCTTCAATGGCTTAATATAATTGGAATAGAAGCGGCCACAGTATGCCTTACTAATGAATCAATGGTTCGGAAATTTTTTCTACTTCCCTTTCATACTGGGAGAGATAATTGTTAAATTGCTTGTAGAATTTCTGGGATCATCCAGAAATATTAATTGTACATTATTAAAGTTGGACTTATCAAATTGAAAATTTCCCTATTACCAATATGAGAATGAAAAAACTTCCTCTTCTGAATGCATCAGTATTTTCATGGTAAAGGCATATAGGCTTCTAGTAGTGTAGTCTTTACTTGATCATATACAATAAATAATACGTGAATGATGGCTTTGATTACAGAAATAAATTCAAAAAATTTATTATTCCTGAATTACTATGCACAATTGCTGATTAAAACAATAATAGTATATTTCGCAAATTAGGGCGTGAATGTAAAGTTGCCGGTTTGAGATCGCGGCTTTCAAGTCTGAGATTATCGAATGTCGAGAACTCTGAAGTGAACAGTAGTCTAATAATGTTGAAACATTTTGCCTGCGGTGCGAACGCTATTTTCGGCCACACCATTTATAAAATATATTGCAATTTTGAGAAGTGAAATCTCTAGGATGAATAAATGTTCAATGTTCAATAAAATTGAGGTTAGGCCTATGAAAATACTATCATCTCTATTGTTTGATATCAAACTTTTATAACTTAAATTGTTGGCGAAAAATTACTAATTTATTGATGGCTTAAATATTATTGATGTATTATTAACACTAAGATGTCAAATTCCATTTCAAATAAAGAAACAATAAATACTGGGTACTCACTAAAATTTCATCATATCATGATAATATGTGTACAACTCAGGAGTTGAACACACAACGCAGCCAACACAATAATTGTTGAGGTTATAGGAACATTATCCTATCTCTATTGGAATAAAATCTGGCAAAACATTATTAATTTTTTTTTATATGAAAAGGATAATATAATGCCATAATTATTAAAAAAAAGAAATCTTGATGAATTCAATAATTATTTATATTCAGAATATATTATAATACTATACAGCTATTTCCATGAAAATTATGTGATTATCTATCGTTATTGTCAGATTGATCGGACACACCGCTGTCATTCGCTGGGTCATTTTCTTTTCCGCCTAGCCGTAAAACGGTTTACATTGACTGTCGATGAAACAGAACGCTTTCGGCCTTCGTTTGAGGTGTGAAAAACAGTTCATTACGTCCAAGTGTGGCGAAATAATATATTACAATAAGTATTGTCAATTTCGGATATATCATTGTTGTTGAGCTGAAGCTGTTGGTGATAATTATTATTGATAACTATAGATAGAAATTTCATGAACTAATAACTATTACCGAGGGTATCAAGACTCATTTACAAACAGTAATACTATTCGTGCTTCAGAAGAAAATACGAGTGAAATTAATCTATTACACTACAATAAAGGGAAACCCGTTGTCTCCATGGTTGTAAAATATTAAATGAATAAATGCATTAATAGCCTTACATGAATTTATTTGACTCCTTCAAATTTTAGACAAATTGTAGATCTTGAAAATACAGCCATAAATTCATAAAAACTTCCTCCTATTACATTAATGCAGGGGAAATTTAATGAAAAGTATTGTATTTTTCGGTAATAAAACAAAAGGAATTACCCAATGACTTATTAGAAGCGGAGATCCAAATCAAGAAATTTCCTCAATAACTCACACACTGGCTCCCAACATTGAGAGCCAGATACCGTGGGGCTATTGTTAGCTTTGAACTCGTACACATTATTAATTGACTCGAGTACAACTCACTCTCTCAATTCGTTATTGCAGGACGACTAGCAACGAAAATTAAGTTGGAGTGTATATCGTATATCTTGATCGGAATAGGCAGGCAGTGGCGGTTACTTTTACAAAGACTGTTCGTGAAACTGATGGAGAGAAAAACAAAAGAGGCTGCCGGATGAAAGAGGGGGGGGGCGCCATTGCCAGCACTTTTACTTCGAGAAGATTTATTGGAGTTTGTCGATACAGTAGCGAGTCGACGTCCAAGGTGCAAAGCACCGTCTGAAAAGAGCACTACACATTCCTGATTGACTCTCCCTTACTTTGCCCTTATCAATTTCTTTTCTCCTCCTTTCACCCACCCCTTTCCTATTTAATTACTTGGCTAATGGCTCCTATCGTGATCCGTTCTCTTTCAACGAAAACACGTTTCATTAGGGCGCCCTCACCGGCCTGTTTGCTGTAAATCTTTTCGTCGTTCGTATGAATCCTTTGTGCGCCAACTTTTTTTGTGCTATCTCCCTTGCAATAACAATCACCAACTCAAATTGACTTTCTCAGTTCACGTTATTGCTGATCAAAATTCTGTTGCAAGCATCAATTATTAATAAAATATTACAGAGTTCAATGTTTGCAGCTCTCAAGAATCCCTATCCAGGATTACATAGATAAAGTAAAAGAGGAAAATAGTTGTATGCTAAACGAAGTCTGCAAATAGTAATGTAGTGTTCTTGAGGAGCAGAGACTTCACGTGAAGAAGGAAGCTGTCAATACCCAGACACCACATGAATATTTAGCTCCCGCTCAAGGAAGTTGTTTGTGGGTCGTCATTCTTGAGTGACAAGATTCCCACAAGGACTATCACACTCTGGAGGCAGTGAATATTTTTAAAAATAATTCAAAATTATTTCAAGTTACAGTATAAGGATCATTCAAGTAATAACTAATACTTTAGTAGTGGCATATTTAAAGAAAGCAAATAACCTGTGATATTTTGCTCTTTCTTGTCATCTATGTTGAATGTCTGGATAATTATCAAAGAATGCAATAACAAGAATAAATTAGCATAGAATTGGTTAGAGTGCTAAATTGAGATTTTGAAGTTCTAGAGTTTTAAAGAATTTGGAAAAATATATTTAGTAATTGAAATGCTTCACAAGATTCATTGGATTCCATTTGTGGAACATTTGAATCTGAAATAAGTATTATCCGAATTAGTTATTTCCTGAATTTATTTCTTATATAAAATATACAATAAATGGATTTATACAACTTACTCTGCTTTGAAAAATAATTCAAGCATTCCTTTGCCAATATTCTTACTTGAACGCATACTCAAAATAGAGCTTCTTCTAATCTACAAAAAAAGCAGAGAAACGAGTAACACGATAAACCATTCCAACATCAGTAAATGATAAGGAATATCATCGGTTTATTGGATAATTGAAAACCGATGTTTAGTTTCCTATTATCGTTAACACCTCTAAATCAAATTCTATTTTCACTTCACTGGGTATGTTTCTCTAGCAATAACTAAAGCTATAGTATTTTTTCACTGAGGTTCGACGGAGCGCAATAAAATAATGCTTCCTCTACATGAGATAAATGGATGATGATACTAATGATTTATAGTGTATCGATTTATTCAACTTTATACATCACGTTCTCTTGGGAGTAATATTTCAAAAATGATTCGAAGAAAGCTACATTTCAATTCGTATCTTTAGAATATAAATCTAGCAATTAATTTGGATTATGTTTCACGATTTTGGTTAGAAGAAACTGTGATTAGTTATTTAAATGTATTTTTGCGATCTGTACATTTTAAAATCTCGACTTCTTCACTGAAAATTAATTTCCTCATAATATGGTAAATCGCTTTTGGTCTATAATTTTCTTGGAAAAACAATTATTGTTGTTGAACAGTAATTTTTTTCTCAAATTGGATTGTTTTGAGCAGCCTCCAACAAACATTTATTCAAAGGAATAAATATCGCATCAGAATCCAGTTCGATGTTCTATTGAGTTTGAACTTATTCTGGGAAAGTTTACAGAGTGTTATTCAAGAATCTACTAAAATGCAAATTTGTCTAATGTTGAATAACAGACTCACATTCCACTTTGAATGAATCATTGGCTTTGGAAGAATTTCCAGCCTAAATGCAAATCTTGAATGCAAATCCAGCAGAGCATAGGGTAAAACTGTAAAACTTCACCTGGAAAGCCTTTTAATAGGTTCATATGCAAATTATAAGTTGGTAACGAAGGTCTCCTCCATCCTAAGTTCGATCTCAAGGAGTTTGTAAGTCATTGTTTTATTATTGATGAGTTGATACACGCCAAATCAATGCAAACAGCTATCTAGTATCTTAAATAAAGTGTTAGAAAGTAAGGAACAAAAGAAGTAAAAAGTTTTCAAAAAGTAAGGAACCTGACTATCACTTCAACCATCTTACTTTTTTAATTACTTCTATCAATATTTTTATTCTATGTTAAAGTTGGAGTTGGTTAGTTGCTGGAGCTGGTTAAGAGTTGGATTCTAATGAATTATTTTGCTGGACAGAATAAATCTACTCACTCATTTCAGAAATGGTTCATATCACTACGATTTCCACTCACCTGAAACGAGAAGAAAAGCAATTAGTTCCACATATATTATTATTGAAGGCCAAAACTGGAAGAATGTGCTTCGAGAAGATACAAAACACCATGATAATACGTGACAGGCAATATAAAACATAAAATTTAAGTAAAGCTGAAAAATCCCATTACAATGTAATGCATGAGACGCATGAATGCATGCATGAGACGAGGAAGAATTAACTCAATTACAAACGGATTTTTCCCCAATTTCACTCAATTCCAATAACTTACTGAGTTGATAAATTCAAGTAAGCAATGTCTGGTGATGGAGTTTGACGATTTAACTTGCTCTACAATGTGCTCTTTTGAGTGTTCTACATTTGAAGACATACATCTACGACGGTCATATTCATGTGCATTCATTATAACTCACGTTGTATGTGTAAAAGATGCGTTTAAGACGTTTTCAAATAAGCAGCTTTTTATCTGTCTATTCGAAGAGCAGGCGTCAGAATAAGGCTTTCCATACATAAAATCCCCCTTTTTAAAAGCCCTTCCCCTTTCCATCCATAAACCCCTCATTTTAAACCCTTTCCATTAGAAATGGAGATGTTAGTGATTCACAACCAGATTACCCACTTATCACAGCGAGGAAGTAGTCTACTGCACAAAAATGGAAAGCAGAGTGCGAGGCACGTACGCCCTAAAATGCGGCCAAATGGGGACTCTTCCGGAAAACTTTACATATACTTGCTCGCTATGTGCCACTAACTTGAATGCGGTAGATGCTTGAAATATAAGAACGCTTATTTACATAATGCAATCATACGTGTAGTAGGACACACATACACAGAGAGGAGCTGTTTGCACTCTGTCTGCCTTGTGCAATAATCGGCTGCTAAATATTCAGCGAGTGTTCAACACTTTGACAGCAATTTCCACCTCGACAACGAGACTCAGCGCCTCAATCGGCATCCCCTCCATTATTCCCACTTAGCAATCTCTGCATTATTCGCGTCGTCTTCCAGTAGCGCTGCCGTTTCCAGCCGATAAACGCTGCTACACTTTCCAAAACGCTTCTCCGAAGAAAATCTGCAACGCGTGATCACTTCTCGTATGTGAAAAGCTCGCTTTCAACATTCAATCATGCTGATCAAAAGGAATCAGTTGGGCGAGCATACATCTCGCAGACAAACCGACCCTTTCCTAGTAAAGTAATGAAGTAACCCGCATCCTTTCAAGCTTGACTTACTCTGCAGATTGTACGACATACTTTCGGTTCATCCATCCCGCGCTACAAGCTTCTAACAGACATGATACGTTCCCAGAATAGCCTCATATCGATAGATCTGAACAGACTTCTGATGAAATGAAGCTGCCTATTCAAAGTAGACGGCAGAGTGCACTCAATAGTTATAGTAAGTGATACGAAACACACATCGAATATTCATTTCATGTTCTGTATAATACCTTATTCAAAATTGACTAGCATACTCCTTTTATAATCAATATTTCCATGTCTTATTGGATGATTAAAGCCAGGTTCCATGCTGATTGGCTTCATTGACTCAAACGCCATGGATTGATATTTATCTACAATTGATTGATACAAAGTTATGGCAACTATACAAATTAGTAGCAAATATCTTTAAAAATACCAATTTGTATGAATAGGGAATAATAAATTAAAAAATTATTACTAACAAATGAATATAAGAACAAAAATAATCTTAAACATCTGATAGTATACTATTTATTGATAAGTATGTAATGGATTTGATGGAAGGGAAAAGATAAAAATTAGTTTCCTGTGTGATGATAAGAAAAACTTTTTTAATTATTGAGAATTACTTCAGAAGTAACATAGTATGAGTAAAATTTTATATTTTACTAGGATAAATTTTATTGGTTTCAACTAGTAGAATAAGCTTCTACAGTACAAGTACAGTAAGTGTAGCGAGTTTTCTCAACGACCTTGAATAGGATAATTTATCACGAGAAGCAACTCCAATTAAACATCAATCGAAGATTAAAATAAACTCATCATACCGTAATCAATTAAAGCTGGATAATTCATCTTTGGAGAACAACTGCCAATCCTCCCAATCTTTCAATTGTCAAACTTTTATTTGAATAACACTACGTGGGCAAGCCTCTCGGAAGTATCAATGGTGACAAGTGGTGAATAAGAGCAGCGTGAAAGGCAGTATTGATCGCGAAGGGTGTTAATGGATTAACTTCAAGCAGAGTCCATCGATGAAGTGGATAAAAGAGTGCATTACGTCTGGAATGGAAAAGTTAGCAGCTGCAGACCGAGATGAATGGGTGCTGTGGTTTCAGAAGGCTTATCGACAGCTAATAAGGAGGAAGGCCGGGATCGATGAGTGGAGAAAAATCGAGTGATGAGATTGGAAAAAGTGAAAATATTGAGTAGAAAATTTGTTCTTTTCGGGAAAAAGTGGTGAAAATTAATTAGTGAGTTAGTTTTCATGAAATCCAATTTAGATCGAATTGAGTGAATTTTCCTTGTCAGTTTTCTGGAGGTAATCTCAAAACTGAGTACACCAATAAGTGAGTTAGTTTTCATAAAATTCAATTTTGATTAAATTGAGTGAATTTTCTTTGTCAGTTTTCTCGAAGTGATATCAAAACTGAGTAATTGACCGATTGTAGTGGGGTCCGCGTTTTACTCCATTGAATTCTCTCTTGACTTACCACCAAAATGAGAAATAATTGCGGAAAAGGTATGATAATTTCTCGTGGTTTCATAATGATTATGTATTTCTTATTCCTATATAGTTTCTTCAAAGTTTTCCTACTCCAGAAAATTTACGTTTACTTCAGTTATCTCCCACGTTCTTGAATTACTTTTTAATTAACTAGAACAATTCTAAACTAGAACGTGAATCTCTAAGTACTGTATTCAGTAAAAAAATGAGTTGTAATCAATATGCTGTGGACTAAGACTTCAAGACAACATGTGGGAACAAATCTTGAGATAAACAACAAATATGAACAAGCAATAAAAGTCGGGCCGAAACAGTTTAAACAAGCAACAAAAGAAATCAATAAAACAATTCAAACATCAATTGTAATACTATTGAACAGGTTGATGGAGTTGATATGATCAAGTCAAGTTGAACACCTCCATATATCTGTATATCTGTAATATCTGTACCAGAATCAGAATGTAATGAGCATGTCTTTAATTGATTTGAATTCAAATGATACCCTGACTATTCCTATCACTCTAACACAGGAATCATTAGATAACAATCGAAGTTAAAGGGAAAAGGGAGTAGATACTACTCAAGAGGAATGAGTAGAAGTATAATAAGTGAATTGAAAAGAGTAAGAGAAGAAAGAGAGAAGTTCAAGGAAAAGCGTGAAAGAGCAAGAGAGACAATGACAGTGAGAAACAGCGCGGGCCGCAATACCCTCCAACTGGACCCGAGTAGATTTATCGTTCAACATTGATGAAGCAACCCAAATGATAGCGCGCTGGCCGGCCGAGAACCTTCTCCATCGACTCTGCTCTATCGCAGCCATTTTTCTTTCCCACTCCTGCAATTGCACGATTTAATCTCAGCTGCTACGGGATTTCACCAAATGCCCTAATTCCTTCACACTTCTCCATCACTGTTAATCAACTCCTCTGCAACTCACCTTCAATCTGAACAGATTTTTTTCTAGACCTAATAACTCATTCCATTGTTCTGAAATGATATCCCACTTGCTACAGCATACTCAACAATAAAATAAAATAAACTATGTGCATTGCATGATATTCTGTATTAATTATACATAAAGTACATGTAGAAAGTTATGTGAAGTTATGTAAAGTACATAATTATATTCAAAGTGTATTTTTGAATAATTAGACAAATTTATATAAACGTTCCATGTTACATTTTTCAACTGGATCTGTTCGATCCAATTGTTTTCTCTTAGCATAGTGTTGATAAACAATAGAATGACAATTATTTGAATTCATGACGAAAGAGATAATTTATGAATCTAAGCAGCCTTTTTAAAATGGACATATGAAAATTTCACCCCAACTTGGGGTTTTTGAGATCGGACGTGAATTATTTTCAATGGAGGGGTAACATGATTCAGGATCATAGGACATGCAACTGAATATTTTGGAGAGTTATTTTTGAATATGCACTATGTTATTACTCTATTCTCTATTATAATTTCACATCACTATCCTAACTATTAGCCTAATGGTATAATTACTTGATTCAATCAAGGAGTGAGTAATAATTATGTTTAGTGAATAGTGCGGTAGTAATAATCATGACTCAATCCAACTAGTTTGATGGGGGAAATTCGTCCTATTACTGAAGTCATAGAATACATAATTTCCTAATTAACCCTTGATTAAAAACGAACAAAACGAGAGTTTTGGGAAGCAATAATTTAGATTATCGTCCAAATATTGGAATTCAAAAGCAATGATTATATGCAATACGGATTAACTGCAGGGGTGGTTTATGATTCATGAGGAAGGTCATAACAATTTTTAACATATCTCTGGTTGTCACGTAGATAAGCTTGAAATATAGGTCAACTCCAGCTTTTGCGCACTATGCATTGTTCCAGGAATACAGGAGATAATCAAATGATAATATACGAGGCAACTGGGAGCAAAATGGTCTATAATTATGCAGGTAGATGAGTAGCTTCAAGCACTTCTCTACTGTATTAGTTGTCAATGAGCTAGATTACTTCCTCATTTTCGAGAATATCTGCTCATTAATACCAATGAAACCTTTATAACTAGTTAGTTTTCCAGATAAAACAGACAATCTAGTATAATTTGAACTAACCCAATTGTAATGGCTCTCCTGACACTGTATAAAGCCAACTCGATTTTCGTTATCCAAATACAATATTCGCCATTGCAGCCTGGAATAAGTTACAGCTTGAAATTAGATTGGAGTGTTGTGTAAATAAATGCTTGGCTGGAACACAAGCGGCGACGATAAATATTTGAAAGCCGGCTCAGCGTAATTATTCAGTTTCGAGTTAGCAGCAGTTGATAACAATGTAGACGCGTTATTACAATGCAACGGCCGACGCCCCTTTCCATTTCCATTGAGAGTTTTCGAAAACTGATTATACTGCTCAAATCACGATTAAAATCTGAATTGATCACCTGCAATCATGCGAGAACACCTAAAATAGGGATTAATCCTCAAATAAATAACGAGTGATTAGTGTATTGTAGAGATTGCAGTCCCTTTCAGAAGAGTCCTTTGATAAATAAAATGCTTATAATGAAGTAGGTGGTTTACATTAAATGCAATAGCTACATTTATTTTCTGAGGGTAATGTCCATATGAGCTCTAGGTTTGTGCTAATGAGAAATTCAATGATTCGTGTGGTTTTCATTCGATGCCCACATCAGTCTATTCCTCACAAAAATGAAGTCCCAACCCCTTGTCTATAAAACATATATAATACATATGAACAAAAATACCAAGCATTGGTATGAAATGTATAAAACATTTAGTAATTCTTCAAGAAACACTTTACAATCCTATTCTAAGCTGCTTCAACCAGTCAATAGCTTCGCCTTATACTTTGAAAGACAATAAATAAATAAATAAATAGATCTATCCGTGGCTTCTTGCAGCTCTTTGAGGTCTCCCAGGAAGGAATGGATAGGACACTCCTCTGTGATTTGGCTAATGTTTTGTGTTTGGTTATGCAATTGTGATAGAAAAATTCAGACAATCCTCAAGTTTTCATTACACAATCACTGGTTCCTCGTTGAGGGGCAAGGAAGAAATAATTTTCCATCAAACTTTAAAAGATTGTTATTGTTCGAGAGATGTGACAAAGTCGAAATGACCAACGGCAGAAATGTGGCTGTTGAGAAAGAGGCGATGACAAAAATTACGTAACTTCTTGTCAGTTACAGAACTTGGAAAAGGTTGCGCGAACGTGACGAAACGATACAAAGCCAATTGTATTTGTTAGTCAGGAGAGACGTCGAATAAAGAGAAAAGAGGCAGAGAAAATCGAAATAGAAAAACGAGCAGAGGATAAAGGAACTGCTTCCAATCTATGTGGCTCCTTTACCTTTTTAGAACAACGCCTCTTTCCTGTTCCGCTCTTGATCACAACTCACTCAGAACTCTCTCTCTTTCTCTTTCTCTCCACCAGCTACTCTGCATCTGCGGATGTTTTCACAGACCGATCCCCTCCGGCAAGAGCGCGTGAATTTCAGCACACCTTGTATTCTCTCGCTGACAGAATTTCAATAATCAAAGCTGTCGTTTTGCGAAAATCTCTTTCAAAGAAGCGCCAATATGCCCTCTTCCTCCTTCCCATCAAGCTGTTCAGTGAAATACCACCAGTCAATACAAATTACGTCTTACCTATTCCACCTTTATATACTTGGCCTACTGATAAACTAAATGAATACAGGCTGAGAATCTAAGCAGGTACGTAGTCAGACCTTATTTAAAGTGATGAATCGAATTGTGTTAAAATGAACTGACGAAACAGATTGAGAAAATATCATTGATATTTGTATCTTTGATATCTTTGTATCATTGATAAGTTGAGTATAAATGATGTGGAGGCGTTTCTCTAATGATTGATGAAAATTCACAATTCTTAGAGAACTGAATTCTTGTACAGCGCACAAGTTCCGGCGTTTTGGAGTACGGTACATGTAATTTTTTTGTACTTTAGTACTGTACTTTGAATTTGAAATGATATTTTGAATAATTTCTATGCAATAAATGATTCTATTTGACTTGATAAACTTTGGCTATCAAAATCCTAATTAAACAATTGTATTGCATTTAAAATTCAGTCTAAATCTCCCAGTTGGAGAATAAGAGTTCTTTATTAGATTCTCTCTTATCTATCCACCTCTCCCTCTTCATCTCATTCCACTCAAAATCTTCGCAATCTACCTATTCCACTCCCCCACGCATGAAAACTTCCATGTATAGAGGCTTATGAAATTAAACAGGAAATGGAAGTTTATTCTGACAGCCGCGCTTCTTTATTTGGCTGCAAACTTCACGCTTCCAAACTTTATCTCAGTACATGAATTCGCGCATCAAACATTTAAGTAGGTTAGAAAGTTTGGACTGAAAGACTTTGATGGCATTATAATTGACAATAACAACGAAGAATTCAACTGTATTTTGTAATGGGGTTGTCAGGAAATATGAGCTGTAATGACTTGTATGATATTTTGATTGTTCTTCCGAATAATTGCATCAATGTCAGTTGAATTCTTTGTCAGACAGGTAATTTTTCTACGTTTTCAAGATTTGGATATACTGTTGAATCTTTTCGCTATTTTCAGAATATTTTTATCTGTCGAATCATATCAAAGCCTTTTCATATTTCGAATTCATTATTCAAAGACGTTTACTCCTTACAAAGCCTCTTGGCTACATCATAATTTTCCGCAAAATCATGTCTATCAATATGAAATGTTTTTGTTTATTCTGACACTGAACTTTCTCAATCATCATCATGATCATCATCAACATTTTGATTTCATTTAATTGTTTAATCCTTTGAATGTTTCTGTAATTTTCAGTACTATCTTTTTTATATGATCTTCCTATTCCTACAAATATGACATTTCATTCTCAAGCATTTCCTCTTTTGACAAATCAACAACCATATCTTTCAAGAGATTTTAAGAGAAATCACACTAATTGAATATGCATATATCTCAGATTCGCTTTTATATAGGCCTATATCTCAGATAATGCATACGATAACCGATCTCATGTTGTTCATGTGATGAGAATAAACAGGAAATATAATAAAAATAGCTCCAGGCTCCATTGTATTTTTCACCGCAAATGTTCATGAACTTTTTCGTTTTTTCATATCGAAAAGGTGTTCTGGTTCATAATCGGTGGAATAATTCTCTCGTGAAGAATTTCAATATACAAACTGTAACACTGATGTTCCTATTTCTGCTTGGGGCGAGACATGATGAACCGAAATCAATAATACGGATCCTTTATTGAAATGAAGCTTGTAGTACTAATAGAAACCTTTAACAGTTTCTAAAAAAATACTATTCCACGAGCAGGCCTCTGAAAAAATACAATTCTCCTGAAATGAATGAGTTGCAATAGAAATAAGCAGGAAGGGACGAAAGAATAACTACGCATGAATTAGGCTACACCCCAAGGGAGAATGGAACATACAGGCTTCTTTTACATGAGAGGAAAAATGCCTCACTGACAGAATCCAAACGAGAAAAGCGTGAACATTCCACTTCAATTGTGCAGATAGGGCTGAGGAGGAATGAGCTAGCAGCTGGAAAAATGCAGGATAGGGAACAACGGAATTCCGTTAATAGCAAACACACATCATCGGTCGTAGCTAAGTTACAACCTCATTACTCAGCGACTATTATTCTGCATGCTGGAAAGAATGTGTTTAATGTAACTAGAAAATTGTACGAGACTAATGTAAGCTCAAGAGTTAAGAGCAAATAATACAATAAGGGTTGCGTGAAAAAATGGGGGAAGGAAAACGTTGCTCTATTGCTCCAAGCGGAGGCATTTTAATGGGCTGTTCAGGGGGAAATCCAAATGGATAAATATTGTATTGTTTAATATACGATGCAAATCAAGAATATACTGTGCAATTCTTGGTATCATTTTCAATACCAATGATTCAGTTTGTGAGTTTGAAGCTCAAATCATATTTAATTGGCGAAAAAAATCGTTGGAACCTGGTTTTTGTATCCTGCAATGACAAAGATATTTTAATATTTCATTCATATACTTCAAATAAAGACAGCTTTTCGAGACCACGTTACAAGGTAGTAATTAAAAGATTTAAATATAAGTTTCAAAAGGGAGACAGCTGTCAAGTTTTATAATACAGGAAAAAGCTTTGTTTCAAGAAAAGAAATCAAAATCAAATATGCCCACTGAGGTGGAGTGGCGATTGAGTGGGCGATGATCGGTAGGGCTTACTCAGCATAGGTTCTCAACAAAAATAATAGAGAATGAGTAAAATATTTTAGAAAAGGAGAACTGACTCTATTTTCATTAAAATCAGGAAATACCAAATGGAAAAATTTTGTTACTTCAACATAACGGAAGTGTGCTATCTAATAATATTTCTATAAACCTCGCTTTTCCTATGCTAGACTACAATAACTCCAGCCATTGGTAACTGTCCAGTGTTCGTATCTCGTACCGGCATTTGATCGAGTGCGTCCCAGTACCACTGGAAATTAAGACCAATGGTGCAGAATACACGAAGACTGATGGGTCTGTACCCAGCCCAGCATCCTCTAGTTCCGTTCACTATGGATAGAACTCAGCTTTACACGGTCGGATATTTTTTAAGGCCAGTGTCACACGAGCGAACAAAGTTGGTTTAGGGAGAGAGAAGGGTTCTGTCTAGCCATCCCATTCCCGAAACTAAAAAAATCCACCTTGCCAAAGCGAACTTTACCGTCTGTTCCACATTGCTGCTTCGTCGATTACACAAAAGAGAAAATATCGCTTGTTTGTGTCCGATAGTTATCTGGCTGGAAAGGGCTGGCTCGTTTACAATTCTGTAAAGGATTCCGACTAGCTCTCTTTTTGTCCTCTCTCCCACCAGGACACCCCTCTACATCCCCTACACCACCCAATCGATATGAACGACGAGACATATTGGGTGCTGAACCACTCAAACAGAACACGCCAAATAAATTTCCACGTTTGTGCACCTCACTCAAGCGAATTCCTTCTTCAAACACGTTCCAAGCGTTTCTGGTTATTGGAATGTGGATGCAATTTCCTTTAGGCCTACTGTCACAACGTAGTGATGATTATTTTAAAGATTTTTTGGGTAGCTGAAATGAAATAAGAAGTATTCGTTTAAAGTTTATGATCTTGTCACTTCTGACTTTGTGGAATAAAATATAGTTGAGGTTGAGGATAGAATGTTTCTTTCAGAATTCATCAAAGCCTAGTTTACAAAGACAAACAAACCTCTTGCATTCGAGGATTGAAGTTGGATTCTACCGATAAATAGCAGACGTTCCTGTTTCGAAACAAGGAAACTCTTCATGATCTTTGTGAACCGAAATTGGTGATTTTAAATCCTATATGTATTTGAACGGCTCGAATTTACTCTTAAACTATTCAGGAACTAAAAAGGAATCCATGAAAAAGTTTGTTCAAGATACTAAGTGCTCACATCTCTAAGCATGAATGTGAATTAAATGATAATAGAAACACTGTAGGGTGTAGTGTTATTAAGAAATTAAAGTGAGACTAATAAAGTGAGAGATTAAAGTTTTCCTTTTTCTGAATAATTGACTTCTAGTCTAATTTTTCGCCCTCCTTTTCAACTGGAATATCAACGATATGAGACATATTGAGTAATTTGATTGGAGCGTTATTTGACAGGAATCTTATTCCACTATATCATATTTCAACTGTGAGATGATGGGGTTTTGAAATATTTTATCACGTCACGTTATTATTTTATATCAGAAATGAGTTTTTTCTGTTATCGCAACCTCCAATTCATCAAGAATATACAAATTGATTTGTTCTCTCTGTAAAAAATAATCGATTTCTCATGTGAAAATGTAGGTGATTGAATCTCATGAAAAAACTGGAAGAGAAAATTAGATTGTTCAGTACGGCACAATCCATTTTGCGATCATGTAAATGACACAGCTCTGTCACTTTTTTTGGTTGTGATCCAGCCAAGGGATTGTTTCAATTCCGAAATCGTTATGATTACACAATTGCAATTGAAATAATCTGGATATTGAATCAACATTCGCTGTGAATATATGCATTTCGCATTTGAAAAGTGATCAAGCCTGGGGCATTTGAGCAGTGTGGCACCATTCAAATCACTGAGCCACATGAAAATGCGAACTCGAAACGGACAATGGAGCGAATGAATAAAATGACAGTCGACGACTGGATAATGTCACTGTCACTGGAGAGAGAGAGTGGACAGGAAGAGAAAAGAATTATTAAAGCATAAAATACAAACAGCCTAAATCTCGAATTGAGACCGAGCGTAACCAGATCCCTCATGGTATTATATTTAATTTGGAGTATAAAATGAAATACCAGCTTGACAATTTACCCTAGTGCTCATAATTTATTTAAAATAAACTTCGTTTCAGTTCTGATTTTTATTCGAATTGAGCTATAAAATTCCCTCTCTCCCTGCTGCAGCCACGTCAAACAATGGATAAACTGAATACAGAGTCATGGAATACGTCATAAATATACAAATGAATGTTTCTTTTTCAGAAATAATAAATATTTAAATAGACTGAACACTGACATGAATCTCATTTCAATATAGCCGTATTACATTTTCACTGAGATGATGGGGTTTCGAAATATTTCGGAAAATTGGACTCTTGTAATTCAACTCCACACTTTTTGGGAATTTTCTATAACAGTGACTGGGAATTCGCAAATTAATCGTTTCCTATGTTGTTTTGAACACTGGAAAAGCTGCTCCTCTTTGAGCTAGTTGAGTGTGTCTTGTTGGACAAAAGGCTAAAAATAGAAGAATCTTGCCTGAAATGTGCTGGAATGTTCCTGAAATTAAATAATCCATAAATAAAGCTCACAATTTTATCGTGCTAATTGAAATGATCAATTACTTGATTATTTCCTGTTATCGCAAAGCAGATTATAGTCCTACCTATAAGAATTCAACGAACTTATTGCTGAAATCCCGATCTAATTAAGTCTGAGATAGCTTTGCTCCAGTAGCTACTTATCTACTACGCTATAACTAATACGGCACCATACGTCTCACTTGGCCTGATAGTTTATGCGGATTTAATTAGTAGGTGGCTGGTGCGAGCATTAGTTGAGATGGCAATTCCGATCATAAGTCGTGATCTGAGTCAACTGAGATCTGAATTGGAGCGCGCAGATATATACAGTAACACAGGCTGGCTTCTGGAACATAATGTGTGTTTGAGGAAATATGGAGACGGAGTAAGACAAGCGAGTCAGGTCTCTTAATCTCTGTAATATCCGTCGAGAGGATTCGGTTTCCGCCAAGATTCTTCTTCTCATGTTCGACTGAAGATACGCGCACAAGATCTGCGTTCCTACGCCGCGCGTACCCTCTAACAAGTCAATTTTCCGTAACCACGATTGAAACAGGAGAGATTAACCTGCAATTCCTACTCTGTTGGAGCACAATACCACAGGGTACTTTCGCTCTAATGCCGGCGGATTAAACGCGCTCCGTTCGGAGTTTATTCAGGTCGTCGCCCACTTCGAGATCGGATTAGTCACGATGAGACGGAGAATCAACAGCAGAGATCTCGCGACTGAATATCCAGGCTGCAGCACTTCGTCATCATTTCTCCAATAAGCGTTCGGATTAGCGAGGGATTGCCTCGTTATAAAAACTAGAATTATAATTCATGATTAAATTTTGATATATCTTCTATAATAAAGATGCAGATAATGATAAGATAATTGCTTGCTATCAAAACCTCAAATAACTACATGCTATGTCAAGAGGCGTTTAAATGTTTGAGCGTTGTTTGAGCTTATGTTATTCACATCGACATTTCTGTACGGAAATTCCTCAGCAGATCTAATCGAATTCTTCATGAAATCCAGTCAAGGAAATAATCATGAATCAGGGCGAATACAGATTTTTTTGGGGGGGGGGTGTTGGTAGATAAACCACCGTGAATTATGAATGATTTATATGCCTATAATTATGATTGCTCCAAAATTACGGGGGGGAGGAGCAATATATCCCCTCTTTATCCCCTCTGCGATCGCCCCTGCCGTGAATTGTACTGTAGACTTTAGAGTTACTCACACACTTGTAATAACAGAGCAGAGTGTTATATGATTTGAAGAAAGCAAACCATGATCTATAGTGTAAATCATATATTACATAGTGAAAGGGCACTTACAAGTCAGCTTCTCAATCCCAGATAATTTTATTCAATGTAATTCGAGGAAAAATATTATCCAGAAAATTGATTAAAAAAAATAATTTTTAAAATTAAGCTCGATCCAATTGATGGAGATCTTGATGGATCTGCTGAGAAATTTCAATAGAGAAATGATTTGAAACGTGAATAACAACACTACATTTCACCGTCCTCCATCACCTCGTTTCATGCAAGGTTTTGAGCTATTATTCCTCTTCGAAACTGAATATAGTTGAAGTATTCGATTAGAATTCAATTATATTCTCGTATTGAGTGGGTTGGAAAAAAAGAAAACATTAAAATCCCAATATAAGCAATGCTTTTGAATAACAATGAAAATTCTATTCTTGAACATGCTTTAGAATTTTCAACATTCCAAACAAAGTTAATCTCGTTTAACTAGCAGTACCTCCATTGATAGTTCAGTAGCACAACTGGGATAATTTGGAAAAAGGATTTTTGAAACATCTATCTTAATTGAAAATTAATGACGGTGCCTACGTAGATTAAAATCGATTCTTCATCTATCATCTAATAGACTCCTATTACTTCACTTCTAGATTAATTTTCTAGTTCATTCTAATTCATATTGATAAAAAAAAAATCAGGTACAAGTATAATGATCACGAACCAATTATGTATCCTTAATCCAATATTTGTCACCTGCAAACCTAGAGTAGATACTCAACATTCTTTCTATTAAGATTTTTCCAAGAAAGAAAATCAATTGTGAAACTATAATAAAATCAGTACCAAGGATAAACGTGAGGAATACGAGATGAGATTATGTATTTGAGAAGTACGAGATGATGATTTGAATTACAATACGGCATACAAGGAGAATAACAATAATTACACATTTTTCAAAGTATAAAAAGGAGCGAAAGAAAGGACCATTTAGTCTCACGAATAAGTGTGCTGAGGATTTAATAATTCAACTGTAAAATCAATATTTTTCAAATGAAAATTAATTCTAACTTGAATATCAGTGCTCATTTAGTCAAGATAAGACACTTCATCCCTCCAATTCCAGTAAACGTGATTTCCATCTCATGGTTACGACTCCTACAAAGATAAGACACAAGACCATACATGAAGACCATTAGTAAGATCAGACTACAACAAAATGCTATCAATTTGTGCAGTACACTTGCCATTCGCCATGCAGCCAGCACCGGCACTGCAAGTATGCATATTAATTACTGCGGCATTAATCTGAAGCCATTAATTTGAAATAACATTCGCCTGTGAACGGCTATGTTATCTCTGGGTCCTGTAAGTGTGTGTATGTGTGGTGTGTCTACATAATAACAGTTAACACGCGCAAGATTCCCAGTCTCAACATCTTCGGGTAAACAAATGAAATCTCGCGATCCATTAGACAACATCATTAGAGCAGACATGAACACATTAGCAAGCGCGTCCCACTCGCAGTGTAGTCGAGTCATCGCGTGCTTTACATGCCGTGAATACATTGTGGGAAGCGGACTCCACTGAAGACTCGCCTGCTGACTCTGGTAGACTCGAATCATTTATTTGCACCCTGTAGCAGCGATCCAAATGACTCCACACGCTCAGCTATCATCACAAACTGCTAGTATTCAGTGCTCAAACTTGAACAATCACGATTCAAATTCACCATACTCGAACAATGATTGTAATAAGGTAGATTCAGTTCCTTCAATAAACTGGATATTTGAATAACATTGACTTTGCTTCTACATTCTTAGGCAAACAATGTTCCCAATAAGGTGGGTTATATTCCTACAATAAAATAGGTATTCAAATTAGAGTATAAATTATAATTAGAGCACGAATTAATTATTGTAAATCAATCATTCTGATCCTACATACTGAAATTTAATTCAACCAACTACGGAGCTCATCTGTACCTATCTTATAATTATAGGAAATATACTCGTAGATCTGCTGATATACTTAATTATTGGTTTATTATTCTGAAACTAATAAAAAATCAAAGTCAAATTTAAATGTGATAATTAGAAGCAGACAGTGTCAGACAGAATAAAAAAAGGACCGCAACTTCATGCTATTTAACGATACTAATCAAATTGAAATGCTAACTTCATATATTTTTCATAACTTGGGTTGATTTCAACTTTGTTTCAGCAATGAAGTAATATTTGATTCGAGGGGTGAAACTGTTAAAAATGGACACTTTCCACATAAAGTTCAAGAGAACTTTAAAACTATTCCATATTGTTTCACCTGAGCGGAGCTATCAAATCCCTGTTACCCTATTCCTGAATGGAGTATTAATATTTACCTTTAAAACTGAAATAATGACGAATGCAATAGCACACCCTGACGAACAAATTCAAGTGAGTTGAACTGATTCAATCTGAGAATACGTATTGAATTACACTATATACATTATATTTTGTAATTGTGAGGAAATAAAACTTGATTCGATATGATGAATTTCGGAGAAACGATGATGTATTTTGTAGAGAAATGCGGAAAATTTGTACTGACACAACGCCTTTCAAAGAGCATTGAACAATTTTCCAGACGATTGGTTTCCCACTCAGGCGCCAATTTGCGAAAGAACAGAGGAATCCGATGATGTCTCAACTAGACAGACAAAAAGAGCAACGATTATGTGTGCGCATGCTCCGTACAGAGACAATAATCATCATTTCGCCCTCTTTAATGGTTTCTGGCTGGAGGAGAAGGATAAACGTCGCGTTCACAAAGACGCCTTTTGATCGTGGCTCTGCCTCTGCCTCCTAGTCGCTACTTAGCCATCACTCTTTTATCTTTGACATCACTTTATAATACAGGTCACAGTGAAAGAGACTTTGCGCACATATTCTTTCAGAACACGAACGACTCGCGATGAAAAGGAAAGCTTCAGTCGTCGAACGCTTCAAACAGCGAAGCATGAAATTGGCCGTGGAGAAGAGAGCGAAATGTCACTACGCATTATTTGATATTAATTCTGACGCTATGGAATACGGAGCATTTCACCGAAAACATTCACGAACTTCAGGAGAGCCTAGGCAACATTATAAACCTATAACTTGTTAATAGGCCCTACCTATATCTTTTCAACTTGATCACATTGGAAAAAACTTCAAATACGAGTAGTATTTTCACGAGGAGTGAAAATAGAACTCAAATTTTGTGTTTATAACAATGCATTTTATTGCATTTTTAATGGATTTATTGCATCTTGCATTTTCATTATGCATTGGAGTTGAATGAACAACGTTTTCTGATTATGCATAACATTTAAAAACACGATGATTGATATAAACTTGATTATGCATCAGAAATCACTAAACAACGTGATGCATAACAAGAATGCAAAATAATTCACACAAAATGTGAATATTATTTTACTCTTGAATTTAGTTGTTTACGCTTTCTACAATACTTGGAATACCTATATTATTATAAAAAATATATTATGGATAATGATCAACTACTAAATTATTATAATGTAATACTCACCAGATTGGGCCATCGAATGAGCAAGTAGACTTTAGCCCTTCCGAAGAAACGAAACCTCCTCAAACGGCGCAGTTTCCTGGTATCGGTCAGACCCAGAGGACGATTACTGTAACTTCCTAGCATTGCTTGCTGGTTGTATCATGAACACCCACTAATCATCGAAAGGCAACAGTTTTCCACTCTTCAAAACCCTAATACTAAGACAAGTCACTTCCGAAGCACTGTATCTCCAATAATCAGTCAAATTCGTTAGTAAAAGATCTTTTGTTTGTTGAAGAACTGGCAGATCATACTGGCTGTTTTCACTTTCTAGGGAAAATCTTATCTCATAACTGTGCCTCTTTATTAAAAACCACTTTCAAGTACAGATCATGCAAAACTGGACTACACAGAATAGATTGATTTCAATCTCTTGTCCACAGTTTATAAAAATCTTATTCACTCTTATAATCTTATCATAAAGACGACTTGTCAATATGGTTCTGAAATAAGAGAATAAACTGAATTCAAAATTGACTAAAGGTCTAAACCCACTACACCGTATCATACTAGGACCGTTATAGGAACGGCGCATGCAAGAAAGTATTGTTCACGTGTATTACTGTCTGGCAATGCCCACTACACCGGTCCGTCACCGGACCGGCAGTGGGCATTGGCAGTCATGTTACGTGCCGATAACGTTCCTATAACGGTCCTAGTATGATACGGTGTAGTGGGTTTAAACCTCAAGATAAACTAATTTATGAAGTAATTTAAAACTATCATCAATGAAAAAAAACACATTTTTATAATAATTTTGTTTTCATTGGCAATAGAATACTTCCTTCTCTGTTTCTCTTACCCTACTCAATACTCAATGAATAACGGCTTTGTATCAAAACCAATATGATCACTTCTACGAATAAATTTAATAAGTGAAAAATGTGATATTGTTCCGTTTCACATTTAAATTGAACGGATGGATCGTTCCAAGTCATTGAGGGCAAAAGCAAAATTCAACTATTTATAGATTCGATATCCATCTATCAATGCTTCAATATTGTTAATATCCATTCATAAATTCGTTGCAACGGTTGTTTGTTCACGATACAGTTCCATGAATCTGCAGATCAAGCATGTCAATGCAACTCTTCATTGCACCCCCTCCGGATGCGATAGGAAATTGAAGTTAACTGAAAAGCAATTGTTTGGAAAGCATATTGTTTCAGGACGCGGATTCGACGAAATTGGATTATCATTGAAATCGAAGACAGATATTAAAAATTTGTTGTTGAATTCAGCGAGAAATCTTTGTTTCACATGGTCTGGAATGCTATACATTCTCCCACACAACAGGCAACGATATCGAGTTCCAAAAAAAAGAGTAATAATAGGAAGCCGGGTCGTTATTTGTATCGTGGAAGATGAAGAGGAGGGGGGGGGGAAGACTGGAATGAATATAATAATTCCGATCGGATTGAAATGATGAACGAATGAGTTTTCTCTGGCTATTGGAATTTCATCGCAATGGGGAACGTGCTCGTTTCTTTTTGTTGGCTTAATGGTCGATTTTTCCAAGTGCTCGCAGGAGTGGCGAGGGGGTTCGGTTGGACAGAATGGAACGTGTCATTCCATTCAGGCTCCCACCATCGATGTAAGGGTTGCAAAACAGACAGAATGTGCACCACGCCACACAATATAGTGATCCGAGGTATTCTCTTTCAATTTTTTCGAGTTTTCTCTCCACAGAAAAAAACAAAACAAATTGAAAGCTGCGTTGCCAAACACCTCCCCCCACCTCCCAACTCACATCCAACCACCATCACACATATGCTGCCAACAATTTGTTGTGATGCTCGTGCTCCGACTCACATTCTCAGCGAGTCTCTCTCACTCATCATCTCTGTCGCGCTTTCATAACAACAGGCCACTATGGTCTGGACAGGAATTTTTCATTCAACATCGTCATTACTGTTGTATTAAACATCTTCGGGAAAACACCCAAAATATACGGAGATTACAAGATAATACTGTCAACCTATGTACCTTTTTTGAATAAGATACGATGGACAGCGATGGGAAAGTAGGGAAACGGCGATTCTTATTCCATTGCCTGTGTGCGAGGTTCATGATAAAGAATGGCATTGGAAAGCGGAGGAGCGATAGCAAATTAACGGAAGCTGCGATGAGCCTAGCCAACCTCGCTTCAATTGACTTTCATTAATAATAATTTAGAAGCATTGGCTCAGCAAAAAAACGTTAATCGCTTTTTTGTAGAAGATTGCGCATACACGAATTGTGCGTAGACAATTGGAGGAAGATGATGGATGATGAGAAAATAAAAGAAACAAAAAACATCAGTTTTAGAAAGTATAGAATAGATTACAGGGAAAGAAAAAAGAAGCAACACAGAAACAATGAAATAATTGAAGGGAAACAATGGGACAAGTTTAGAGAATAGGTATTAGGGGAAAAGAGAAATAGAGAAATATACGTTTTTTGTATTGTGAGAAAAGGTATAATTATGGAGAAGTTATTTCATGAAGGTTGCCTTTGAAATAGATATCATGATTTTATATTCTATTTTGAATCATTCAGACCTCAATGAACCCTTTTTATGAATTAGAAATGATGGATCCCCTTCTAAGGAATTGAAAACAATAAGAAGTCATAGAAAAATTCGAACAAGTGAAAATATTGATGTTTTATTGTTCTTCATTGGATTTTTCACAAGCTATAAATAAAAAAATACTACAGAAAAGATCCTATGAAATACAACTGCAAGAATAAGGATAGGATTATTCTTGCAAGAATGCCTTGCCAGAAGAATAATAATGGCATGAATTATTTTTGTTTCATGTTTTGAATTTCATACATTTTCAAAGTCCTTTCTTGATTATTATCTTCCAAAGATTATAGTGAAACAGGTAATACAAAAATTAATGACATTTATTGTAAGCTTTCCAACGTACAATGACCCCAACTCAAACCAAATTCAAGAGTCTGTCATGCTGAGAATGTTCATCCTAGTACTCGTATATTACATTTGTATTGAATAAATAAATAGACGAAGGAGGGTTCGAACACCAACAGTTGAGAAGTAAAAGGCATCCAACACACAATGGATACGAAACTTGTTTGGATGTTGTGTTTCTCAATATAGCGAAAATATGAAATGATAATGAAACACGAAAGAGCTCATGCATGACAACACATTCGGAAGAACCAGCTGAAGGGACAAACTGTGCATCGTTTTCCGAGGATAGGGATGAAGGGAAGAAGGTCTAAGGAGGAAGGAATAAAAGCACTCGTCTGGAAAAGCAGGACTTGAGGACCGTCAGCCAGCCACTCTCCGCTCTCAATTCCATATTCCTTGTCCCTTATTCAATTTTGTCATGCGTTCTTCGTCTCCTCCGCTCCTCCTCCTCCTCCTTCTCCCACCCTCCCCATTTTCGGCGTTCCACGACTCGAAAATATGAGACCAAGCCGAACGCCCCGCGGCGAGGTAGCTCCACTCAAACTGCCAGCAAAACATTATTTCCATCTCTCTGCTCTGTGCTACTCGGTCCAATCTTTATCTATGAGGGAATATGACTTTCCGATCCCATCAGGAACAACTTACTATCCTCCCCTTTTTAAAAGAACCAAATAACAGTCTCATATTCGACATGAATATCTCACAGAAAATAAAGAGACCACTATTCATTCGAAATTTTTCTCCTCACTTGACTATTTTTCTTATCAAATCGAAAAAATGTGATGGCATGTTCGATCTCTTTTTTCATGAATGTAATTAGTTTCTACTGTTCATTCTGAAAGTTTTTAAATGATAACGTCAGCATTTAAATGATATTTTTTGATCAAAGTAGAGAGTGCATGAGTGAATTTTTTTTCCATTGCGTTGCTCTTTGGATAAATAAGATTCAGGAAGCATCGATGAGAAGTATAGGATTTATTAATTGCGAAAATGAATTTGAATATTATAAAAATATTTATTTGAATGTATATTTTATATTCATTTATATGCATTCCTATTTATTTTTAACGTGATTCATTTTATGTGAATTGCAAGACCTTCCAGAATATGAGAAAATATATCAGAATTACTTTGTGAGTTTCAATATTCATAATCACGAATCCCAGAATTCATGGAATAAAATTATTAGAATTCGAAATACTTTCTTAAGATACTACTTTCGGGAGTCTTCTACCCAAATCTTTTAAATATTCCATTTTCTTACTGCTTTACTATTGTAATGGATCAATATCCACTCTGCTTGGTATGAATAATTCAAAACATTTCAAACAGTTCGCTTTCAAGTATTTCGTTCCAAGAATTAGAGGTCCAAGAATCAACAATATATTTCAATATTAAAATTTGTTTCTGCATAATATTTTTGCGTCAAAGCAAACTTATTCCAAGTATGAGAAGTTTCTCGAGAAATAATTCAATACAGTTTTCATGACGCTCTAAACCTTAATGCTTCCTAAGCGTGATATTACTTCTCTTCCAATTAGAAGCTTATTTAATTGGAAAGAAATGGACACTGCTTCACCTTTTCTCTCATAGTATTTAAGCTATGAGTCTCGAATGAATGAAAAATTATTATCTCGGTGGAAAAGTTATCAAGTTTATTTTCATGAAGGTTGGATCATGAAGATTTCTATTAAAAATGATTTCGTGCATACTTTGAAAATATATTCCCCACACACTGAAAGCAGTGTGAGACTGAGAATGAATAAGTAGGAAAGAATAATATTATAGAACAACTCAAAAATTGGCAAGCATCAAGCTTTTTTACTTCTACCAGAAGGGATTAAAATATTAAAATAATCCTGACATACTCTTTCGCCTTCATTGATAGCTATTAACACTTTCGCTATTATACTGATAGTGAAAAATTTCCCATCATAGATTTTTCTGTATTGAATAATAAATCAATTTTGATAGATAGATAGATATTATATAGATGAATGACTTTATTTTTGACCTTCACATTACAAAAGTGCTGATGGCGAAGTTGAGGCATACTTGACCCACAGTATTAAAACATAATAATAATATGATGAGAAATACAAGGTTCAAATTGAATGAAAGGTAGTCATAGTTTGTGATTATACAAGTCTTAAACAACTTTGAAGCCTTTGGAAATTTCCGTAATTCATTATCTAGTTCATACTTTCGTGGTTCGTATTAAATACTAGGAAAATGATGAACCTCAAAGCTATACAAACAAGCAATAGTCATCAAACTTATCCTAATGGAACTGTAAATCGATAAATGATGTGTTGAAATTGTACCAATACTTTGTTCTCCAGTTTCAGGATAACATTCTAACTAACCATGCTAACTAATTCAGGATCAGTACACATACATTCAAAACAATTGATGTTAATCTGTGATCATCGCAAATTTTAAATCACAGAAAACAAATTATACTTGACTTTTCTAAGTGATTACTAATGCAATGTTATTCAGCGATCATCAAAATTCTCAAATCATAGGGTAAACATTTGAATTGTCTTTGCCAGTGATAACTGAACTGCAAACCTATGAACTGAGATACCTATGTTGCCAGTTGCATGTTCCTTCTATTAGATACAACACAATTTTAGAAAAATCACGAAACGACGCCAGCAGAAAAACGTGACACACGAAGACGACGCACAAGGAAAACGCGGGAAAACCGAGCGTCACGACGCAGTCACGAACGACGCTGAACTAAACTGCGTGGCGAGCCGGCGGCACAGAAAACAGGCGGGAAAACGGGCTTGCGCGAGAACTTGTACCCCAACCTCAACCCCAACAAAACCCCCTCGCCAACCACTAAACTTTCCCCTCCCCCTTGCCAATCATCCCCCAACCGAGGTTGTCGTCTTGACATCCATGTAACAACACTGACGTTGATGTCTTCACATCATTCTAGTTTCGCTTTACGCCTTTTTGACACACGAGCCGCGCGCCAACTTAGACTCCGCTAATGCGTTCGACCGCCACTCGCCTGCTATGGAGCAGTCAATCATGTCATGCGTATTAACTTCCACTACACTTCAAATACCACTCCTGTTCCCGGCTGTTCGCTCGTTAATTCCCCACAACTTTACCAAACTCACTAAATACTCCCTAAATTTGTTAGTTAGCGAGCCACATTTTGCAAAATTGAAAGGAGCAACTTTCTGACATAATTCAGATGGACTAAGTGATCAGTTGATATGGAGCAGAAAGCAGCTTGGAAAATATAATTATTAATAAGTATTATTGAAGCTATCATATTTTGAAAAAAATTGGTATCTTTGCAGTTGGAAATTTGGTGAGCTATCTTTAAATTTGGAAAAGTTTGTAAGGGCAAGATTGGAGAACTGTGAAAGAGGTTGAATGAGAATATTCAACAGATAAAATTGATAGGTGATCACTATTGGCCAGTGTTGGTGAATGTACTTTTCTATGGTCACAACTGTAGGCTAGACCTCGCTGGGAATCGAGAAAATGTGATAAGTTTTCATATCTAATCTCATGGAAAAATTCCAATCTCAAATGGAAATAGTGAATCCTATTTTCACTTAGTTTCAAATTTCAAAGGAAGTCGTTATCAAATTATTAACAATTATGTAAGATTGACTTCACAATGAGAAGATCGTGATAAAATCGCACAAATGAATAATAATTAGTTTAATTAATACTTACAGAAACCTGCTACAGTATTCTACTTAAAGGTCCATAAATTAATCCCGTCAAACACTTACCTGAAACATAGAAAAAATACAACAATTCAAAAACCCAAAAATTGCAATGCAATTTACAAAATTTGCAAAACTACGATGTAAACAAATTCCATTAAATTTGACTGCCAATTCCATTAATTTGAACATTATTTCCAAACTCATTTGAAACAATAGTAAAAGTTGTTCGGCTGTGCAACGATAATTGAAAGCAGCCAAACATCTGAAAAACCAATAGCAATGAAGTGTTGTACATTGTACAACGGACCATTAGTCAAAAACGGACACACTGACGGGTGAAATGGAACACGAATTAATTCAAGTGATGATGAATTTGCAATTTTAACGTGCACTGCTGCATACATTGTCAGCTATACACTATAAGGCCCAGAAAATGATGTTCATTTGCACTCGCACGCACACTCGTGAGCGGATCATATGTATAATTAAATTCACATAATAATCCAGTTTTACGATTCGCTGGACGAATCCGATAATCAACGGTACGCATCACAAGTTCCGAAGCTCACTAATTGCCTCGTTTCATTATCATCGCCATTTGTAGCGTCATTCCCCTCATTCATCCATTCATCTATTGGCTCTCTTTCTTGGCATATCTGTCACAAATCATCTTTCTCCTGATATTCATCTTCACTTTCACATCACCATTTATTTTTCTAAGACGCACAAAACTCCCGTTGTTATGACCGACGGGAAAAGTCATTTTATTTTAATATGAAGCTCTCAAAATTGTCAAATTGAACCCAATTTATTACCGCGAAAATAATTGGGTTTTGTCACTCGTCTTCTCATCATAATCACGACATAACTGTATTTCTATTATAATTATTTCATGAACGTATCATCCCTTTCCCCATCCTATGATCCTCACCTGCCTCAAAACTCTCTAAACATTCTCTCAGATCAAGTAATAAACTTTTTAACAAGTCACATCACCTACACCAACTCAACCAATACACCAAAGTTCCCAACCCACCCACCCTATAACACACCAATGGTGACTATCGGCCTCATTCACCATAAGTAAAAATATTTATCAATACTGTTATTACTGAAAAGTGCTATACCGCTATTATAATGGACCTATATAATTTTAATATTTTTTTACCTTAATTCTTTAGCTTTTACAAGGTAGCGTACATCTTATGTATAGAATATGTTATTATGAAAATAAATAATGACCTTTATTACATTAAACAAACAACAGTAATGAAATCAATATATACATAGTATTGTCGGCATATTTTCTCCATGGCATAGAGCCGTCTTGAGGAGTTTTTATTGGAATTTCAGTTTTTATTCAGTTTAACAATAAAGAGCAATTCAGGTATAATTTTTTTTTTAATTCTTAAAATTCAAAACAAAGAATATGTTATATGTAATATGTGTCAGTAAATTCACTGAAGAATGATAAGTAGAATGTAGAAATAAGTGGATAGAAATGATACTTATTACAGGAATAAGGATGATGATTCATGAGCGTTATTCTCCAGCACCGAGGGAACTTTTTCAGGTGAATGTTGTTGTCTACAGAGGCTGTTTATCTCGGTTTGGGAATTGGAATACCTTCAAGTTGTCGGGCGGTGCGAGTCCTAATTGAGTTGAAAGTGGCAACTTAGTTACGGGGGCACCGGCAGCCGGTGCGTTGCCGCAGTTCAAATTGCGCGAGCAGACAATTTCAAGTTTTGATTAACAACAAACAGTGTGTAACAACACTTGCAGCTCCGACCGCAGCTTAGCAGGATCACTCACTTTCATGTGTTCAAAGCAGATAAATAATATACGTCAAGTCCCCGATTGTGTTCTATTCAAATCAATTGTGACTGATCTGAATGTAAAGCTATAATGTATTTAATAATAAATAATAATCTTCATTGTTTATAATTGATTATTATATTCAATCAATATTGGTATCATCAAAATTGTTACTTTCAAGCATAATAGTGTCTCATAATTAATAGGTATCATAAATTACAAATTTGAAAAACTAATAGAAGTTTATAGACTTTTAATAGTCTTTACTAAGAAAAGTTTTAAGAATGGGAGTTGGGTATGGAAATCGATTTACTTCATTACGGTAAGTCATGTACTAGATTAGGTTGAATTGGATTAAAATTTATAGCAATTAAAACATATGAGGGGCTGTAAACAAATGTTGAGAACGTGTTTATGTTTTGTGAGTTTTGTATGAAGATCGGCCTACTCTATTATGGCAAGCCATGTACTAGAGAGTTAAACTGGAGAGTTGAAGTACTAGAAAGTTAAACTGGGATTCGGTTTCATGACTAGACGCCAAAACCCAATTCAGTTGAATTATGATGAAATATGCTTTATAGTTATTAGTTATTTCCAAGTATATCAGGATAGAACTATTTCCACAACTATAAGGAGTACCAACTCTCATACCAACAGGAGATAATATTTCCAACTCATATCAGCTAGAAATGACAACATTTTGTCTCCTTATTCATTGAAAACTTGTAAAAAATTCATTTTTAGATATATTATGTGAAAAATACGTGACATAGGCCAAATTGTTTGATGCAAGGAAATTGGATGCGCAAGTTTTGCCCACTTGGCATAACATTTGGGAGTCATCTAACTCTTACTTTTTTCACAAGGTGAACTTTCCGGACATAAAATAAGTTTCTGCATAAATTATTTTTACAAGAGTGTCACAACAGGAAACTTCGAATCAATTTATTTCAACATGAATTCTCACTTTCCCACCCCACCGATCTTATTCATAAGATATTCTCGTAAATTCCTTGCTCTATATGTCACCTAGCTCCCATATTGTATTCCAAAAACAAATCTCCCGTCAGAAACATATTCTCTTAGAATGTAACCTGATATTTTTTCAGGAAGTGCAAACTTATCACATTACAGTAGTATGGGTTTAGGTTTCAGAAATGCAGCTATTTCAACAGAGAGAACTCTCCTTAATGCTCAAACTCAAACTAATCACGACTTGCAGCAACTCCATTAAATACAGGAGTTATAAATCGATAATACTACAACACACCTGTAAGTATCATATCATACTCTTTTTCTCAAGGAAAAATATACAAATTTCATAAGGAGAGGTCCTCATGATCGCAATGTTATTAGGAAAAATAGCAATGAATTATGTGGATTTGGAATAAAATATTGAAGGAGTAAAGTATCATCTAGTAGGAATTGTATGATTGGTAGCACGCTTATATGATGAAAGTATGATCATAATGGAGAAACCACACATCGAGAAAGAAGTGCTTAAAGTGTGAATATAATATTTTTGGTTTATATTCAATGCTTTAACGAGAACGGGAAAATGAGAATTATTATCATTCATAAGGACTTACATAAAGAAAAAGCATGTTCTTCAAGAGAAGAGTCTTCCCTCGAGATAGGTTTCCTTCTTCTCCATCAATTTTAAGACGAACAAAGAAACCACGACCAAGCTCCCAATGAAGCTAATTAATTAATCTGCAACACAGCGTCGGGTAAAGAATTGGACATCATTAATTCCTCATCCAATTAGAAACGTAATGTTCTCCAATTACTAAATTCATTAAATTGGATGGCTTAGTATACCCTGATGTTTTGCCAGAATTATCAACTAATTACGTAACATTTATCCTGAAAAATATTTACCGAAAGAAAAATTAATTTTTTTTCTTATTTCTATAATTATCAGGAAGGTTTCTAACCCCAGCAAAGTGGGAATTGATGATACGATACTAGTTGAATTGGATAGAATTCCATTCCGTATCCATTCCGTACCCATTCAATATCCATCACTGAGAGATTTAAAAGTAGGCTACTCTGTATCCCAGTATTCTACTCATAGAATTGACAACTTATTGTTGGAATGAAAAAGTCAATATTCTGGAAAAAGAGCTACTTCGTTCTCAACTCCACAAAAACAAGATACTAAGAAGTTGAAGAACTTCTATAATAAGTCTATCAATCACGAGTTGCAGCTCTACTGTACGAAGTGAAGAACCTGAGTGAACAATTTCATAAATTTTTACAATAGGAATCTCTCAGCGAACAGTTTGAAAAATTTCATATTTAATTCGTCTAATAACCAAACTACTATCTGATTGATCCATGAAATTCCATCAAGGATTTATTATAATAGACCAGCCAACTTTCCACGTGGCTCAGAGAAAGTTCAGACTATTTTTCCAACTTATTCAAAGCGGCAGGCAATTTGAAGAAACAGTACAAAAGAATTGGAATCGCTATCGGTGGATCTGATCATGAAAGGAGAGAGAATAAAAGAAAGAGGTAACAGCAATTATAACAGAGCAGAGCAGAGCCCTTTCAGCAGCCAGTTAGACGGCCCACGCTGATCATGGCTGTTGGGAAACTTCTCTTCTAATTGGCACAGCCTGAATGGAACAGAAATCTTCCTTCAAATCCTACACAAAGTCAATCCACGGACACAAACCTGAAAGGCTAATAATGGCTTTTGCTTTTCAAGAGCTTTACCGATTAAGAGCTTGTTATACACGCCAACAACTGACAAATCAATGCCACCGTTCTCCACTGCCGACTTGATTGCAACTTCACATTTTCTGACATTCTGTTTTCCACCTAAGCAACACTGTTGATCACGACTCTTTTGAAACAATACAAATCACTGCCAACTTCATTTCAACCACACATTTCAACCACTTCATTTCAACCAACATTCTATTTTCCACCTAAACAACACTGTTGATCACGATTCTATCAAAACAATGCAAATCACTGATATCCTATTCAAAACTCGGTTAATTGTAAATCAACTATTCAACTGATAGCATGTCAGAAGCATGCTGTTCAATTTGATCATCTCTATTATTATTTGTAGAAAACTGTAGTTTGGACGTTTAATTTTCAAATGAGTTCAATTTCAAGTTAATCAAGTCGGTCCTGAACCATTACCCCTGCGCCCACTAAGCAACTGCTATCTGATTTCAGTCAGCAACCCAGCGTTGCCAGATGACTTTGGCTGATAGTTTAGATTATCCGATTAACAGCCAAACTGAAAAACAGCCAAATGTCATCTGGCAACATTGGGTTCTGAAATCAGATAGCAGTTGCGAAGTGGGCGCAGGGGCTAAGAAAGAGATTCTAAAAGCTTATAACTGAAATAGTAGGCCTACTCATACTTGCTGTGCGTTACCAGACATCTTATTTATTGAGTTCATCTTATTACGTTTCTGATAATTTATTGAATGGAAATACATTATAAATTACATTTATTCGAAACTTTATTATACAGAATTGCTGCTGTTCGCTGTGAAACTACGAGTATATTATTTTAAAACTTCCGCAGATCATCATAGAAATGAACATTAAGAAAAATAACACTCAAAATCCTCAAAAATAATGGAGAATCGAACACTTTGTGGTGATTCAAATAAATGTTCCGTTTCAACTGGAGCTGACCCATTTATAACTTAGCTATCTCGGAAGACACTACACTGACTCAAATAATCTTTTGTTCTCCCTATCTGCATCTGCTAAATCTTTTGCAGATAATGACAATTTTATGGAACGAACTCAGCATTAGCAGCAGGTGAAATGACGTACATGCGCCCTACTGATACTGCGTGAAATGCCCATTTCCGGTACGTAGCGTTTTATTGCAATATTAAACTTGAAAAGGTTCTTTTTTTGTGAAGTGCTCGATTCCTTTAGGATAGTCCATTTATAGCGTGATGGGATCATTGGCTTAACATTGCCGCAGTTTTTAGAGACGAGCAGAGAGAGAAAATAAGGGAGACAGAGGAAGAGAGAGAGTTAGTGATAGTCAGAGAGAGGTTGTCATTATAAGGCAACTGAGATACGATCCCAAAACGTACAGCATTTCCCCAGAGCTCTTGGCATTTCTCGTATTCCGTATTCAAACGAACGGAGATAAAACCTTATTACTTGAGAAAAAGAGGACGAGATATGAAGAAGAAACGGTTTCTATCAGCATTCTGATCCGATTGCTAACTTCTTCCTTTCATTCGCTTCCTATTCTATTCGTGCGCATACACTGTACTCTTTATTCAAAATGAGCAAAGCCTTCCAAATCCACTTCCTCTCCATCATCCCCAATGCTCTTTCATCCCCCAAACTTGGTTACTGGCAAAAACAAACAGCGTCATTAGAGGCGCATCTCTGCAGAAGGAGTCTTTTAAACCTTCCTTCGACTTAATAGCCTTGGTAAGAAATATTCGGGGGACAATAGACAAAGTCAAACTTGAGGGTAGATTACCTGCGAAATAGTGAGATTTTCACTGTCATCCAATGGACTAAGTTTGCAATTGAATGTTTTGAAGAGAGGATTATTCCAGTGATCTGTATACCCCCACATCCACTTTCATCATTTCCACTTAATATTCCATTAATAATATTATTCAATAGTTGAACGGTAAGGATGTCTTTCAAAATATTCTCCAATTGCGGACATTCATTATATTTCCACTCCACTATTCCATAAACATATCATCCAATATTTTTCACTACTTCTTATATTTTACTGTATAGAAAGGTCCTTCTCGTAGGTTAAGGTAAGGATAACCTTCAAAGTATTCTCCAACAAAGCACATTTGTATGTTATCTCACCATTGATCATCACTAATACAGTATTATCCTCTCCTATTTACAAATAAGATGTCATCACTACCAATTCATGAAACATTCATGTTGATTGATTAACTAATCGTAAATGGACATCCATCATAGATGCCAAAGACTGTATTTTTTAAAGATACACCTATAGTAATCTAATCTATAGTTCGAATAAAACTATTTGTCCCTTGGCCTGGTTCTCAAGTAGTAAGTGAAGAACTACTTACTAGAAACGTTTTTGTCAGAAAGTACGGTGTCCGAACAGCTGACCATTTGATTCAATGTTAGCATCATTGAAGGGACCAGGATCATTGTTAGCACCAGGCCAAGGGACAACTAGTTTTATTCGAACTATAATGAGTTTTTGTCAAGCTATCTTGATAACTTGACCTGTTACTTCTATAAATGTTCCCCTTTCTACCTAACAATTCCCTCTTTCAGGCTTCACATGCCTATTCCGCTCATTTCTCTAGGCAGATCAGTGAAGTAGGTCAAGAACATTATCCTGAGTTGCCGCATTAGGTTTTCCGCTTCAACCATCTCAACCCACTCAACTTCAACGTAATCCAATCTAACGGTGATTAAATAACCCTATTCATGCAATAATTATAAAATTCAATTTCACAGTTCCTTTTTAGAGGTCAACAAGTCATAATTGAAATTCAAGCCGCACACACAACATGTAGTGAATGGCGTTCAAGGGTTTTTATTCGAAGAGAAAGTCACCGATATTAAACATGAGAATATTAAATTTGAGACCAAGGAACGTGGCGGAGGGAAAATAGCGAGGGATATAGTAATGGTACCTTTCGTTGTGAAATCGTTTCTGGTGCGGAACAGGGGCTTTAAAATCCCGGCTTTACATACCTCAACCTATAAGGGGGGGGGGTACCGTAAGAGAGGGAGCTTTAGGATAGCAATGGAAAAGGCGACGTTGTAAGGTTGTGAACGTGAAATAGGGTTATTAAATCGCACCTTGCTTACTCGGGGGCTCACAACCCTCTCACGACCAACAGATTTTGTCGCTCCACATTGGATGTACAAACTGCGCATGCGCTGTTTCAAACCGTCTTTAAAATAACGAGCAAGCAGCCACCGTTTATCTCTGTCGAACTAATCTGATATTAATTTTGTACTCGTATAAATACGAAAGCTGAATAGTTGTGCGTTGATTTTTGACTTTTCATACAGAGAGTGGAATCGAATCTCAATAAAAATAGAATCGCTAATTTTCATCTGTCAATCTGATAACTGTTCGATAAGTATGTACTGTAATCGAACCTTGATAATAATGAAATAGACCCTTGATAATAATAAATTCGATCCTCAATAGAATATAATAATTGAACCCTAGACAGACGTTTACATCTAATCACAGTCATCTATTACTGATTGCAGCTACCAATAAATACTCTAGGAAAACCAATCTAGGAGAACTTGTATCTAAATTTGCAGGCTATTGCTATGTTGCGAATATTTAGTGTCCTGAAGAGAGCCTGTTATGCAATTCTATTTGTACAGCTTTGATTGGATTTATGGAGAGGAAATACCTTGCAATAATCAGATTTTGGTTCTTAAATTGGAGTAGTCCCACAGTCCCATTCATAATAATGACAGTTAGAATAGAATAGAATAGAATAGAAAACAATTTTATTGTTCTCATTACATAATGACATCGAATAATAAACGCTATACTACATTCCATCTTCAATACAAAATTATCAAGTTTTTTATTATTATTATTATTCTATAAATTTAACGAAAATTCATTAGGCATGGCCGAAGCCGTCAGCCAGAGTTGGTAGCTAAAGATAATAAATTATTTATTTACAGTTATCTAATCAAGATAAGTAACAGAAAATAAGAACAACTTCACCTCTTGACATTGAAAAAGTTACAACGTTATATACAACATTTAATCAGTACAAGAACATAATATCAATCAAAACAGGAGATTAAAAATAAAAATAAATCGATAGAATAATCACACAGACTGGAAAGTCGTTCTCTTACTACCGGTGCCGTTTAGAAATTGAACTCTTGTATGAGGAAACTTCTATATTTGCCTGCTGTTCTTATAAATCCCTCCAACCTCACCCAGTTTTCCCCATTCAGATATCTCCGCACCATTTCGTCTCCCAGTACTTGGTGCTGTAACCATTTTTTTCTGTACTCTCCCAATATCTTGCATCGGCCTATAAAGTGATATATATCCTCTCTTTCGCCACTATTGCACAACGAGCACGCTGTATTGTCTTCCTCTCTACCCGGTCTGAAATTTAGTGACAATAAAGAGCATCTTGCTTTGAATATGTTGCTTATGAACTGTCTCCTATTTTTATCATCAATATAACTTCTATTCATCTGATTATTCTCTAGTCTAAGCTCTGCATAAATTGAGTGATAATGCGCATTCTCAGCTCTATTCCACAATTCTCTAGTCCAATTTTCTCCTACCTTATCAATTATTTTCGAGCTTCTCTCGTTCCACAGATCCGTCTGCGTCACTGGGTCCACCCAATCTATACCATGTGAATTGAAAAGTTTCACCCATTCCTCGCACCATCCCAGCTTGCTTTGGGCCATCAGAGTGGTCATTCTCTTGGGTAACCTACCGTCCGATAGAGCGATTGTTTTCAAAACATAATCTCGGTTCATTTTTAAAGTTTGGAGATACATTATTTTCACATCACTCTCCAAGTACAAAATATAATTAGGTGTATTTCTAGGTAACCAGTAGAGACGCTTTATAAAAAATCTGTGGAATATTTCTAGATCGTTCCTCTCTTGATAGCCCCAAACCTGTGCTGCATATGTAACCGTTGATCTACTAACCGCATTGAAAACTTGCCATTTAGTTGAAACTGTAACCTCCTCGTTTGCTATTAGTTTATTCCATAAGCTATGAACTCCAAATTTGGCAGTGCTCAATTTCTGTTTGAAGTGCGTTCTTAATGATAAAGCCGGGGTGAAAACTACACCTAAATACTTATATTCCTTCACAACTTCTACTGGTTCACCTCCATAATTCCACTTCTCATTATTTCGCAGCCTTCCACCCTTTCTGAATACCATCATCTTAGATTTCTCTATATTAATGACTAAATTCCATTGATTGCAATAAGCTCTTAAATTATCGATCATTTTCTGCATTTCATTAATATTGTCGGAGAAGATTACAAGATCATCTGCATACAGAAGAGCGTTTAGTTTAGTATCTCCAATCTTGATACCTCCACCCAAAATGTCACAAATATCATAAATAAATGCGGAGAATAGAAGCGGGGACATCAAGCAGCCCTGTCTCAAACCGCTTTCAATACTTATATCTTTGGTCTGCCGCCCTTCCTTACACCAAACAGCTGATTTCGCATTCCTATATAGAGCTCTTATTACATTTATAAATTCATTTGAAATCCCTATCTCAGCCAACCTATAGAAGAGTGCCTCTCTATCTACTGAATCAAACGCGGCCTTATAATCCACATAGAAACAATATAATCTTTTACGCCTTATAAGAGAGTATTTTACTATGTTAAAGAGAACATATATGTTGAATAATGACAGTTAAATACAACAAGAATATCAGAATGAGGACATTCTGATTATATTAACACCCGCATCGAATTCAAATCGGTCTAATCGATAAAAAGTGAGAAGTGATGGAAGTAAAAAATTGATGGAATTGGAAGCTTCTCTTGTCAGCAGAGACATTACTACTTGGAAAACAATATAGATTCCACTCAAAAGCATAATCAAGCATTACAGAGGTCAAGAAAGAGTTACGATAGAAAGGATTAATTTCATGACGATTACGGGATTATCCAAGAAAGCTTTAGGATGTAAAGCAAAGAGCGTGATTTTGCAGATCAATACATCGCATCAGATGCAGTAAAGAATAAGTACAAGTAGTCCTGAAGAATCTTTTGACATATTAGAAAAGAGTTGAATTTAGTGATGCTACCACTTATTCAAGAGATTATGTCTTCAATTAACTAATGGATAAACTAAAATACTTTCCCACTCTTTTTCTGTCATGACATTGATTTAGTTTTACTTCCTAAATATAACTGTACGATAACTTAGATTATCCTATTACCTTTTAGCAATTCAGCCGTTTCTTCTTAAAAAGAATGAAGTTATTATATTCAATAGTGATTCTCTTGTCTTTCTTATTCTATTCATATAATATATTATTATAATGTAAATTATATGAAAATAATATATAGAATATATATAAAATAATATAAAATATTATTTTCATGTGAATCCATCTATATGTTTCATGAATAACATGTAAGATATCTTCATCAATGCATCAAGCTCTGTTAAGGAGGTAGTTGTTATTACCCTGTTGCCTCCAATCTAGAGGGGAAAATATTGTATGAATGAATTAATATTTCTCTCCTCATATTACAGTAATAGCGTTGGAAATACTCGAATTTCATCTCATTGTTGACAAAAATTCAGCAGAGGAAGAAATATGAAAACTTTAACGTATGAAATTCATAACGGTCGTGAAATATTAAAGCAGAATACAGAATTCATTGTGTGTGGTGTTAACGATACTTGACTTACTTTATACGTCTGTGAAGCTCTCACATGGTTGATGATAGAATGTCAGACCAGAGAGGATAGAAGTCATTCTTCTATACTCTCTGTCAGGCTAACCTTCATAAAAACGAATGAGACGCACTTATCTCAGTGAAAGCAAGAGAGAGGGAAAAAAAAACAGGGTGGTTTTGAAAAGTATGTAAGAAGAATGGGATCTTGATGGCAGAGTTATGATAGATTGTGGCGGTTAAATGAAAGTCCTAGTGGAATGCTGTGGCGGTTTCGAGGTGTGGAAGGGAATGTTGAAGGAAAGTGAAACCGAAGGGCCCCGGCGTAGTGAAGGATTACGGCAGCTTTGGGTAGAAGGGTCCAGGTGTGTGGAGAGGGGGAGGGGGGTTAGGATGGATGGCGCCTTGCCCCACGTGCGAGTTTCAGGTTAATCATTTTAGGTTAGGTGTGTTGGAATAGGCGCGTCGGTGTGGTTTGTTCGGTTATGCCCCTTGTTATGAGAGCGGGACGGCTGAAATTATTGTGGCAGCCGCCTGATATCCAAGTTTGCTCAGTAATTCCATTACTTGAAGTCATGCGACCACCTTTCCTCCCTCCCTAACGCCACCTTCTCCTCTAAACCCCCTCTTTTTCTCTCTCCTCATCATACAGCTTTTCTTCCTAAAACTTCCTTTCCCCTCTCATTTCCTCTATCCTCATCATCCACATTTCCCTCTTACTCCCTTCTCCATCTTTCAAATTCCTCTCTCTTCATTGCACCTTCAATTATTTATACGTTCTTCCCACCCCCCTTTTCTCTCTCTCACTCCTCATCGTTCATCATCTATCTATCATCCACCTTTTCTTCTCAGTACCTTCAACCTCCCTTCATTTGTCTCTCTCCATCATCCACGCTCTGTTTACTCTCTTCTTGCCAAAGCACGCCTCCTTTCGACACTCTTAGAAACGCTCTAAATATACGCGACAGACTTGCCGACAGATTCCATCTGCTTTTTACGTTTGACGCATGACGTTTTTCTGTCTGCAGCTAATGTGTGTTCAGTCTCGTTTACCATAATGTTGGTTATAATGTCATTTTGAGATAATTTATTCAAAATATAAATGTTTATGAGGGATCGGTGTAATGATACTCATTAGATCCAGAAAAACTCAGATTTAGAACACACGTCTGTTAAAAGCCATGAAGAAGTTTGTATAAACTTTATAAAAAAGATATTTCCATTTAATCTGTTGAAAAATTTATGTTCACATAGCATATAGTCCGATTCAATACAGTATAGTCTAATTAGCTCGAAACGTATACAATACAAATTAATACAGTGTATTGATTGTCTTGGCAGAGTAACTTTTCAGTACAGTAGTTCAGTTATTATTTACTTATGCACCTTTTTATGGCTACTCATTCATAAAGTTGAAAAATATGGACAACCTCATATTGAAAAAATACTCACCAATTTCCAATCCGAATGGTAAGAAGCTTACCAGGGAAAGAGTAAGGAAAGGTAACTTACCTGGAAAGAGAGAGAAAGATTGTTAAACGTGAGTACAAAACATCAAAACATGATTGTGAGAGAAGCCAACTCCTACAATAACTTCAAGGTATGAGAAGTTCTATAACTTCAAGGGAGTGAGAAATATATTTCCAACTTATACAACACACATGCTGAACTACATTGACGATTCAATACGATGCGAACCACCTGATAAGTGAATAATATTGAATTAGACCTGTTCCTGTACATGTTGACAAAATTACCAATCACGATTCTGATAATAACCGAATGGAGCTAACTTGCATCAGATCAGTTCAATAATCAACTGACATCATTAACTGCCAATCTATTGGTGCGGTCTTGAGTCCTGAGGGGAATCATAGCCGCACATTCAAGATTAATTACCATTTAGTGATCATTCTGTTAATGATTGGTGATCACCGCTAGCTAATCACTGGTAACGAGCGATATTGACGAGCGCTCACATGACTCCAAACCTATGGTGTGTTTGCTATGTGCTATATTGAGATGGTTTATTCATTACTTGGCATTTAAGTCAAATAGCAGGGCTATGTGTAATTAGGATGGGATGAGTTTAGAGAGTTGACTGGTTGAATATGAATGTTACAAATGAGCAAGAGGCATGGGACACAAATTATGAGGCTTAACTAGTTGGTTGCAATCGGTAATTTTGTGATCAAAGGGGAGGCCTGTATTTGGGAGTAATAAATGAGCTAATCAGACATTTCGATTTGATGGAGATATCATGGAAGGTGAAGATAAGGAAAGATAAAGGAAGCTCTAATAAGATGCAATGGTGATTGAAACAGTGAGAAAAGTTGTGATCGTTTCTTCTCAATCAAATCGTCTCCTCTTTAACAGTCACTTGTTGGTTTGGTTTGGAAGTTACCATTTCCATTAATAGCATAATACTGATTTGCATAATACTAGCATAATACTGACTATTATCATAAGCATAATTCTGATTGACGGCCCAAAATGCATAATTCCTAAATTCCTACTTCTAATTAATCCATTTACATACAATGGTATCATAGTATATCCATAGTATCATAAAATCCAATGCTCAGGAACATTCAAACTCATTGAACGAATTCAATTATTCAATCTGTGATCCTTCATTATGCAGGCTGAAGAGTTCAGTAATTAGAAAAATTCAGAATGAATAGGAGTTTCGAAGCTGAGTGAGCGCTCACATTGGAATGATCAACGGATGGGAAGTATGTGGGACATTGTGGGATCTTCAACATTCATCCGAAATTTTATGATGCAGAGGAATTGTAAATTTGTTGAGAGATTTTATACTTTCTAAGAAATTTTTATAGATGTGATAGCCCGCGTGTATTTTTTAGATACAATCATCATCAATATACTGTATTCGATCTGAATTCGATCTACATGTCATCAAATTCATACAAGAAACAGGTTCATACATGTTTTTCTTATACAGGAAGTTTCAAAATAGACAACCATTATCAATCATTGCCATCATTACCATTATCCATTATCATTTATCCATTATCCAACCATTATCAACCATGCTCAATCATTATCACCAATGGTAATTCTTCCAGTTGCTCTAGTACTACCTAAGTTGATGTAACATGTGTACACTAACAACTCCAATAGACCCTATGAGTGCTCAACGATTAATATCTAGTTGCAGCAGCAAGTTTGTGTGTCAGCTGTAAACATGTGTGCAGAGAAGTCCAGTAGTAGGAGGATCGGACCGTATACACAAAACGTAACTAGAAATTAATATCCTGTAGAGCAGAACAAACACTGCCCGAAAGTCATAACTCACTTATTTGATATTCTATCTAAACAACATCAGCTGGCGATAACGACGAATGAAGAGGGACGAGGAGGGGTGCAGGGTTATAGGAGGGGGTGCTGGACTTCTCTGTTGTGCAGCAGCTCAACGCTGGCCAAAAGAGTCAGCACATAAATCAGCGCTGACAGCATTTATGGCGTTAACAACGCTCCATCTGGCTGCTAAAAAGTGCACGCTGACTGCTATGTATGAGATGGGGGGGAGGGGGGAAGAGGGGTAAAAAGGCCCAACACGCATGACGTCATGTGAAAAATGACCATTGCGATCATCGCTTGTCGTTCGAAATTCAAAAGTACCGAACATTTTGTTTTGTCGGTTTTGATCTCTGAGCAAACCCCAAAACAGATTGGTCAAGTTGGTGTCGATTTTCAACTGATCTTCACAGTTTTGCTTCGTATGTGCACTATCACGTGAGTGTCAGCTCAAACAGATTGAGATGATTGATGTTCTAGTAGCTTCTAGTAGTAGCTTGAAGCTGTTATAAGAAGCTATGTCACACCAAAGATAATCGAAATTCCTATATGGTTAGTCTATGGTTAGGCTATATGGTTACACTTGCTACTACGTTTCGGCTATTCAGCAAGCAGCTAATAAAGTAGCTTGGTGTGACCAGAGACAAGTGGATACTAATTCTAGTTCTAATTGTCTCTGGTGTGACTCAGGCTTATATAGTAATCCATCGGTATCCGAGTCTATCAACTCCAAACAAACCAACACTCTCTTTTATATATAAGATTACAATGGATATTATCTTACGCACGGCCGACTTAAATGAATTCAACCGTGGGCTATGTAAAACATACAGGAGAAGATATGTGAAACAGTGTGAAGTATGTTTGAGTATTCGCAACATGGTAGAAAACACTGACGATATAATATAAGTTAGCGGAAAAACGAAAACATCGCTTGTTGCATAGTCATCGCTTGTCAGTTAAGAGATTCCATTGATGGGAAAGATAAGTCGAACATTCCCTAATTTGTGAAACGAATCGACTTCTCTTATATTTGTGTGATGATTTGAGTTTCAAATTTCAATTGAAAATGATGACAACTACAATACAATGATTAGGTTATTATTTTAGGGATGTATTTCAAGACCGGGTGATAAATCGATAAATTAATAAGTAAATTAAAAATTTTATAAGATTGTTTGTCATGAATAAAGTTTAATTTGATTTCTCATAGAGAAAACTGGACTTAATGTTCTGAATATTTTTTGTTGGAGTGACTGCTATGTCATTATGTTTTGAAGCATAAAGAAACAAGTGGCTAATTATGTGACTTGATTTTTGTTATTTCCATTCCAGAATATGATTACAAACCATGAGAGGGGCTGACTAGTTCAATATGTAACTGCTTTTGTGATCTGAATGTAATGAATTTCTAGATTGTTCTCTGAAATTAAGCCGGGAATAATGCTGCTCTGTGCAACGGCTTCCCGCAAATCCGCAACTGATGAGCAGAGCAGAGCAGAGCAGAGCCTGTTGATAAGCAACATAGTTGGCCTACACTTCTTGTCTCGACTCTACCCTGCTTCTGCTGCGGACCCGATTAGGCAAATTGTTGTAAGTTTCAAGTTTCTGTAATTGAATTTTGATGCGCTGTTCTGAACAACTATTGTAAATTCGAGGATAACTAACCGAACTTTGTTTGATAACTGTAATTGATACAGACTACAGCCAGATTTGCGCAACTGAATTGCACTCTGAATACAAAACACAAATTAATTGATAAGCTCAACAGTATCCGACTGGCATTTTATCTGAAGAGGAAATTAAACGTGGAACTCTGACGCAATTCGATCTTACGACAAGTTGCTGCTTCAACGGGATTGTGATTTTCCAATAACTCGCTCTAACTGCGAGTAGATTGCGAGTGCTGGAGGCGAGTCAACAACGCGCTCATCCAATAGCACTCAATTTTCCAGGAAGCAAGCAATGAGATCTTAGGCCTAATGGAACGTTCTGTATCAAGAACACTTGAGATTACTCGAGTAGGCTTTTGAATCAAGCAGGCTGGGTCGAAAGTTCAACTACCAAAGCACCTGGCAAAAAGATCAATCATATACATTGCGGAAATTTATAAAGCTTTACTCATCAGCACATGTAGTAATACAGATGGAGAAAATCTCTTGATCTTCTGTGCTATCAGTTTGTCACATATCAATGTCGTAGAGAATCAATCCGATAGAGAAACGTGCATAGACGATGTTTGAGCTGATGAAAAATTATATTCACCCTTTGCTTATACAGAATGTCCAGAAATTCATTCAATTATTTCTATAGATCTTGAATATGGTTCCAATTTTATCAGTAACATGATGAGAATAAAGAGATAATATTTTATAAAATATTGTTAGGATATGAGATTTTAGTTGTTGAAAATCTCTAAATTGACTGAAACATATAAAAATTAGTTTTGATTATTGAAAGAAGGGGAACAGTTCTTCATTGATCATGTTTAATCAAATATTTCTGTAAGACACAAATAATTTGTTGTGTAATTCATTATAGGCTACTGATAGTCTGAAAGTCAAACAGAGACAGCTATCGTAAATATTTTAAAACTTTCCTTCAATTTTCTTTCTCGAATTTCAAGATATGTTATTTTCAGGCTCAATGAACTAGCATTTAAACGTATTGCATTATAAAACCTGTGTTATCAATTGCACTAAGTCTCAGATTACAAATAAATTTCTCTACGGAATTTATACTTTAATACTTCAAAACCCAACTTCTCATCAATAGAGGTCTCTTCGAGACATTTTTGAACAAACTTTTCGTCATGGAATAGCATTGGTGTAAATCATAAAAAGTCTCATCCAAATGGAGATAAAAATTTGTTACATACCCTTCGTGTGTTGTACTCGGATATGGAGAATGTGTCGACAATCGAATGAAATCGAACCAGTTTCTTGGGGCCGACCTGCTTTTTGAGGGGGCACAGAGAGCACATGTCAAGATCAGGATTCGGGGGCATAGCGTTCCACTCAACTATCGCACTTGACTAGGCCGACCGCGATTCTCGATTTACACTCTCGATTCGATCTCTCGATTCAAACTATCACTTGGCAAATTATCACACGACACATTCACATTATAAAACCTATTTACAAACAGTTATTACCAAACACTTATTCACAAACCCGAATGGAAATTCAATTTGTTCTAGCTATAACAAATCGAATAAGTACATGACATTACAGTAAGTACATTACTGTCTAAGTACATTTCAGTAGCTTCAACAAAACGGACGATAAACTCCTAGTAAGCACTGATAAAGTTCTAAAGTTGTTAAAGGCTGTAAACGATCGTATTCCTTTTAGAAAGCCATTAATTTTCGAACGAATGTAACTGATAACAAAATGTAGGATAAGTCACGTAAGGGAGTCATTAGATTGTCTTTCATAATTACAGTACCTAGGTCAGTTGATTAGGAGTTGTACACTGTCATTTGATAACCGAACGTTATTTGAGCCTCAGAACTCAGAAGGAATATTTCATGTGCTGTTGACGGTTTCAAGGATATAAAACCAGTAGAGTAGGCTACTAAACTAGAATATCTGTGGAAATGATTCACAGTTTATAGAACTCTATATTAAATAAATTATTATTTATTTAATTAAAATTATTAATTAAATAATAATTAAATAAATAATAAATTGTGATTTCTATCCCACTACCTCACGTTTCATTGATAGAAAGCTTCGACGACGTTTTATAGAAGGATTTTTCACATGGCTCCTAAATCGAGCTAGTGTAATGGGAAGAAACAGACACAGGATTAATACCAGAAAATACCAGCCAGATCAATATTTATATGTTCTGAAGTCTGAAGACAGAGACAGAAGACATAAATATTATACGATAACTTATGATTTTATAATTTATTTGAACTTTGTATTATTTTTCAAACTGTAACATTTATAATCTGTGTAAGATTTGGAAAAAAACTATTCTGACTTCTGACTTCATCAAGCAATAACAGGAAAAAGGTGAATTGAAGTTCATTTGCCAGGTCTCATTATGCAGAAACTCTTACTATAATAATTTTATTATCCGTTTTTTTTATTTGTTTGCAGGATAATCATTTATTGATAACAATTATGATATCAATACTCTATCTTCAATTTCTATTATTTTCATGAGATTTTAACATAATCCCAGCAATAATAAAAATTGGAAATTGAAAATTGGTCACGAACAGACCTGCGTGTCCATGTGAGTGTTATTTCATAATTGTGTCCATAATATTGTATACATGTGAAATATTGCGGGAAAAAATTAATGAATTTATTAATGGAAAAATTCATTCTTTTCTATCTTCCAATTCAAAGAATAGATGATTAACTTTAAACAATAATTAATCACGCTGAATTTGACTTCTAATTATAAATTGAAATCACAACTCTTTGAATCCAAGGATTTCTAGAACCAAGCTCAACCTATGCGACACCAACGGAACTACCCCATCAACACTTGTCAAGCATGCAACGCCATCTGTGAGAGCTGGGGCGAACTAACTGGAGAACCACGCTATTGATCGGCAGGACGAATTCGTAACGAAGGTCAGGAACTAACAACGGCACTGCTAAACGCTGCGTTAGCGCAATGCACCGCGCACTCTTATTCAACCTACGCACCACACAACTCTCTCGCAGCATGATGCATTTGCCACAGACCTGCAGTCTGCATTCACCAATGCGTCAAACAAGCATTTTCAACACTGCGCAGGTGTATTCAGAAACACGTCCTAACCGACTTTTACACATCCGCGAATATGGGTCAAACCAGCATCCATTCCCCCCCCCCCCTCACAACCAAATCCCTCTCACCAACGTGGAAGGGTGATGCATGAAGTTTTCTGTTCACTGCATAAAATCAACGAATTTTTGACTTGATAATGAGAGTGCGAATCGGAGAAATATCTTTTGATAGCTGCATTTGAATTATTCATAGTCTGTGATTCAAGGAATACCCGGAGATAGAGTGAACCATATTATTCATGAATTTGATTGTTTTTTTGATTGCTTGCTTTTGTGGATGAAAAGTATTTCGAGAAAAATTATTCTTTCAAAGAAACTTCATAACATGTTCTGTGCTAGCAATTTCAAAGATGAACGAATTTACATGTTGCTTCATAGTTTATTATAGCAGTAAAGGTCAAGATTCTGTTGAATGAAATATCACTCCCTTTTCAATGAAATTCTTTCGAAGAAAAAAAAACATGAAAACAATCTCACGGAAAATTAGTTTCTCAATAATTCCCTCCCATTCAAAATCATCATTTGCTATAATATTGATGGAATTTTAAATTTTTGAATGTGAGGAAATTATTGAGAAACTTATGGTAAGATTGCTTCATGTTTTTCAACAGTGTTCTGTGGGACTGGGTTTTTTATAGAGGAAAGACAGAAGGATAAAGAAAAGGAGAGGAAAAAGTAAAAGTTTATCAGATTATAATGATTTATATAAGAATATGTTTTATGAAGTTACTGACTGAGAAGAGCGAAAGCATTACCTTTATATGGAAAGCAAGGGAATAACGATGATGACTTATCTCTAGCGCCACAGTACAAGGGCATCAGGGGCTGCTTATGCAATATGGCTAACACAAGGATGCTCGAAAGCATCCTTTTTATAGCCTCTTATCACTTTCAATCCCCGATGTCAGACACAAAAATAACAACATTAAACAGAATAGATCAGGCTTGTGTTTGGAGAGAAATTTTATAGCTCCTCTTGATGAATCAAAGCTACGATTATGGAAATGCTAAGTTTTTGAGCTAAGCTATGTTAATTATTGAGAAAATAGAGGTATATTCAATAATATTCGATATTCAATGGAAATCTTTAAAATACTTGTTATTCTATTCTCATTGATTGAGCCAGGAAGAACTTATAGTTTTAAAGCTTCTACTACAAAATACATGTTCAGAAAAAGAGAATTGTGTTCGAGTCGCTAAGAAAGATTATAGAGCTACATTATATTATCTTTAGTAATCCTTTGTTATTACTGAATAAATTTTTGATTGTACGACTATTACTTTGGTATTACTGAATGACATTATAATATTAGTACTGAGAACGATAGGTTCGAGTCTTCAATTCAGAATGAAACTATGAAAATAGAGCACAGATAGTAGAAAATAGAAATGAAGGAGTTTTCATATATCTGTGATTCTACTTTCTCTCAACTACTCTAATTCTCTACAAATGAGTACTAATACTCTACTTATTACTCTATTACTCATACAACAAATGAACTCTCACTTTCAATTTTGGATTCTTCAATATAAGCTCATAACTCATAACAGTAGTGATACTAATTTGTTTCTATATGATGTCTAAGGTACCAGCAAGAATGCTATATTTGATGAGCATTCTGTATCTAAAAATTGAAAACTGTAGTGAACTTTTTGAAGATTTGAAATTTCTAAGATCGTGACTAACTATCAATATGCTCACAATATCACTCCAATCAACCAGCTATATTCAACTTGAAACAATCATTCTTAATTATTTTTTATAATTCAGGCCTTAACAATAAAGCGAGCCAACTCGGCTGATTGGGCTGAAGCCCAGTCTACTATCGCTGCCCCTTGTTATTAGTTCGATTCCCATTCAGTCTGGATTTTTTTCTTACAACTTCCACCTCATTACTCACATTAAAGTTATAAAACATGAATGCCTATCGTCAGCAACAACAAAAAAATTAATTTTATCCCCACAGTGTACTATTCAACAATACAAATTTTCCCCATAACAATCTCACTAAATTGAATAGCAATACGCCTTTTAAAGAAAGAAACAATAATTCTAAAAAATGAATAAATAAATATGAATGAAGACTTCATTGAGAGAAAATGAATCGGAACATAGACAACTCCATACGCCTGCGAAAAATGAGACACGGTTCAAATGGAACGGTCTTAAGAAATCCATTCCAACCCAAGGACCGGAAGAGATCCTTGAAGTCGGCTTGCACAGTGGGCCGATAATTGATGAATGTGGGACGGAGACAGTGTACGCGTTGACAGTTTGTGTGTGTATGTGTGCGGGTTTGGCGACCTGATTGTCGGTGATCAATAACGGCCTTCATCTCCAGTTTCTTGCCGAAAAAAATCCGACGATTAATTCGAACTGATGCGGGCGCAGGCCTGTCCTGCTATACATTCAACCGTCTTACTTTTCGTTGATGGTCAATCAAGCTGTCATCGTCAATCAGACCTCAGATTCGTCAATCATCAATCACCAGCTGATGAACCTGTCCAATCATTGAAGGATGAGATCACTTTTGAAGGATGAATTCACCTTTTGAATTCTCAACGCTTTTTTCGATCAAAATTGACGCTTCGTCAACTAAACGCTCAAGATAATCGACACTTCCTAATTGAGCATCAATCTACTGCAAAGATTTCTTCTGAGGTGACAAATTGGATACCCTTTTCGGCGTTCAAAAGAGCTAATCAACCCCATGAAGTTGATCATCAAGACCTGAATTAATGGATGCAACCGTACTGGTTTCAATACTCAGAGTATTGAATATTTTAAAAAAATATTTTCGCCCGAATACTCTACTGTGCTCAAATCATATAATAAGTTTTATTCCAAAATAAGAAACAACATTTATTGCAATACACTATCTCTATTCACTCGAATACTTCAAAGTTTCGTTCAAGTAATCCATTCAAATTGTAGAAATTGATGAAATCATGAATCTACAATTTAACTTAAGTTATTTCAGAGTTTTTTACAATTTTGTTCAATAATTCCGATAATATCGGTAAACAATTTCCTAGTATTCAGGAATTATCACTTTCCACTCTCTAAAAAGGATTAATAGCTCGTAAATTATTTTCTATTTTCAATCATCAATTAAAGATTGGGATTGAAAAGGGCTTATCATCTTCTTTGGCACCGTATATCTAATTACTGATAAAGTAGATCTAATAACGATATCGTTATATGTAAGGGCTAGAAATATCCTTCTCCTTTGGCACCATTTATTTTCGATCACCTCACTTTATTTTTCAATAAAATTCAACGTTCGTAGAGTTTGCCAGCACCTCAACAACCCTCTCCCCCTTCACATCACCACTCAACACCATCTTCTACAGAATGTCATCGAATTTACTCTTCGCTTCCGTTCTGGCATCAAATCGTGGAAGGTGCTAAGTGGTTAGCGAATATTTATACAAATGAGAGCAATAATAGGGATCCGTTGACACCAAGCTACGGCGAGAGGGGTGGCAACAATACACTGGAAAGTGTAAATAATTGCACGCTTGTCATTTGCAACACAAGTAGAACTGTGTGCCTCTGGCAAATTTCCATGCTTTGAAAATTCATCTCTCGGTCTCTGTTATCATATCCCACTCCCTCTTCCTGAGTATCTTCCTACTCACTCATATCCTACACTCTCTCTTCCTCTTTCAGGCCCTTTACTTTCTCACTTTTCTACTCTTCCGTTTCATCTTTTACTTCCTCTATTTTCTATCTTTCATCACTCACTATCATCAAGCTCTCTTGCTCTCTCACTTTCCTCCCATCTTTTTTCCCCTTTTTCCATCTCGTATTACTAGCTACAATAGTGAGTAATTACTCACATACAAATCACACTCACATTAATATTACCATCAATTGACTCACATTACATAGTGAGTCATATTACTCACTATCTCTTTCCCTCTCTCTCATTCTTTCTCGTTTCATCCTTTCTTCATCTTTTTCCATTTCGTATCTTTTTCAACTATAATGGAGATCTCTTTCTTTCTTACTTCCCCCCATCACTTTTAATCGTTTTCTCTTTCATTTCTATATCTCATTACTCACTATTATGAATGTATCTTTCTCTCACTATCACCGAATATTTTTCCAACTCACTATCATGAAGCTCTCTTTCTCTCTCACTTTCCCACATTTCATCTTTTTCTCCCTCACTTCTATCTCTCATAACTCGCTATTATGAATCTATCTTTCTCTCATTATTACCGTATCTTCTTCCAACTCACTATCATGGAACTCTCTTTCTCTCTTACTTTCCCACTATCATCCCTCATTACTATCTCTCATTATTCGCTATTATGTATCTCTCTCTTTTTCTGACTATCACAGAATCTCTCTTCCCGTACCTCTCTTTCACTTGGAATCGGGCTAGCGTGCCAAATACCGTTAGCTCGTTTGAATTTGAATCTTCCACCGGATTATTTCCACCGATTGGCGGGCCGTTTCACACAGAAGTGTGAACATTGAACGCACAGAGCTCGTGTTGCACGCGTCGCTCTGTTGACCCTTGGCATTCAACTCGCAATATTATTCACGAATGCAGGTTTCACACCCGACCTATTCAAGTTGGAGCTGAATTGAAAATTGAATCTCGTTATCGAAGCTGGGTAGATTATTATGTTTTCGGGAAAATTCTGATTGATTAAATGCCGTTTGATACGTGAATGAGTAGATGTTGAAATCAACAGATAAATGAATTAGGAATAAGAATGAATCAAAGATAAGAAATCCGTACGGTTATAGATAGTTAATAGATGACGATTCAGAAATTTTTGAAAATTCACAATAAAAATTGTGTTAGATCATTGATGGATGATTGGAAAGATTAATTAGTTGAAAATACACTTGGAACGAGCAAAATATTGTAGGATGGACTCTTTGATGACTCTTGATTAAAAAAGTCTCTTTGAATGGGAACGACTCTCTCATGTAGTGAGTCGTAATTGAGGATAAACTACAAACAAAAATATTGAACAAATTAATATAGTTAACGAAGATAGTTTGCTACTGAAATTAGGAAACCAAATACTTTTCAATCGAGGTAACAAATGCAATAATTTGGAAAAAAAATATATGATTTGGACCGATATAGATGCGGGTTGTGCCAAAAGAAAGCAAGGATTTCGAAAATTTGCAGGTTTTATTTGTTTTTCAAAAATAATCATTTTAATTAGAAGAAAAAGGGATAAATCCAGGGAGAAATGAGCAAAGTTACTTGTTTACTCGAGATTCGTTCACAATAAGCACAAGATATAGAACTGAAAATAAGAAAAATACAGAAAGTCAAAAAGTTGTCCCTTGGAAGCCAGAAATTGAGTGAAGAACCTCCAACAACAAACTGCTTATCTTTTCAGAAGAGTACCAAATTTGGAGCTTGGATATGTTACAATATTTGCTCCATAAAGATGGTATTCAATGGAAAATTTGAATGATTCTTTCACGGTTTGAGCTAAAACACACAGATCTCATTCAGCTCATTCGTGTTCCCAATAGCATCACCGTTATGATATATTTGTAACGTTTAACAATCCTTGGTTTAATCAAATCGTGTCAATGGACAAAAGCTCACTAATAAACAAAAACGTTAGTGGTTGAACGGTCTACCAACATGGAACAAACCAATAACTCTGTGGATATTCAACTCGGAAATGGCGTCGAACTATATGTATACATGCATGCTCTTGTGTAGTAGAAAATATAAACAATACATGTATTGGGCGGGGAGGAAGGGTTAAAAAAGAGGTCACTCGATTAATAGCCTGATAGAGGTTGGATCGATTCAAGTACGTTGAAGCGCTCACCAACTACCATTTTCACTTGGCCAGCTCCTCCTATTGTGCATCACAATATTGGAACATATTTCTGGGTGTTGACTTCAATAAGGCGAGTGAGAAAACTTATCCTACCTTGCTTTTAATTCATTGATTTAATGAAATTGATTTTATTAATCAATGAATGGGACAAATGTTGAAGCTTCGTTTTGTCACATTCCAAATGAGTAGTGAGTTTGTTTGTTGGAATTTGGAGATAGATGAGGAGTTTACAATCTGGCTCCTGTTTAGAAGTCCTGTGGAACAGGAAAAGGCAGACGCTAGGTATTAGATGAATGACCCATTATGGATTTAGCTCAAATGTCTAGTGTAAGCTGACAAATTTCCTGTTTTACAGGATTTCTAGAATTTTATGGACGAGACCCCTGATTATAATACCTTTGTCACTTCAAGCTTAAACTCGATATAAATATCGTTAAAACAATACGAAAAGTTCTGATGTACAGTATTGAATAAATTTAGTTTCTTCCTCAATCCTCAATTCACATTGATTGAACTTGATATACTTGTCAGAAAAATCAATCTCCTGTTACTAGTGTAAATAGGAATCTTTTATAAATGCGGTGTCATAGAAAAGTTGGCTTGATGGAGATAAAAGAATAGTATTAATACGAGTAAAATTGAGATAAAACTTTTACTTTGTATAGACAAGCTATTCAAGAAATTTACGACTTGATGAAGACAGACATTTTCCACTTTTCAAAGACTTAATCGACCTGATTTTCAACGAATCTGAGCGGACTATGAGAATATCATGAAAAAAGCTTTCAAAATGATGAGAAATTTCCTTGAAGCCTCACTCGCTGCAAGGCAAGTCGTTAAAAAGGAAAGCTGAGGTTGAAGAGTGGTAGTTTTTCCAGCTCATTTAAAGGCTGACATTTATGCTAACAAGTACTTCAGTCCCCTCTTACTGCAGGCATTTTCCTCGAACTCATTGTAGTGGGATATTAAACCTTACAACTCTTTTTCCTCTTCTGGAAAACCTAGTCCGTCATCAGCTTAACTGGGAGAAAAAGACAAAATGTTCTTCCCTCTCTTCATCGTTCAATATAATTAGGCTATATTTAAGCCAATAAAACCAATTATTGATTTTAAACAATAAGTGGTCAACCATGAACACGGGAACAAACGAACGATAGTTAAATAACTTGATAAAAGAAGTAAGTTATCAGACCTTATTGATTTTATATTCTAAATAAATAAAAGAAGGTACGGTTGCGTGCGTGTGTGTGAGTGCGTGAGCGCGAGTGTGTGTGTGTGTGCCAGTGTGAGTGTGTGTGTTTATTAGCAAGGTGCAAGCTAATTTTGTGGATTGTGTTCCGAAAAAACGTGAATAATCTAGAGCTTGAAATTTTTCATACAGCTTCCAAAAATATCAATGTTATGCACCTCGAAGCCCAAATTTCAATTTTCCCTTTAGATATTTCAGAATTGATGCTCAAATATCACTTCATTCGCTTAGCTAAAATACTTCCTGTAGCCATTCATCATAAATGAAACGAGTCAGTTTCTAAAACCTCTCAATCTTAGTACTGCTTTAAGTCGCGAATTCTTCATCTGCCGTGGTAGCGCAGTATGTAGCACTGCAGACAACAGAATTTCACGACCTGAGTGGCGTGGGTTCGATCCCAGGCTTGGTCACATTTTTTTTGCAAAAAAATTCGAACTGAAATCAATATTATCTTAGCTTTTTTATCGAAATAGAATCAGTTCTTCGTTTGTTTTCAATTATTTATGAACCATATTGATTTTTACCTTACAAAACAATATCTATTCAATTTTTAGCTCATAAGTTTTATTTTGCTGATAATTATTTTCAACTTGATGTAATTAAAATAAACTTTTCGATTTTTTGCTATACACTATGATATTAGAGTGTTGAAATTACATATTGGAAAATAGTAACTAATCAAACTATTATTGAAATTTGCCAAGTTTAGTGGTCTGATAAAAATTACAAAATTGTTATGGAATTATCTGATGGAATAGATGTACGGTACTGAAAATTGTGGTGATGAAGATTTGTAGTGAAGGAGGAGGTATTGAAGGGGATTTCAGTTGGTTTATAATTTTCGCATTTTAAGAACATTTTTTGTCATTTGTGGCATTTGCAAGAGTAATGAGATTAATACCGGGCCTTCTTAAAAAATGCTAACTGCTAACGGGAATATTGAGCTTACAGGTAACTTACTTGACAAAAGATAAATATGTTCACTGTAAAGTAGCATAAATACTACTTACATTAAGTAAATACAGTTTGCTAATGTGTTTGTTTACCCGTCAAGAATAACATGGAGCCTATGCCACAATTATACTTCTCTCCATCTCCTTATATTAATATTTTTCCCATTAATTTCTGAATTGTTCTAATTTATTACTCTATTGGATGAAATGAATTTTCTCAATAAATTAAAATATTTTTCCCTCCCTTATATGTATATATATTCAGTTTTAGCATAGCATTTGGCTATACAATATTTTAAGGCCTAATCCAGAAAAAAGAAATAATAGGCCTATCTTTGATACACATAGTAGAGAAAAAATCAATTTTAGCTTTGTTTTGTGGAGCTCCGTTGCGAAGCACGGGTAACTTCTAGTATATAATAATATGTTACATTATTATATGAATTTTTCTTTCTATCGTGCTTAGGTATAATAAGAAAAATAAATCATCTATAAGATGATTCTGCACAAATTTTTAAAATAATTATCTACTTTGTGTATCTAAAAAAGTACTTGTTAGTCTTAGGGATTCTTCAATAATAGATAAACTTTTAAAAGTTCTTCTTGATGCAATGTTACAAAATCGGGTTAAGGGCTAAATTTGAATGAATTGAGCTCACTGACAGAGAAAAATTGATGACATTATTAAGCTGAGTTTATTCAGAGTTGCAGCACCTGGATAGTTTCATGAATTCTTCATATTTTTTTCTTCAGTGACCTTTAATAATTCAATGTTAGACCTTGAATCTAATGAAGAAAAGTGACAACTGTTACTTTGTGAAGTAATATAGTGAATCCTTCTATAATTTCAGGAGAAAAACTTTATGTCCTAGATAAGATCACCCCTGAGTGCTTTATATTCAACGAACGATCATTCCATTGACCCCGGTCACAAAATAACAAACAGAGCATAATAGAAATTGGTGACTGAACTTCAACTGGTAGTTGAAGGTTTGTTTAGGGAGCAGTCACGCAACCCCGGATAAGACTAATGAATTGGTTTCTAAGATAGCACAGAAAGCAATGATTTTGACAAGAGGGAGGCGCAAACTTTGTTTGAGCCATTTGCTTTCACGCACTAGCTTCAAAAAAACAAAGAAATGCATAAGCTAGCATATATGTCGTGCATTACAGAGTATGATGGACGATGCCGAAATTATTCGGATTTTGCGTGAAAGGGGTGAATGAACATGTTTTGACATCATATAAAAGATAACAGGCTGATAGAAGGCTATGAGCAGGATTCATCGATCAAATAAGTTGCACCTACAAACACAGACTTCACAAAAAGTGTGTGAGTTATGATTGTTGGCATTCTATTGACTGTATCAGCAAGAATTTGAAGATTCCAAAACGGATTCTGTTCGTACTAATATTCTCATCTTATGTGAAGTGTATAGTGATGACATCTTACAAAGCAATCATTTTCATACGATGAGGAAACTAACCTCAATATTAATTTTCCAAAGTGAATTAATAAGTTTGAATTTCTCAGCGTACTAATAGAAAGTAACAAAAAGTAATTTGACAGTTGGAAAAACCTTCCCAATTTGCAACTTCGTGTATATAACTTGCAGTCATTAGCAAAATAGGCCGTCCGACTATGTTCTGAATGATTAATGACTTTTTAGCATTCCACCAATGGCGAGCGATCTTTCAAAATTGATATATTCAGCCTCAATTCCCATTTGACTCTTCACCACTCGTACAATTTAGCTTCATTAGAAGCACGCAAATACACGCGGGACCAAATGAGGCGGCGTTCGCCACGTCAAACATTGAATTCAATTGATTTAGTCAGTAATAGATTGATTATTTCATTATTTCAAACAATGGAATAACATCCACAACTCCACAACAGGGATGTTGTAATACGTGAGGGACCTCACGTATTTGAAAGTAGAACTCAATAATGAAAGCTAGTTGCTCATGATTATACGGTGAATTCCTGCAAATGAGGAAATCGATAAATAAATCTACTGAAACAAATACTTTGTATTTGATTTTGGAGTAGAATGGGAAATTGAATTAATTGAATCTACCTTAATCAGTAAATAGAACCTCATCTGAGTTCATTATTTAAACAGAGTGGAATGCAAAATTTTAATTAGGCTTATCAGTAACCTAAAATTCCTGAAGTTCAATAATTAATTTTTGTTCTGAATTGGATCGTAAATAATAATTTGAACCAGAACCTGAACGGATTGAAAAAACTCTACATGATCATAGAAATGGAGGACAATACAGTATTATTCAACATAATCATATAATGATATACTCGATAATCGATAATTATGTCCTCTTGAATTGAAACTAATATACTGACTTTGAACTGAATATTTATGTTATCGAAGTTAATCCACCCGATTTATGAATTAGCTTAGAGATGAACTCTCAACAAACATATTATCAAGGATTTTTTTCATTCATGATCATTTGAAAACAATAATTATGGTAAATAAGTCTCAATAGCTCGGACCTTTATTGTAGCCAAGCTAAGCCACAGTTAATTTGTTACTTATTAACTCAGTAAACAAGGAATAGATCATGAACTGATAAATCCAATTTAGTTTCATGTTTTGAGTAAATAAACCATGAGACCAAAGCTGAATAACACTTGAAGATGGGAATTAGGAACCCAGCTTATTAAACAGGATAAGATTTTGAATTCTTTCTAATACCACCTCAGAATTTACATTCTCTGTCTATGTTGTTTTAAATAAGAAAATACACGTGAAAAGAAAACGTCAACTGAAGATTCAACAAGAGTATATCAAATGAACACCAAGCCAAAAAAAGTGGCAACTAATAACAACTCAAAGTACAATATTTATAACATCAATCACAGTTAGATTCTGTGTAGTTTTCTAGATTTGGTGATGGTTCAAGTTCATAAAGAACAATTTACTCTTATCATTATGGTTCTTTGTATATAGTTACTATACTTTTCTAATTTAACTTAAAGATCATTGAAAAAATGACTCAATCTGGAATGCTAGACCTTTCCACATAGATTACCTTTAACTATTTATTCTTGGAGAAAGCACGTGACTCATCTTACAATTTTTGAATGTATTAAGGATTGGATAATGTAAAAGTATAAATATGAATGTATTATCTAACCGGTCTTATAAAACTTTGCGGTCATAAGACCGCAAGTACATTATGTTTAAATTTGAAATTCATTGGCCAATAATTTTAAGTGTTTGACTGGCAATAACTCATATCACTATCGTTTTATGATAGCACATGTACATAGGACAACACATGAATTATTTTGAAATAACAAATTTATTTGCCTATTTATTAAGCCTTGAGCTAGCAATAACCTACACCACTATCTTCTTTTACGTTTCAGCCAAGAACACAAGACACAGGGTTATTACATCGTAAAGAGTGGCGAAGTAAAACGCACAAGGACAAAAGCTCTTCGATCACACGAATTATTTTGACGAACGACGGCGATAACGGAATAGCGCGCACCCGCACTGAACTCAACCCGATAATAACAAACAGAACAGTGCAGAAGAAAATGCAGAAGGCAGGCGGCAAACAGATTGCAAAGGAAGCAGAAGCAAAAGGCTGGTTGGGGGTTGCAAGAGCGTCGGGAGCTTGCAGCGGCAAGCAACGCTGCCTGGCGGAAGCCTCCTGAACTACTGCACTCGGTTGTAGTTCGGCTGGAAGCCGTCAGGTAGAGACACCATCCACTTATTGCGTCAAGGCAAGGCTACACTTATGAACCTAGTGTAGCCTTGGTCAAGGCCCACGTGACGTTATGCATGTAGTGAACTACAGTGCGATTCACGCCAAGAAGTCAGCATTGCTTATATGGGAGTTTGCTATCCTTGTTCAGCACAAGGCAGTTGCTGATGTCTCTATCCTATTCGCATTGTGCATATTTGCCGCACTGTGCATTGTTGTCGCACACAGACCCAACAAACACGTTTGGTGCAGTCTCTTTCTCTCTCAATGAAACTTGGCATCAATGCTCCTCATAAAAACAATGCTGACTTCTTTACGTGAAGCGGACTACCAATATGACCACAGAAAGAAATATAATAGAGATGCAATTGATGAGAAATCGCCACTATATGTTGTTGGGATTTTTCATCAATTGCATCTGGCAACGCTGGTTCGGGCTCCGCTGCGGCACTATGTCGCAGTAACGAAAACCCCACCTTAAGCCTAATCCTCCATAGAAGACAACGTCGTTCAAATTGAATTTGAAATTGCAGTTGCAATAATTCAAGCCTTCGTATTTACAATTTTAATAATAATATAGCCTATTCCTCAAAAATTCCATACGAGAAATGATAACTCATTTCACTTAGTAACTAATAGACCATGACCAATGGTGTAATGAACTCACAAGCCAGTTATTGTTAGATTCATTTTGACTTGATAATCTATTACCATAGCCCCCCTATCACTCAATCTTTTTTAAGCTTGAAGATAGGTTTTTTAGGGCCGGTTCATGAGCTCGGGATTTAGCCAAGTCCTAGACTAAAACAGGTGGCCACAGTAGCATCGACAAACGTTAGACTCATAACTATGTACTAAGGGCTCTCTATGCTGCTAAGCCACTAACCTGTCGAGACAAACGTTTGTCGTTGCTATGGTAGTCGAGCTCATGAACCGGCCCTTAATGTTTTATAGTATAACTAGTACCGTATTACCAAGTCAGGTATTGAACCCAAGGTGTTTTCTATTGCAAATTTATGAAAACTTCGATCGTGTGACAGACTATTCTCTAGAATTAGTTAGACGAATATTGCAGCCTACCTTGTTGTTGAGTAGATGATTGGAGTCGGGCGGCGGGAGGGGCGGTGCGGCAGCGGGCTGAATGATGCGGTCGCAGGCGAGTCGCGGCACGCCGTCCAGGTCGATTGTCTCCTTGACCTGCGGCGGCGACGGCGGCGGCGGCAGCTCCTCCTCACCGCTATACCGCGTCTTCTGAAATTAATCATTCAACATTCATCACAACTCTGTTGAATTGTCAATCCCATAACAATAAAGAATACTCTTTAATCATCCTTGAGTCATGCCATAGCCTCCTCTAATACATTAATACTAATACTGTTAAATTAAATTAATTTTGACTTGATAATCTAATACTAATACTAATACAATTTGACTAATACTAATACTAATACTGTATTAGAGGAGGCTATGGTCATGCTCATTGACTAGATTCCATGGATGGCTACAATGATTAAATTCAGCTCTTGCTGATGCCATATTTTGACTGGATAATCTTGAGTCACTTCAGCACTTTGTATAAAGTATTAATGTATTTCACTGTCTGACACTATACGCATAGTAAAAAATACATTTTCTATGTCCACACTTGTTCCAATGCTTAAACATTTACGCAGCATGCTGTGCAGCAAACAAATATCGACCAAGTGTGGACAAATAGCTAACAAAGGATACACATATTTGTACAGTATTTAATCTATCTATATTAATAAAAGAGAGTTGATGTCTGTACGCTCGCTTATAACTCGAGAACGGCCGAACCGATTTAGATGATTTTGGATTAGTTTGGATTGTTAGAGCACTGGTTAACATAATATGTATTAAAATATAAGAAAATCCCTTTATAATTAATAAATAATTAGTAAATTAATGACCTAACCTAACAAAAATTTTACAGACGACAGACCCATGTTTTGAACTTCCCGGCAGGCCTATTGAAGAACGGAAAGATGATGATTTAACATCATGAAAATGAGCTGTATTGTCCAGGCCTCCGTAGCGTAGTGGTTAGAGCGTCTGCGTGTCAACCTGAACAATGCGGGTTCAATCCCCACTTCAAAGAAATTTTTTTTGCACTAGGTTTTCTACTCAAATTATTTTTTACGCTAGAATCATCAATTAAGAATGAATTATCGGTCGTATCATAATTATATGTTTTATTGTTTTTTAAGAAGGGGAAAAATAAATTGAAATAAAAAAATTATTGATTATATAAAATAAAAAAATACATTGATTATTTTATTAAATATATTTTTACTTCGTGACATTTTTTTTTGGGGGGGGGGGGGAACATGAAGGGGGACATTTGGGGGAAAGAGGGAGTTGACATAAAGGGGGATTTGTGGGGATGACATTTGGGGGGGGATGAAGGGGGGACATTTGGGGGATGAAATTTTTTGGGGTGTGGCATGAAGGGGGGACATTTGTGGGGTGAAGAGGGGGGACATTTGGGGGGGGGGGGAGAGGGTGATACGAAGTT